>CM051456.1:90342546-90458928 GCA_028274465.1 Plantago ovata | reverse complement strand
AAGATTTAACTTCTACGACAGTTGCTTCTTCAGCAAGTCCGTGAGTAGCTTTGGATCTAGTCACTTGGCGTTTATTATATCGCCAATCATATCCGTAGAGGGATGATCTCTAATCCATTTATTAACAGGTTTCCTGTTTGTTGGATCAGGATATGTTTGCTCATCAGCATGTGACTCTTCAGTATGTACTTGTTCAGTACTACTGGGAATTTGTGTCTCTGCTGAGATTTGTTCGTCAGCAACTGCTTGTTCAGCATTGCTGGATTGAGGTATTTCATCAGCAGGCACTGGAGATTGCGTAATTTCAGCAACTTCCGGAGCAACCGCTCTTTTGCTGGAAATTCTTTGTCGTGAACTATATTTATCTTGTCATGACTCGGGGGAGGAGAGTCATTGTCAGAATCATCATTTAGTTCAATTGACTTGATTTGCCTAGCATCAGATTCAGTTCTTTGCTCATGTATGATTAGCTTTTTCATACATTCTGATATTTCTTCTTCAGCAGGCACACCTTGTGACTTTTCGTAGAATACAACATGCACAGATTCTTCAATCTTTTGTGCCTTTTTGTTGTAAACTCTATAAGCTTTACTATGCAAGGAGTAGCCAAGAAATATCGCTTCGTCTGCCTTTGGTTGAAATGTTCTTAGGTATTCTCTACCATTGTTAAGAACGAAACACTTGCAACCAAATACTCTTAGATGAGTGATGTTAGGAGGTCTTCCAACAAACAATTCATAAGGAGTTTTGTTGTATTCCTTAGTAATCAAACATCTGTTTTGAGTATAGCAGGCGGTATTATCGCTTCAACCCAGTAAGCCTCACTTATTCAGTGTCAGCAAGCATTGTTCTTGCGGCTTCTTTCAGGGTACGATTCTTCCGTTCAGCAACACCGTTTTGCTGTGGTGTTCTTACTGAGGATAACTGATGTTGAATACCTTTTGAGGTACAATATTCAGTTATGTACTGGTTTACAAACTCAGTACCATGGTCTGTCCTTATGACTTTTACCTTGTCATTTTTCATGACTTCAAGCTTATTCAGCAAGTTAGGTATTTCAGTCTGGTTTCAGATTTGTGCTTGATGAATACTACCCAAGTGAATCTTGAATAGTCATCTACCACGACTAGACCATACTTCTTACCAGCATAGCTTGTTGAAGAAGATTCAAACAAGTCCATGTGCAAGAGTTGTAAAGGTTTTGTAGTTGACGGTACTGCCTTGTTCTTGAAAGAAGATTTGGTTTGCTTTCCTTGCTGACATGCATTGCAAACACCATCCTTCTTAAAAGTAACCCTAGGTAATCCAACTACAAGTGCCTTTTTAGACAGCTTATTCAGCGTCTTGAAGTTTAGATGACTTGTTCGTTTATGCCATAACCATGCTTTTTCAGCAAGGCAATCATGATCTGAGACAAGGCATTTTTCAACGTTTGCTGAAGACCAATCAACGGTGTACAAGCCTCCTGATCTTCTTGCAATCATTATAACCTTTTTAGTCTCAAAATCTACAAGTTTACATTCATCACTTTTAATTTCGATGAAGTATCCTTTGTCAGCAAATTGACTCATGCTGAAAAGGTTAAACTTAAGATTTTTGACATAAAGAACTCCAGAAATGGTTATGCATCCTAACTTCACATCACCATAGCCTTTTGTAGATCCGGAGCCTCCACCAGCAAACCTTATTGTTGGACCTTTAGACCACCGTCTATAGTTTATAAGGTTATTCTTGTTGCCCGTCATGTGCTTTCCACAACCACTATCAAAGTGCCAGATTGCATCGTTTGTCTCCGTGGCTGCAGTCTGCACAATCAAGAGCAAACAAGTTAATTATCCAATGATGGATGTCCATTAACATGTTCAAGAATGCGTCCAGTGGAAACCCAAGTCTGAAGTTTTTCAACTTTGACTTGTTTTCTACTTGCTGAGGAACTAGGAGGTTTTGAGCTGAAAGACTTTTGACTCGTGCTGGTCAAATCCACTTTCTGATGTGGTGTCTTGCTCTGTTGACCTTTTTGCTGAACATACTTTTCAGTAAGTTCTTTTCTAGCAAGGTTCCTTCTAGTCCTAGCATTGGGAGTCTTTTCAGAACTCTTAGGCTTGATTTTTCATCTCTTTGAAGTATCTTTGCTGACTTTGCTTATACTCATGAAAAAGTTGACTTTGCTTGGTTTTGAAACCGAGTCCACTTTTGGAGAATGCTGAGCTTTAGCTTCAGCAACCTTACTTGATTCAGGTTTGTCAGCAAGGACTTCTGATTACTTTTAGTAATCTTGCCTTTAGACTTAACAACTTGCTTTTCAGCAACTTGTTTGGCGGAATGCTTCACGCATTCTTCTTCTTTCCAGTTTGCTTCTCAGCAACCTGTTTTCCTTTTAAAGTCTTGTTACTTTGAGTAGCAACAGCGGGCTTTATGGTCATAGGTACTTGATTGCATGTTTCAGCAACCTTAGTTTGACCAAACTGATAGATTCTGGTGGACTACTATCAGTAGCACGTACAAGGAGATAGGTGATTTATCTTTTCTCAAGATTTCTACGTTATCACCTCGCACGTTGCTCCTAAACCTTCTTTCTGAGATGGATCTCTCAAATAAGAGTTTAGTTCAGTCAGCGTATTACTTGCTTCCACATAGGATTTGAAATTGATTTTCATCTTTTTCATTTCTTGGATTTCAGCAAGTAACTTTAGAATTGAGGACTGATACTCTTCCAATTCTAATGCCATTTGAGAATTTTTCTCTGCAGCCTCAGCAATCAACTTCTTAATACGCCTTATTTCAGCATACTTTTCTTCTGTCTCTTCCTTCAGCAAGACGTACTTTTCAGTAGTTTGCTTGGTCAGAGTTTCAGCAAGTTGTAGTTTCTCTTGCTGTTTGCTGAGAGTTTTCTCAAATCTTTCGATTTCTCCTTGAATCTTGTCAAGGTCAATCTCGTCTTCACTTTCTGAGTCTGAGTCAGAGGTAGAGTTGTTTACCTGACCGGCCATGAGGCAGAATTCGTAGTTCGACACATTTGGATAAGCTTGCATAGCTATTCCACAAACTCCTTTGCCAATCTCTACGTCTAGAGTGGCTTCTTCATCGTCGGTGTCTGAACTTTCATCCTCACTGTCTTCGGAGCTAGTATCAATACACAATGCATCGATTTTTGCTTGAAGCTTCTTCTTTTCTTCAGAATAAAAGCTCTTTTGAACTTCTTCTTCTTTTCAGCAGATTTGCCTTTCAGCAAAGGGCAATTAGCTTTGAAGTGTCCAGGCTTTTTGCAGTAAAAACATAGATAATTTCCAACTGTTGGTTCTTCTGATGATGTAGCTTGCTGAGCTTGCTTGTTCAGCGAGCTAGTATCATTCTTGTAGTTATGGTAGTTGTTACCAAGATGCTTTTTCAGCTTCTCTTTTGCTTTTCGCCTTTCAAGTTCCTTGCTGATGAATTTCTTCATGTTTTTGACAACCAAGCATTTTCATCAGTAGGTTCTTTTCATTCTTCTTTTCAGAAGATGACGGCTTTGCAGCAAGAGCAATGTTTTGCGATTTTTCAGCAACACATTTCTCTTTGCTTTGTCTCATAATTGACAGTAGCAAGATGAGAGAACAACTCTGTTGGTGTAATGTCTGGCATTCCTTGATTATAATAGAAATTCTGAGTGTGGATCCATTCTTGATTCAGACTTCTGATGATAGTTTTCACTTTCTCAGAATCTCAGTAGAGGTTTCCAACACCCAATGCTGCCATTTCACTAACAAGAGTTGTGAATCTGAAGTCCAAGTCTTCCAGTGACTCGTTTGCACCTTGCTTAAAGTTTTGAAACTTTAATTTAAGTACTTCAAGTTTGTTTTCCTTGGTCTTGTCAGATCCAGCACAAAGATCTTGAACCATTTCCAAGCTTCCTTTGCAGTCTTAGCACCCCACAGTTTGCACTGTATGGTATCCGGAGTTGATCGAATGATGATATTTCTTGCTTGGCCATCAAGACGGAATCTCTTAACTTCGTCAGAAGTCCATTCCTCTCTTGGTTTTGGCACAACCGTATCTGATGGTTCGCCTTGGATGGTTTCCTTTCCAGCTTCAGTGGTCCTGTGAGGGAAACTCCTTTCAACCTTGGTGATCTTGATAGGTCCATCATTAATGACGGTGACCATCTCATCACTAATGGCCTCAAGATGTAGCATCATGTTGTTTCGCCATTTCTCGTAATTTTCCAGCTTCAGCAAGGGAGCATCTCCTAAAGACATCCTGTCAACAAAGCACTACCAAACTGATCAAGTGAGAGTGATTTACGGAAAGCACCTAAGGGGATCTAGGTTCAGTGCAGAAGGTCAAAGAACCTCCTACTCCGATACCACTTGTTGGTCCCTTTAAACAACAAGAAAAGACTAGAGGGGGGGGGTGAATAGTCTTTTCAAACTTTCGTCGTTTAAAACTTTCTCAGCAAGTACTTATTACTTTTCAGTAATGAGTTTGCTGATACTTAACTTTCTCAGCAAGCGTAAGTTACTTTACAGTAGCTTGGTTTGCTGATACTTAAAATCAGAGAGCGGAAGTCTTTGATACAATAAGTGCTCTTTCAGTAAGTAAAAGTGATTGATTGTGTACAGACAGATATAATTTGCTGAAAGCTAAATACAGTAAGTAAATCACACAAACACTTTTATAGTGGTATCTGAGAGTGGCATAATCTCTCAACTAATCCACTTCGTCCTTTCTAGGAATGAATCCACTAAGATATGATTGAGGTTCCTTACAATCTCCTATCTAAAGCGATTCAACAGAAACCAAAGCACACTTGCTTTGTCTCCAATCTAAACTAGAGAACTCAACCTTGTTCTCAACCAAACTTGGTACTTTTAATCAGCAAAACTATGCTCGATTAAGTTCCCCCTGAATATCACGCTTGAAAGGGTGTATTTTCAGTTAGAGATTTGGGGTGAGATGACTTAATTATAACTTATTCAGTTACAACAAGTAATCTAAGAAACACAACTTGGAATACTTTGCAGTAGACAAGTTTGATTGTTTCTGGTGTCAAGACTTGTTCTTGTTTAAAAGAAAGAACACTTAACTAATTTCTTGGCCGAGTTTGTTCTACTTCTTCACAAGTAGCTTTTCAAGCTTTAAGTCTTGGAACGGATCAATGGCAGTAAGAGTGTTTGAAGGTTTGTGAGTTTTAAGCACAAGTGAGAGTTTGATCACGTTGTTGACACCCTTCAACTCTTTGCCGGATGACCTCTATCTATAGTGCAAGTAAGGAGCCGTTTGAATTTCAAATCCTAAGGCTTTTGTTCCTAAACATGTCACTATCTTGCTTTTGTACTTTCAGCAGCGTCTTTGTTTGTCTTCTAGTCTTCATGTCCTTCACGTGTAAGCTTTGCATTAAATGCACATTTGAATAGAATTCAAACAGTAACATTGGAGCGAAAATTCACGTACATTCAGCAAGAGGTCACATATGTTCCATCAGCAAGTGGTTAGACTCAGTTTCAGCAAGCACAACCTACTCTGTCTTTCAGATTTTCACTTATGCAATGCTGTTGCTGAATTTTCCACTTTCTGAGCAACACGTGCCTTTGTAGATACCAGTCTTCAGCAATCTTCCAGTCTTCAGATCTTCAAATTCTTCAAGTCTTCAGATCTTCAAAAGTCTTCAAGATTCTGAGCGGTTTCTATTTGCTTCAATAATTTGTTTGAAATAAACAAAATATATCTTCAGCAAATGCTGAAGATATTTTGTTTGAAATAAACAAAATATATCTTAAGCATCAATAAGTTATTTTCTTTTCAGAAAATAAAATACATCATACGCAAAAGAAATAACTTATCTAGCACCTAACTAAGTCATCAGCAAACGTTCCTCTTTTACAATGTCCTTAAAATTCTAAATTCCTATGGACCTTAAGAGTACTTGTTACTGGACTTTCCTTAATTTAGCATGGTTAATTGCTCATCAAAATTACAAGATTCCTAACAACCAAGTTAAGACTTTTCCTCAAAGAGGTCGAACCAATACTGGCTCTCATCAAACGAAGGAGGGTTCCCTAAAAAAGATAACACTCCCCTATTTTACCCATCTCTCAAGCAAGCCTTACGCTATTCACCACTTCCTGAATGGCAGGACGAGGGTGGTCTAGAACAGATGACACTCAAATAAACAAAAGACAGAAAATTACAACGCGATTACGAACATTACAAAAATTGAAAAATGAGACAGCACTTTGCTAAACTGCTTTTGGCTCTTTTTTTTTTTGGACCCTTCTTTGCTTTTTTGGGGTCTTTTCTTTTTTTCTTTTTTTTCTTTTCCAGATTTTTTTTCTTTTTTTCTGAAAATTTTCTTTTCTTTTTTTTTGATTTTTTTTAGCCAGCAGTAGCATAACGAAAAAGAAACAAAAAATGACACACAAACGACCTCCCCAAACCTATTCGATAGAATAGGTTGGAGTACAAAATTTACGAAAAAGGAAAAATAAACTCACAACACACACTAAAATTGAAAAACAAGTCTAAAGATAGCGTAACCCCCTCCCCAAACCTATTCGAAAGAATAGGTTGCAAACAAAGGATCACACAATCTCACACTACCTCCTTCCTAGGCATTTAGCAATCTCAAAGCAAGGTGAAGACTTGTTGCCTCTTAGGTACATAATTACTCGGGAAAACAACCATAAGACTCTAACATGCATCATCCTATTATAAAGGCCTTCGTGAACCGCAATAGAGAAAACACCACTAAGTGATGTCGAGACTACCAAGCTTAACTAAGTGCAATACATAAATGTGACAAGCCAAGCGAGAAAAACCTCAAACAAATTCATACAGATGAAGCATATGATTAATGTCATAATTAGTTAATCTATCCAATAAGAAAGTTCAAAAAAATTGGCAATAAACTCCACATAAAACATGCAAGACTATCCTAGGATGAATGTAGTGTATGCAACTAAATACTAAGAAAGCGGTAAACGTGCAAATGCAAATGCAAACAAAAGATTTCACGAGTTTATCATAAGCAAGACAAGTATAGAGATAGCCAGCGATAACCCCCTCCCCCCCAAACCTGAACAACGTCGCTCGTCCCGAACGTCGAAAGTGGATTTAAGGTGAGAGCTAACTTGTAAAATAAAATGAGCGATAAACGAGGTAAAAAGATCGATAATTTAGCATAATAGGAGAAAATCGGGATCTCCGGGTTTACTGGATATCCGGGGCGAACCTCCCCACGTGGGAGGCGATTCGCCCGGCACCTCCAGACTCCTGGAGGTGTCGGTTTCCCTCCTAAAATGCTAAATTATCATCTAGAGACTTATTTTATCGCCAAAAACATACGAAAATATAAAATTAACAGAATGATATGCATGCAATGCAAGAAAACGATAAAACTAACTACTTGCTACATTACCACTAATGTTATCCATTATCAAATGGGAACGAATCTTGTGCATCCGTTCCTGTACTCCTCGCCTCTTGGGAACCATCCTTGGCTCCCCTCCGTATCTGCTCAAGCAAGTCCATGATTCCCTGAAAACAAAAATTAACAAAACCAAGAAAAACAAAATCTAAAAAATAACTAAGGGAATCAGATGGAAAATAAAAAGAGTAAAGAGGATCAAAACTCCTTTGGGATTCATAGGTGGGTGCATGGACCAGAACGTAGGAGTCAAGATCAAGAGTATCTGCCGCAATTGATTCAAAGACCCCAAAACCTTCAGAGATTGGCTCCTCGACCTCAACACAATTCACGCCATCACCTTCTGACTCAAGTGAAGCAATGGATTCAGTCGTCACTTCCTCCACGACTTCCTCTTGACCAACAACCTCGACATCCGCAAGTAAGGACGTGTAATCCAAGCTAAGCACTGAGGAGACTTCATTAATGGATTCTTCTCCACATTCCTCTTCATCGGCAATGTCGATTTCTGGTGGCTAACTACTAAAGCGAGACGTCCATGCCCTTGACCTGGGAAGTGAGTCCCTATCCCAATGTTCCAGAAACTTGCTGGTTACTTCACCCCAAGTGCGCAATGATTTTTCCGGCGGGATTCTGAGCCATCTTCGAGCGTACCCTTTCAAGGCTCCCATAAATCCTCTCATACAAAGTTGCTCATGTGATAAAATAACCCCCTCCTCATTCACACGAGGTATCCTCAACACTCCTTCCTCGTACGTGTCTAAGAACCATCTTGGATCATCACCCATTGAAAACGTGGAGAGAATGGAGTAGTACGAAGGATCAAAGTCATAATTCCTGCAATCGTCATCCAATGCTATGCAAGGCCCTCGAGGCATCACATACCGGGGCAACGGAGGTTGACTCATCCTTTCTTATGACTAGTTTCTGCACACGAGGAAACAAGAAACCAAGGAGCAGAATCCACAAAAGAAAAACAAAAATTTGCAAAGAAAAACACAAAGAGTGCAAACAAACACAATGTAATCAAGAACTTTGAGAGCACAAGCACGCAAGGTAACCGAGATCAGATTAGATGAATTTTCTGAAAAAGATAGGGGGAAGAAATAGGGTAAGAAAGTGAGATTTTCTGAGAGCAAACCTCCAGAGCCTGTTCTTCTGTAGGGAACTGAATGCTGAAAATATAAATAAGCTAAACATAAAAAAGGAGTATAGTCCCCGGCAACGGCGCCAATTTGATGAACAAGAATTTGTTAGATTCTAATTAATCAAATAAATTTGTATTTAGCCAAAGGTAATTCACAACTACAACAAAAACCGTAGTGTAGTAGTAAAATAACCCCGAGTGTCGATCTCTAAGGACTATAACTCGCTTTATCTAATCTAACTTTAAAAATATAAAATCAACAAACTACTTAGCACAGGTTTTTCTTATCAGATAATGGAAGTTAGTGATAGTATGATCATTCAAAGCATAGCAGGTTAATAATCATGCATGAAGTACCTGATCGTTTTGCATAGAGATCTTTGATTAATGAATTGTCCAATTGTGTTCCGTTATTATTCAACACTACGAAGATAGAGGTTTTAGATAGATCAAAGAAATAAAGCAATAACTCAAAGTCTGATTCGCTTTACCGCCATCAGCATAATTATTAACCCTTCGCTAAGAAATCACATACTATCACCAACGATAAATTTAGCTACTCATAGATGATATGCAATCAACAAAAATCATAGCAAGATTGAATGAAAACATGTTGAAAGATAAATAAATATGAATAGAAAATCTGTAAGATACAATGTTACCGAAGGTTGTCAATCTCCGAAGTATCGCGCTCTTACAAACTCCAAAACGATAAGAAAAAGTATCTCCTATGCTAAGAATCCCCAGAACAGGCTCTGGAGAATTCCTACCTAAAACTAATGAGAAAGGTGAGAGAAAAGGTCTGAGAAAGTATGAAAAAACGGAGAAACTGAGCAACTATATATAGAGATTCGGCAGGTGTGGGGCGAGTCGCCCCACACACCGGGCGAATCGCCTGGTGTGGGGCGAAATCGCCCGGGACCTCCAACCGGCCTTTGACGCGTTCTCGACGCGTTTTTGGATTTCTTTTCCTTTCCGGACTCGGTTTTTGTCTTCTAGTGACCTTTTAGCCTTCAGACTCGACCCGTAGACTTCAAATCCTATCCGGAATCTTCTAGATACTCCAAAAATGCCTTCGGAACACCAATTTTTCGTACTCTTTAATATAATTGCCCGGAAAACCTCGTTTTTCACCCAAAACCTGTAAAATACAAACTAAAGGGAAACGTGACACTATTCTAATAAAATGCACTAAAATATAGCTAAATTAACATAGAGGATAGCTAAATTGGTGAAAAAAGACTCGAATGAAAGTGTAAAATACACGTTCATCAATGAGTTGTCGCCATAAGCTCCCGCTAGAGAACCAACCATGAGTTGTTACCATAAGCTCCTGTGGAAGGCCCCATTTCCTTATTTCGTACTTTGTTTGTTTTGATTAAGTATTTGATCTTTATTGTCACTAATTGTGAGGACTATCGTTGTAACTTTGCTTGGATTTCCGACAAATCAATGCAATACAACTTGTTCATTTCTCGATTAAGTTAAAGTTCTTTTCTACTTTCTTGTGTATTGTTTGCATTTATTATTCATTGTAACTAGGATACTATTCCGTTAATGAAAAAATAGCAGAGGGGAGCAGACATCAGGAGGACGCAAATGCAAAGAGTCGCAATGGGAAGAAAAACAGGAAAGAAATGGGTTAAGACTGATCAAAAGGCACGAAGAAAGGCAGAGAGACCGGAGACTTATAAGAAAAAGACTCGGAGGTCGGAAAATCACCCGAGACACTTTGTTCTCAACTTTTTAAACAAAGAAAGAAAGGTCTCGGATGGCCAAAAGTTTGGCAAATCGACGAGGTCGGACCATGCAGGGGGGAAAGTCCGGTAGACCCTACAAAGAGGATTCAAAAAGTAATTTTTTTTACTTGATATTTCAATCCGGTCATGATGGTCCGACCTAACCGTCCGAGAAGGAGCACGTGAGAAATGCGTGTGATAAGTCCGAGAGGTTAACTACGATTAAGCAAACTGTTGCTCCACTCCTACTAAAGAAGGTCCGAGTTCAGGTTAAGAAGTCCGAGTTACTTGTTTTCCCGAGAAGGATCACGTGAGAAAAATATCATATATACTTAGAGAAATTCTGAAATTATGATAAAGTCAAGTCCGACACTGCAGGTTCGAGGTTTAGATACTCAAGCATGCTCAAGCAAACGAGAACAAGTCCCGTTGAGTCCGACCCTGTAAAGTAACTCGGAGCATAGCAAAGCTTGGCTCATTGATGAGTTATTAAATCACAAAGGGCAGTCCGAGATACAACTAGTCCGACTTCAGGATTAAAACAACTTTACGGTCAGAAATATCCTTAGCAAATATGAATTTCGTCCGACACGAAATTAAGTTAATCATGTGACTTTCGTCCGACACGAAATTAAGGTTAAGCATAAGTGTTATTTCTTCATAAAGGAAAGAAAGTCGTGAATTCCGACAACAAAAAATTCATAGTTTGCCACGAAGGGCCGAATAGTTTGCCACAAAGGGCCGAATAAATTTGTAACTGTTTGCCACGAGGGGCCGAATAGATAAAGATATGTTTTGAAAGAGCAAAAGTTTGAACTATGAGATTACAAGACTCCCGGGCATACCCGGTCTTCACTGGGTCCGACTAGAAGAAGGGCCGCTTGGAGGCCTTATGGAGCCAGGAACGGAGGACTGAGCATTTAGGGTAATCTCGTCAAGCTCGACCATAATGTCCTCGAGACTCCTCCTATGTCCCTTGCTTTTCTTGAGCTCAGCTTCCTTAGTCAGCTTTTCATGGTATCTTGTTACCTCGGGCTCAGTAAACTCGGGGTCACGTCCGAGCACGGGGCCATCCAGAGAGAGGAAAGAACAGTTCCGGGCCTCGTTAAGCTCAAATGGAAAGAGTAGGTCGGAACGTAGAACCTCAGGCGTCCAAGCAGGGAAGGAGTCAGGTTTCTTCGGATAGGTTGGATCATCTTGCGCGACCACTACCTCGAGCGCTTCATCAGTAATCTCGGGATCAGGGTAGGCCGAGAAGTCTCCTCTCTTAGTATCATCCAGCTTAAGGGCGAGGAGGTTACGAGGATCATAAGTGAAGTCCTCCTTGACGTAGCCCAGTGAGACCATCTGACCAAGGCAAGCTCGGAAGCCTTCCTCTCGCCCAGCCTCCCGAGTCAACTATAGGCCGCAAGCATAAGCCAAGGAACTAAAGAAGTCCATCACAGCTTCCATCCGGGCATGCTGAAGACGGTCGCACACTGTGTTCCGAAACCTGGAGAAGGCCGAGCTGATGAATCGGAACGAGTCCCTCCAAGATTTGTTTTAAGCAATCTCCTCCGAGTATTTTTTGTTTAGCTCGGTAAACTTGTTCCGAGTGGTACGCAACTCGGCCTCTAGACTCTCTACTCGGGCAGCTGAAGACTCGGCCTTACTCTCCAGCTCTTTCATGCAGGAGTCGGACTCCAAGTTTTGGTCGGCAATGTCATTCACGGCCCGAACGAAGCAGTTGAGCTGAGAAAAGAAAAAGCAAAATGAGTCCGAAGACAATAAGCAAGTAAAGAAAGAAAAAAGGTACTTAAGGGAAACTTTGATACCTGGCGACTTATAGACCCGATCAAGTGGGCCCGCTCAAACTCATCAAGGCCGGAAATACGAGCGGCCTCTGCCGTCCTAGCCTCCCGAGTTGAGAGATCCAAAGGATCAGCATCTGAAGCAACACTCTTGCCCTTCTTCTTGGCAGGGCTCGAGTCGACAAGGTCGACCTCAGTAGAGTCGGAAGTAGGGCGTTTTCCCGACCTCCTTGAGCCAGGAGTAGGCTGAGCAGTCTGCTTCTTAGTTTGCGTCAGACCAGACCCCTTGCCAGAGTTAGATTTCGGGAGCGGGATAGTGGCGACCTCGGACCCCCAGCAGCAGCACGTCTCTCCATGTCCAGTCGGACGCATTCTTCGGATGGTCGATACCGGGCATGAAAGCAGGAGTTTTGATGATCTTGTCCAAGGTACCAGCCTCAACCATTTCCCTTTGTTTTTCCCGATTGGCTCTAGCAGCAGCAGCGACTCGAGACATGATGTAAGATAACCACAATCCTGAAAAGACAAAAGAGATTGTAAGTCCGAGATAAAGCAATGTTTAGTCCGACTAAAAAAAAAAAGCTAAGGCTAACTCACTAAAGCTCGAACTACAACCGATCTTGACTTTGGGAGTCAGTCCGGCAAGATAAGGCAATGGATGAAGAATAAGGCCCGAGTAGAAGTATCGCTCGGGCCTAGCCTTGTTTTCCCTTTGGAATCTCAAGGCCCATTCGTCATACTGGGTCACAAGAGTACGCAAGTCCGAGAGCATCCCGCGATAAAACTTCTTCGGAAAGCCCCAGTCAAGCTGTGCCTCAGCTTCTTCATCGGACATATCTCGGCCTCGTTTCTTTTTTACAAAGATGAAACGATTCCACCATTTGCACCCGACCGAGGAAGGAGCATCTTGAATAAAAGAAAAGCCAGGTCGGGCAGTAAAATAGTAGAAGTCCGGGTTACCCGGACTCATAGCCACTCGAAATACTTGGCTAAAATTATGGAAGTTCAGGTCGATCTCCTTGATCCGACAGAAAATGCCAAAGCACATTAAAGTGCCAAATGATGAACGTGTATTTTACACTTTCATTCGAGTCTTTTTCACCAATTTAGCTATCCTCTAGGTTAATTTAGAATATATTTTAGTGCATTTTATTAGAATAGTGTCACGTTTCCCTTTTCTTTGCATTTTTCAGGTTTTAGGTAAAAAACGTATTTTTATGGGCAATATTGTTTAAGAGGACGAAGTTTTAGTGTTTCGAGGACATTCGTGGTGTATCTAGAAGGTTCCGGATGAGATTTGAGGCCTAGGGGACGAGTTTCAAGGCTTAAAGGTCACTAGAAGGCAAAATCCGAGTCCGAAAAGATAAAGAAGACCAAAATCTCGCTCCCACCGACCGGATGCCCCAGGCGAACCGCCTGGGACATGGGGCGAATCGCCCCACACCAGGCGAACCGCCTGGCACCGGGGGCGGTTCGCCCGGGAGTTTCCGCACTCTATATATATGTTTGCCTATTTTCTACGTTTTTCATACCTTTTCACCTTATTTTGAGAGACAAATTCTCCAGAGCCTGTTCTGGGAATTATTAGCATAGAAGACTCTTTTTCGTATTGATTAGGAAGTTTAAGCATAGAGATTGGACATCTTTGATTCTCGATTCTTGCTTGTGAGTTAGCAATTCATCGGAGATTGACAACCTTCGTCGGTAACTTGTATCTCACGATTTTTCTGCTTTTATTTATTTCATTCAACATGTTTTCATTCAATCTTGCTTTGATTCTTGTTGATTGCAATTTATCTACGAGTAGCTAAATCTATCGTTGGTGATAGTATGTGATTTCTTAGCTAGGGTTCTTGATTATGCATGAGTGGCTTCGCACGTTTAAGACTTGATTTATTGTTTTATTTCTTTGATCTATCTAAGCCATCTATTTTCGTAGTGTTGAATTGAAAGGAACACATAGGACAGTTCACGATCATAGATTTCTATACAAACTTCAAGTACTTCATGCATGATTATTACCCGTTGCTTTGAATGATCATACTATCTCTAACTTCCATTATATTGATAAGAAAAATCTGTGCTTTGCTTGATTCTTGGTTTATAGTTTAAGTTAAATTAGATAAAGCTAGTTATAGTCCTTAGAGATCGACACTCGAGGTTATTTTACTTCTACACTACGTGCCTAGGTTTTCGTTGTAGTTGTGAGTTGTCTTTGGCTAAAAACAAATTTATTTGATTAATTGAGTCTGACAATCTCGTTCATCAAATTGGCACCGCTGTCGGGGACTATACTCATTTTTTCTCTTTAGCTTATTTATATTTTCAGCATTCAATTCCCTACAGAAGAACAAGCTCTGGGGTTTGTTCTCAAAAAATTTTCACTTTCTTACCCTATTTCTTTCCCCCTATCTTTTTCAGTAAATTCATCTAATCTGATCTTGGTTACTTTGCGTGCTTGTGCTCTCGAAGTTCTTGGTTGCATTGTGTTTGTTTGCACTCTTTGTGCTTTTCTTTGCAAGTTTTTGTTATTCTTTTGTGGATTCTACTCCTTGGTTTCTTGTTTTCTCATGTGCAGAAACTAGTCATATGAAAGGATGAGTCAACGAGTTCCTTTGCCCCGGTATGTGATGCCTCGAGGGCCTTGCATAACATTGGATGAAGATTGCAAGTCTTATGACTTTGATCCTTCGTACTACTCCATTCTCTCCACGTTTTCGATGGGTGATGATCCAAGAGGGTTCTTAGACACGTACGAGGAAGGTGTGTTGAGGATACCTTGTAAGAATGTGGAGGGGGTTATTTTATCACATGAGCAACTTTGTATGAGAGGATTTATGGGAGCCTTGAAAGGGTACGCTCGAGGATGGCTCAGAATCCCGCCGGAAAAATCGTTGCGCACTTGGGGTGAAGTAACCAACAAGTTTCTGGAACATTGGGATAGGGACTCACCTCCCGGGTCAAGGGCATGGACGTCTCGCTTCAGTAGTCAGCCACCAGAAATCGACATTGCCGATGAAGAAGAATGTGGAGAAGAATCCATTGATGAAGTCTCTTCAGTGCTTAGCTTAGATTTATGGGAGCCTTACGCTCGAGGATGGCTCAGAATCCCGCCGGAAAAATCGTTGCGCACTTGGGGTGAAGTAACCAACAAGTTTCTGGAACATTGGGATAGGGACTCACCTCCCGGGTGAAGGGCATGGACGTCTCGCTTCAGTAGTCAGCCACCAGAAATCGACATTGCCGATGAAGAAGAATGTGGAGAAGAATCCATTGATGAAGTCTCTTCAGTGCTTAGCTTAGATTCCATGTCCTTACTTGTGGATGTCGAGGTTGTTGGTCAAGAGGAAGTCGTGGAGGAGTTGATGACTGAATCCATTGCTTCACTTGAGTCAGAAAGTGATGGCGTGAGTTGTGTTGAGGTCGAGGAGCCAATCTCTGAAGATTTTGGTGTCTCTGAATCAATTGCTGCAGATATTCTTGATCTTGACTCCTACGTTCTGGTCCATGCACCCAGCTATGAGTTCCAAAGGAGTTTTGATCCTCTTTTCTCTTTTTATTTTCCATCTGATTCCCTTGGTTATTTTTTAGATTTTGATTTTATTGGTTTTGTTAATTTTAGTTTTCAGGGAATCATGGACTTGTTTGAGCAGATACGGAGAGGGGCCAAGGATGGTTCCCAAGATGCGAGGAGTAATTGAACGAATGCACAAGATTCGTTTCCATTTGATAATGGATAACATTAGTGGTAATGGTTGCATGTAGTTTAGTTTTATCACTTTCTTGTATTGCATGCATATTTATTTTGAGCATGTCATTGTGTTTTATTTTATGTTTTCGTATGTTTTTGGTGATAAAATAGGTTTTAAGATGATAATTTTGCGTTTTGGGAGGAAAAAGGCGTCTCCAGGAGTCTGGAATTGCCAGGCGAACCGCCCCCCCACGTGGGGGGCGGTTCGCCTGGCAAGTCCAGACTACCTGGGACGTTCTGGACGCCCCAGGCGAATCGCCCCCACCTGGGGCGGTTCGCCCCGGGTGTTCAGAAACCCGGTGGTCGAGATTTTCATTCGGAACCCCATTCTTCTCCTATTATGCTAAATTATTGATCTTTTTACTTCTTTTATCGCCCATTTTGGTTTCTCACGAGTTTCCTTGAGTCATATAGGTTACAGGTACAAGTTAGCTCTCACTTTAAATCCACTTTCGGCGTTCGGGACGAGCGACGACGTTCAGGTTTGGGGGGGTTATCACTCGCTATCTCTATACTTGTTTTGCTTATGATAAACTCGTGAAACCCTTTGTTTGCATTTGCACGTTTATCGCTTTCTTAGTATTTAGTTGCATACACTACATTCATCCTAGTATAGTTTTGCATGTTTTTATGTGGAGTTTATTGCCAATTTTTTGAACTTTTTTATTGGGTAGATTAACTAGTTATGACCTTTCACCATGCGTTTCATCTCTATGAATTTGTTTGAGGTTTTTCTCGCTTGGCTTGTCACATTTATATATGCACTTAGTTAAGCTTGGTAGTCTCGACATCACTTAGTGGTGTTTTCTCTACTGCGGTTCACGAAGTCCTTTATAATAAGATGATGCATGTTAGAGTCTTGTGGTTGTTCTCCCGTGTAATTATGTATCTAAGAGGCAACAAGTCTTCACCTTGCTTTGAGATTGCTAAATGCCTAGGAAGGAGGTAGTCTTTGGGGAGGGGGTTATGCTATCATTATGACTTGTTTTTCGATTTTGAGTGTTGTGAGTTTGTTTTCCTTTTTCGTAAAGTTTGTGCTCCAACCTATTCTTTCGAATAGGTTTGGAGAGGTCGTTTGTGAGTCATTGTAATTTCTTTTTCGTTGTGCTACTGCTGGCTATATACAAAAAAAAAAAAAAAAAGGAAAAAAGAAAGAAAAAAAAATCGAAAAAAAAAGAAAAAAGAAAAAAAATTCCAGAAAAAAGAAAAAATCTGGAAAAGAAAAAAAGAAAAAAGAAAAGACCCCAAAATAGCAAAGAAGGGTCCAAAGAAAGCCAAAAAGCAGCTTAGCAAAGTGTTTGTCGTGTTTTTCAATTCTTGTAATGTTCGTAATCGAGTTGTAAAGTGTGTCTTTTGTTTGTTTGAGTGTCATCTGTCTAGACCAGCCTCGTCCTGCCATTCAGGAAGTGGTGATAGTTTATGACTTTGCTTGAGAGATGGGTAGAATAGGGGAGTGTGAACTTTTAGGAAACCCTCATTCGTTTGATGAGATCCAGTATTGGTTCGACCTCTTTGAGGGAAAGTCTTAACTTGGTGAACAGCAGTAAGTCCTCAGTTTCATAGGCACGGGACAACCATTCGTATTTTAACATGTTTCATTACGTCGTCACTGACTAGGTCCAGGCAGAGAATGTTACGAGAGACTATCTTGTTTAACATAATGCATATGTGAATTTGTATGAGTCAATCGAGGCATTCTTCAACCAATATCTAGATTTTTTGCAATAGAGTCTAGCTTAGTTGCTTGAGGACAAGCAAAGGTTCGGTTTGGGGAGTTTGATGAACGTGTATTTTACACTTTCATTCGAGTCTTTTTCACCAATTTAGCTATCCTCTTGGTTAATTTAGCTTATATTTTAGTGCATTTTATTAGAATAGTGTCATGTTTCCCTTTTCTTTGCATTTTTCAGGTTTTAGGTAAAAAACATATTTTTAATGGCAATATTGATGAAGAGGACGAAGTTTTGGTGTTTCGACGATATTCGTGGTGTATCTAGAAGGTTTCGGATGAGATTTGAGGCCTCGGGGACGAGTTTCAAGGCTTAAAGGTCACTAGAAGGCAAAATCCGAGTCCGAAAAGGAAAAGAAGACCAAAATCTCACTCCCACCGACCTGGATGCCCCAGGCGAACCGCCTGGGACGTGAGGCGAATCACCCCACACCAGGCGAACTGCCTGGCACCGGGGGCGGTTTGCCCGGGAATTTCCACACTCTATATATATGTTTGCCTATTTTCTACGTTTTTCATACCTTTTCACCTTATTTTAAGACACAAATTCTCTAGAGCCTGTTCTGGGAATTATTAGCATAGAAGACTCTTTTTCTTATTGATTAGGAAGCTTAAGCATAGAGATTGGACATCTTTGATTCTCGATTCTTGCTTGTGAGTTAGCAATTCATCGGAGATTGACAACCTTCGTTGGTAACTTGTATCTCACGATTTTTCTGCTTTAATTTATTTCATTCAACATGTTTTCATTCAATCTTTCTTTGATTCTTGTTGATTGCAATTTATCTATGAGTAGCTAAATCTATCGTTGGTGATAGTATGTGATTTCTTAGCTAGGGTTCTTGATTATGCATGAGTGGCTTCGCGCGTTTAAGACTTGATTTATTGTTTTATTTCTTTGATCTATCTAAGCCATCTATCTTCGTAGTGTTGAATTGAAAGGAACACATATGACAGTTCACGATCATAGATTTCTATACAAACTTCAAGTACTTCATGCATGATTATTACCCCTTGTTTTGAATGATCATACTATCACTAACTTCCATTATATTGATAAGAAAAATTTGTGCTTTGCTTGATTCCTTATTTATAGTTTAAGTTAAATTAGATAAAGCTAGTTATAGTCCTTAGAGATCGACACTCGAGGTTATTTTACTTCTACACTACGTGCCTAGGTTTTCGTTGTAGTTGTGAGTTGCCTTTGGCTAAAAACAAATTTATTTGATTAATTGAGTCTGACAATCTCGTTCATCACCAAGCGCACTCGGAATCAACTAGTAAGGGCATAGCCCAAGTCGGTTAAAAATCTCATTGAAGCCCGAGTGATAAGGAACTCGCCACCCGCGCTCCAAAGACATGAGGTGAACGGACATGTAACCTACGGGGGGATTATAAAAGGCATGGTCGGGATGGGGCACGATAATATCTAAGGACTTAGGAAAATCGACTATCTATATCGGATCGTAGATAACTCGGACTCATCAAAAGTTGAAAAGAAAGTTGGAATTTTTCCATTGATATTTTGCTCCCCATTCGGATCCGGTCTGACAACATTAGAAGCTGCCCGAGGAAATTTCTTTTTCCGAGCTTCAGTTCCTCGGGGACGCCCCTTTTTATCCTTTTTTATTTCCCTCCCACGGGCGTCAAGCTCAACACCTTCACTCGGACCAACTTCTTCTTCTTCGACTTCTTCATCTTCATCCTCAGCAGTTTGGGGAATGACAAGATCCGGCTCGATCAAGTCAATAGGAACAGCGTCATCATTCTCGAATTCATCATTCCGAGCGTTAGAGGTACTCGGACCAAAGCGGGATCGGCTCTCTAGAGTTGCATCGTCCTCATCACTCTCAAGGATAGTTTGGCTAATAAAGCCAAGGGGAAGGGAACGACGCAAAGGCTCAGCTACTCGGACGTTTGACCCCTCACCTACTTCATATATCCCCAAGGCTTCTAAGTCAGCCTCGGATTCATCGGACAAAATAGTGATACATGGTTCCTTCGGAGTATTAGGGCGCGGAGACGTCCGATAATCTCTCCTAGAAATTTCTAAGGCAGCTTTTAGAATCCGGGGGCGGAATGCCCGCACGGAGGGTGATGAATGTGTATTTTACACTTTCATTTGAGTCTTTTTCACCTATTTTAGCTATCCTCTATGTTTCCGGGCAATTATATTGAAGTAGACAAGGAATTGGTGTTCCAGAAGCCTAATTGGAGTATCTGAAAGATTTCGGATAGGATTTGAAGTCTAGGGGTCGAGTCTGAAGGCTAAAAGGTCACTAGCAGGCAAAAACCGAGTCCGAAAAGGGGAAGAGATCAAAAAACGCGTCGAAAACGCGTATCTGGCCGAAATTTACTCCCGGGCGAGTCGCCCGGGACGTGGGGCGAATCGCCCCACACCAGGCGAATCGCCCGGTGTGTGGGGCCCTTCGCTCCACACAATTCGAATAC
The DNA here is from genome assembly GCA_028274465.1 of Plantago ovata. Lineage (NCBI taxonomy): Eukaryota > Viridiplantae > Streptophyta > Magnoliopsida > Lamiales > Plantaginaceae > Plantago > Plantago ovata. Next base: position 90,438,919 of record CM051456.1, on the reverse strand, counting down.
CTATATATAGTTGCTCAGTTTTCTCCGTTTTTCATACTTTTCCAGACCTTTTCTCTCACCTTTCTCAGTAGTTTTAGGTAGGAATTCTCCAGAGCCTGTTTTGGGGGTTCTTAGCTTAGGAGATACTTTTTCTTAGCAGTTTGGAGCTTTTAAGATCGCGATTCTTCGGAGATTGACAACCTTCGGTAACATTGTATCTTACAGTTTTTCTACTTATTTTTATATATCTTTCATCATGTTTTCATTCATTCGTGGTATGATTTCTGTTGATTGCATGACAACTATGAGTAGCTAAACTTCTCGTTGGTGATAGTATGTGATTTCTTAGCGAAGGGTTAATAATTATGCTAATGGCTATATCGCGCATTATACTCTGAGTTATTGCTTTATTTCTTTGATCTATCTAAATCTATATCTTCGTAGTGTTGAATAATTACGGAACACAACTGGACAATTCATTGATCAAAGATCTCCATGCAAGACCGAGGAATTTATGCATGATTATTAACCTACTATGCTTTGAATGACCATACTATCACCAATCTCCATTATCTGTTAAGAAAAACCTTTGCTAAGTCGTCTGTTGATTTTATATTCTTAAGTTAGATTAGATAAAGCTAGTTATAGTCCTTAGAGATCGATACTCGAGGTTATTCTACTGCTACACTACGGTTTTCGTTGTAGTTGTGAATTACCTTTGGCTAAATATAAATTTATTTGATTAGTTGGAACCCGACATTCCATACGTTCATCAAATTGGCGTCGCTATCGGGGACTATACTCCTTTTTTCTGTTTAATTTGTTTATATTTTCAGCATTCAATTCCTAGTCCTAGTAGTTTTAGGTTTCCTATTTAATCTGTCTCTGATACTCCTTTCCTAGTTTGTTACAGATAGTGTATGCCACATACACGATCTAGAGGAACACCGCTTGCTGATTCATTTGCTGAGATCGACAGAGTCTACCACCAAAGAAGGCGACTACTTCGAAGGCGTGAACTAGAGGAAATAGAGGATACCGATTTCTCTGAATCTCTACACAGTCGTTTCAAGGAAATCGACGGAATGGCAGAAGCTAGACCACTGAAGGCATGGGTTCAACCCTCCAAGGATCGTATGAAGGGACCAGCAATTGTTCTTTCGTCTGCAACTCGAGATCTGGAGATCAAGAACCACGCATTCCAACAACTCCCGAGGTTCTATGGCTTAGCAAGGGAAGATGTGATGGGGTACTTGCACGATATCGATGATTTCGTCAACGAACTCCCACGACCCGGAGCTGAAATAACAATGAATGAATTAAGGATGAAGGTTTTTGCTATGGGGCTTGGTGACAGAGCCAAGTCATGGTTGAGTTCTCTACCGGCGGGCTCGCTGGACACTTGGGAGAAGGTTTTTTCAGCTTTCATGGAAAAATACTTCCCCCACACCTTGACTACAGCGCTTAAGGCGCAAATCACTGGATTCAAACAGGACTATGATGAGACCATCTACACCGCGTTTGAGAGGTTACAAGACCTCATGAGCAAGTGCCCTCACCATGGTTTTGAGCTTTCTGATCTAGTCCAACACTTCTACAATGGACTAACCTTCGAGAACCAACAAGTGGTGGACTTCCAATGCCGAGGCAATATTTGGGAGGAAACCGCGGAAGCCGTCTTGGCAGTTTTCGAAAGGCTTGCTAAGGGTTCGCAGATCAAGGACCCAAGAGCGATGGTTAGGAGACGTGGACCTGAAGCTCACCTACTCAAGAAGCCCCGATGTATAGGGGGAATGGGGATCAATTTGAGTGCTTTACCAACGAATTGAAACAAGTCCTCAAGAGCGCCACTGGAACAGCTATGTCAAACGAGGTTTGTCGAATATGCAAGAACTATGGGCATGGAGCTCATATGTGTAGATCGGAGCTTGCATATGATGATGGCAACTGGGTTCAAGGAGGCGAAGAGGAAGCCTTTGCTACGGAGTTTGGTACCCAAGAAGCTAGCTACGGACAAGACGGTAGGAATCCTCGAGGACATGCACCGGCTAGCCAAACTTATGGCCCCAACCAAGACCGTAGCAGGCTTAACTATGGTACTGATCACTGCAATAATCCCGCTCCGAAAGAGCAACCGAAGTCGAAGTCGGCTCAACTGATGGAGAACTTGCAAAAGATGGTTGATCACACCCAAAGTTTTCTCAAACGTTATGAAGAAGATTCTGAGAAGACTAGGGCAAGGCTTGATCGATTGGAAGATAGCACTAGGCTTGCCCATCATAAGATGCAAGAGTTGATTGACCGAGGAGCAAGTAGGGAGCAAGGCAAGCTGCCTAGCAACACTGAGAAGTCGATGTCCATTACCTTGGTGGGTGATCTACCTGTCGAAATCACCATCAAGAAGGTTGCTAAGTGCGAGTGTTGCAAGGAGAAGGAACCTCCACTAGCCAAGGAAGAAGAGAAGGACCTTGGCACTGATGAGAGTGAAGAGGAGCAAGAGGATCCCGAGCCACTCCCTCAAAGTTTCGATGTCTAAGGTCGGGATTGGTGAACTTGAAGATGTCCGTGCCACACTAGACACGGGATCCTACTCTAATGTGCTCCCAGTGAATGTGTTCGAGAAGAGTAGCCTTGGAAAACTATCTGAGCATAAGGCTATTGTGCAACTGGCGGATGGATCCTTTGTGAGACCCGAAGGCGTTGTGAAGAATGTATTGGTCAAGATTGGTGAAACTTCTGTGTACACCAATTTTGTAGTTATGCCGGCGTCTACACCTGGGATGGGGGATGTCGTTCTCTTGGGGCGAACGTTCTTGACCAAACTACGCTCCGTGATAGACATCTACCGAAGGACTTGCACCATTGAGGTGGATGGCAAGCGACATGTGTTGCGAGCCACGTCTGATCCACCTGATACTTCTCACACTATTAACTACTGTGGTCTTGCTGTCTATGTTCATTCTTATTCACAGGTTCGTGGCATGAGGAGAAGATCCATGAAGGGGAAGTCTAGTACCCTCAAGAAGAAGAGCTAGGCACAAACAGGAGTCGAGTCAAAGACTTTAAACAACGGCGCTATCCGGGAGGCAACCCGGAGTTTTTATCGCTTTTTTACTACTTTATTGCATGCATTAATACTTGAACAAATTGCTTTTCATATGTGAATTTGTTCGTCTCTGTGTCGTATCTGCTTATGTTTTTGTTTGAGTGAACTTTTTCGAGTGGTTTTATGAGTAAGATGGTTTAGGGGATTAAAAACCACGTTTTCTTTCGAAAGTTTCGTCTCCCCGCCTCAGGAGGTGGGGGGCGAATCGCCCCACGAGTCCAGAGAGCTCCGCGCTCTCTAGACGCGCGGGGCGATTCGCCCCGCACGGGGCGACTCGCCCCAGGCGTGGGGCAACTCGCCCCGCGTTGCTGCAGGGAGAAAAACGGGGGGCTCCCCCCATTTCTCTCATTTTTCTTCATCTCCTTCATCTTACTCCTAAAAATTTCCCAATTTCAAAATATCTTCAATGCTTCATAACTTCTTCATTATTCCATCAAATTGTGTGTTCTTTAGCTTCAATCGAAGCCCGTTACGTGCTCTATCTTTTCATCCGAACAAATTTCTTCATAGTTCATTAAATCTTCGGATTTGAGGTAATCTCACATGAACCCTAATTTTTCAAATTTGGGGGTTTTTTGATTTATGCTTCAATTAAGCTTATATGATGTATGTGTTGATGATTTGTCTGATTAGGAACGTTATTCACTATCAATTGCATGTTCAATTAGGCTTGGTTTGTTGGTTTGAGATTTTTGCTATTAGATGACTATATCTTGTTATGCAATGTATCTTTTACTTTCATTCCATGTTTAAACTTGTGTTTGTTGATATGATAATGATGGGTGTAGTGGTAGAATGCATGATTGATGAAGTTGAGGATTTATGATGTTAGATTTTTTGTTACTATAGTATGAATTGAGCCTTATGCTTCAAGGCATTTGTTGTCTAGACAGAGCATAATGTGATATGTGTATGTAGTAGTTACATTGATATGTTGCATGATGAAGTAGCTAGACTAGACATTGGGCTTTTGAGGAGTTCGATTGTTGTAGATATCGCTCGTTTGTTCGCTCGTACATTTGCATATGCATAAGTCTGTTTTGTGTCATACAAGATACTAATTGCTGTTTGTAGGAATCATGGCTCCAAGGGGATCAAAGAGAGCTGGCTCGAGCAAGAAGGGAAAGGGGGTAGCATCAAGCTCCCAACCTTCTCACGACATGTACGAGTTGTCTCTCGCTGCAATAGATGTCCGACAAAGGCTCGAAGCGGAGCTAGCCCAAGGTGGGAGATCCATCATACCAGACAGGCGGATTGATATTCCGGATGAAGTGGCTCAAATGGCGGGGTACAGGACGCTCTCCCGATTGGCAACAAAAAGGAATTGGGGTTGGTATAGTTCAAACAGATTCAAGGGGTACGACATGAGCCTCCTCCAAGAGTTCTACGCTGGATTCACTGATCTCGAGGAGAAGGAGGGGGTACTAGTTCGAGGCCTAATTGTACCATGGACGCCAGAATCAATTTCTTCATTCATCCATTTTGGGCAACGGGAGTTCACATGAAGCAACCATGCCTACGAGTATTCAAGGGCCTCTAGGGGGATAGGAAGATACATTACGGATGTGATCTGCAACATGGAGTACAGGTATCCAGAAACCGGAGCAGAACCTGCACGGATCCGTCAGAGCGACCTTAGCATCGAGGCTAAGGTGATGATGAAATTCTGCATCTTCAACTTGATCCCTAGAAAGAATGACACTTGGATACAACCAAATTATGCTGAGCTCCTCTATTGCTTGATAGACAAGCATCGAATCGACGTCGGTTACATCATGTATGAGGAGTATGAGCGCCACTTGGAGAAGAAGAAGAAGCCCTTCATCTTTCCGAGCTTCATCACTGCCTACTGCAAATATTATGGGGTCGAGGACATTGATGAGGGGGATTGCGAGGTCGCTGCCCTTTCACTTTTGACTATCGATGTGCAGCTTGCTAGGTATCAAATGAAGAACCCCACGGCTACCGCTGCTGATGTGGAAGCACCCTTCCAACCGACCGATTCAGATAATGAAAATGAGTATGAGGATGCTATGGAAGCGGATGATGGCCAATCCCCTATCCCGTATATCCCTTTTGTCCATAGAGCACCACATGCACCGCCTCGAGCACCACATGGGTCTAGAGGTATTGACTTCAATGAATTCCGGGCCTACCTCGACGACCGTTTCGGTAGAGTTGATGCTAGTGTTGCAGCCTTGACCACTTCTGTCCAAGGAATGCGACAAGACCTCGACGGGCACATTGTCCAGCGCAACCGCGATTGGGAGATATTTGAGGAGCATCGCCGTGAGGATAGGCAAGAACGGTGGGAGCAACAACAACTCATCCGCCAGCAACAAGAGGCTCTACAGCAGTCCAATGATCTCCTATCTAACATGTGGAGGGACTATTATGGGGATAACAATCCCGATAACTAGTCTTTTCACATGTCCACTCTCAGCCAACCGAGGCCAAACCATTCGATAACATCTAGTATCACTTCTTATTACCCATTCTCTTTTGCTAGGGACTAGCTTAAGTATCATAAGGGGGATGGGATGTGAACCGCGATGTTAAGTATTGTTTGGCTTTGTGTTGTTTGGTATCTTGTTTTTTGTTTGCATTTGCATTTGCACGTTTACTGCTTTCTTATTTTTAGGTTGCATTCACTACATTCATCCTAGGATAGTCTTGCATGTTTTATATGGAGTTTATTGCCAAATTTTTTGAACTTTTTTATTGGGTAGATCAACCAATTATGCCATTAATCATATGCTTCATCTCTATGAATTTGTTTGAGGTTTTTCTCGCTTGGCTTGTCACATTTATGTATTGCACTTAGTTAAGCTTGGTAGTCTCGACATCACTTAGTGGTGTTTTCTCTACTGCGGTTCACGAAGGCCTTTATAATAGGATGATGCATGTTAGGGTCTTATGGTTGTTTTCCCGAGTAATTATGTACCTAAGAGGCAACAAGTCTTCACCATGCTTTGAGATTGCTAAATGCCTAGGAAGGAGGTAGTGTGAGATTGTGTGATCCTTTGTTTGCAACCTATTTTACGAATAGGTTTGGGGAAGGGGTTACGCTATCATTAGACTTGTTTTTCGTTTATCAATTCTGTGTTGTGAGTTTATTTTTCCTTTCTCGTAAATTTTGTACTCCAACCTATTCTTTCGAATAGGTTTGGGGAAGTCGTTTGTGAGTCATTTTGTTTCTTTTTCGTTGTGCTACTGCTGGCTAAAAAATCGAAAAAAAGAGAAAAAGAAAAATTCCAGAAAAAAGAAAAAAACTGGAAATGAAAAAAAAGAAAAAAAGAAAAGACCCCAAAAACGCAAAGAAAGGTCCAAAAAAAGAGAAAGCCAAAAATCAGTTTAGCAAAGTGTTGTGTCTCATTTTCCAATTCTTGTAATGTTCGTAATCGTGTTGTAATTTTCTATCTTTTCTTTTGTTTTTGAGTGTCATCTGTTCTAAACCACCCTCGTCCTGCCATTCAGGAAGTGGTGAATAGTTGAAGACTTTGCTTGAGAGATGAGTAGAATAGGGGAGTGTTATCTCTTTAGGGAACCCTCATTCGTTTGATGAGAGCCAGTATTGGTTCGACCTCTTTGAGGAAAAGTCTTAAATTGGTGAACAGTAGTAAGTCCTCAGTTTCATAGGCACGGGACAACCATTCGTATTCTAACATGTTTCATTACGTCGTCACTGAGTAGGTCTAGGTAGAGAATGTTACGAGAGACTATCATGTCTTGACATAAGTGCTTATGTGAATGTGTATGAGTCAATCGAGACATTCTTCAACCTATATTCATGTTATGACTTGTATGGTTTTTGTTCATATGTTTTTTGATAGATTCAGTAGATTGGTTCATTTCATTTGGCATGAGACTCCATTTTTTGTGTTGCATTGTTTTTTGCATTAGAGTCTAGCTTAGTTGCTTGAGGACAAGCAAAGGTTCGGTTTGGGGAGTTTGATGAATGTGTATTTTACACTTTCATTTGAGTCTTTTTCACATATTTTATCTATCCTCTATGTTAATTTAGCTATATTTTAGTGCAGTTTATTAGAATAGTGTCACGTTTCCCTTTAGTTTATATTTTACAGGTTTTGGTTGAAAAACGAGGTTTTCCGGGCAATTATATTGAAGTAGAGAAGGAATTGGTGTTCCAGAAGCCTAATTGGAGTATCTGAAAGATCCCGGATAGGATTTGAAGTCTAGGGGTCGAGTCTGAAGGCTAAAAGGTCACTAGAAGGCAAAACCCGAGTCCGAAAAGGGGAAGAAATCCAAAAACGCGTCGAAAACACGTATCTGGCCGAAATTTACTCCCGGGCGAGTCTTCCGGGACGTGGGGCGAATCGCCCCACACCAGGCGAATCGCCCGGTGTGTGTGGCCCTTCGCCGCACACAATTCGAATAACTATATACAGTTGCTCAGTTTTCTCCATTTTTCATACTTTTCCAGACCTTTTCTCTCACCTTTCTCAGTAGTTTTAGGTAGGAATTCTCCAGAGCCTGTTCTGGGGGTTCTTAGCTTAGGAGACTTTTTCTTAATGGTTTGGAGCTTGTAAGATCGCGATTCTTCGGAGATTGACAACCTTCGGTAACATTGTATCTTACAGTTTTTCTACTTATTTTTATATATCTTTCATCATGTTTTCATTCATTCGTGGTATGATTTCTGTTGATTGCATGACAACTATGAGTAGCTAAACTTCTCGTTGGTGATAGTATGTGATTTCTTAGCGAAGGGTTAATAATTATGCTAATGGCTATATCGCGCATTATACTCTGAGTTATTGCTTTATTTCTTTGATCTATCTAAATCTATATCTTCGTAGTGTTGTATAATTACGGAACACAACTGGACAATTCATTGATCAAAGATCTCCATGCAAGACCGAGGAATTTATGCATGATTATTAACCTACTATGCTTTGAATGACCATACTATCACCAATCTCCATTATCTGTTAAGAAAAACCTTTGCTAAGTCGTCTATTGATTTTATATTCTTAAGTTAGATTAGATAAAGCTAGTTATAGTCCTTAGAGATGGACACTCGAGGTTATTCTACTGCTACACTACGGTTTTCGTTGTAGTTGTGAATTGCCTTTGGCTAAATACAAATTTATTTGATTAGTTGGAACCCGACATTCCATACGTTCATCAGAGGGCAGGCCCAGGAGAAGGAGAGAGACTCGGAAGTCTCTTCCTCATCCTGAGGAGGAGACGACGCTCGGGCGGAGTATCTTCGCATTCATCTGATGCATCACTTACATGACCATCTTCTTGGGGAGACTCGGGCACCGGGACCTGGTTTGAACTGACTCGGGACCATCGTCGGCGGTCGCACCAATGTCAAGAAAGGACAAGTCAATGTCGGTGTCGGATCTGCCGTCATCATAACCACGCCTTTCGGACAGATTTTCTGAGTCACTTCTCTCGGACATCCTAAGGGGAAGGCAAAGTACAGTTAAATTAAGCTAATTAAAGGGTTGGTGTTGTCCGAAAGGTCCTTTTAGGTGGATTTTAAAGACAATTCTAAACAAGTAACCAACCACGTTGTGAGGATACGCTTATGCATTTTTTCAAAGAAAAACGGGATGAGCATGCAAATGGGGATGGCAGATTATAGAGAAGTCCGACACAGAGACAATTCCAAATACAGAGACAAAAAACGCGAATTAAAAATCTACTGCGAAATCAAGAAAGATGGATACTTACTTGATTAAATCTCGAAAGGAGAGGCGGTAGCTAGAATCCGAGCGCGAAAAGTAGTCGGACAGTGGGGTCGGACGCAGAGCAGGCTAGAGTGAGAAAGTTTGCAAGTGTGAAAATGGCGTGCAAATGAGGAAAAGTACCCCTATTTATAGAAGGGTATCCTTGGAATACGAAACAACGATTACGTCATCATGAGGTCATCAAAAAATCTAACCGTTTGATAGGTCGGACCCTATCAACACCAACGGTCGGGATGTATCTGGCTAATGAAAAGACTATTAAGACCTGGAAAGTTACGCTGACAAAGAAGGCCATTCGGACTACTTAATGTGTTCGGACTCGGACTGTACTAATATGAGGAAACTCAAGTCTCGCAAACAAGGTGTCCTGAAGTCGGACACAACCAAGTAAGGCTCGAAATCTTTGTAGTCCGACTTATGGAAAACGAACAGTATGTAACCTGAATCTTGACTCTCAAAACAAATTTTATTATTTATTAAGTCCTTGTGAACTAAGTTACTCGGACTTGATAAAAAGAAGGGGGGAGGAGAGAAAAGATGAGGGCGAAAAATACTACGTATTACTTATCGGCCAAAAACCATAATCTTTCGACCAAGAAAAATAGTTCGACTTATAAAGAACTCGGACTATACTTATAGCTCCACAACTATCTCGTACCAAGATACTTGAAAACTAGGGGGACATATGTTAGTGTTGAAATATGTCCGATTCGTTATACGAACTTGAGGACGACTTTGACACTACTACGTCCGACCACCAAAGCTTCAAGGTCCAACACCTTGATCGTGGTCCGACTAGAATCATGTTCCTAGCCCTAAACCAAGAAGTAACCTATGGTCTGACCTACAACTCACATGGTATCCGACAAGCATGGTCCGAGTTGTTTGTCTCAGAGGACCAGAAGGTTATAAAGGTATTAGATGTAATAGTGGCCCGAGTATCCCATAAGGTCGGACTAAGAGGCAACATGATACTTTATTACAGTGGAAACACTAGGTGTCCGAGTTGCGTATACCTCGGGCCGCCTATGTTCAAGAGACACTGAGGAGCCACAAGATAAGTAATGCCTAGGACATGAACTCGGACTCTTAGGTCGGACATGACACTCGGACCAAAGGTCGGACAGTCATCGAGACTAAGAGTTCTAGAGCGTTCTACACGGTAAAATTACTATTCTAGCCTTGGTGAAACCCTAATTTAGGATGTGGCCCAGGCCCATTGGGCTTTTATCTCTTGAAGATGCAATCATAGCCTTACACTTGGCGCGATCTCACAAGTCTCACCACTCTTTGGGAAACACTATAAATAGGTGTCACACTATTCACCCCTAAAGGTAATCACTCTTACCCACTTTAATACTACATACACTAGAGAGGCATTTAACCCTCTAACCGTAAAGTCGATTATCCGGTTTGATCATTAGACAAACCGGAACCATTACTAACCTCCCCCTCAAGTTTCATTTCAGGTCTTCCCAACTATGGAAGGAGGTTAAAGTGAAGAGGATCGCGGATTAGTACGAACTAGAAGGACTTAATAATTTACCCATCAACAGATGTATTGTATTGTAACTTGTAGACATAAACACTCAATACAAGTTTGGTATTGATGATGAAAAATACTCTCAACATTTATCCCCTCTTAAATTTAACTTTTACATTTAATTTTTCAACTTCTACATTTACCTTTTTATTTATTTTAACAATTTGTACTCCATATTAAGTAAATAAAAAAATAATATAAAAAGTAAAATTAGAAGAAGTTGAACTCATATCGGAATGACAGGGTCATCCACGCAATTCACACACCCAACGTCATGTGAGTAGGGGTAAATTGGCTTGTCTTGCTAGAAAACTCGATGGTTGGATAGAAAACACACACAAAGTAGACATGCACTTCTCTCCAAAAATATAAATATATATTATTCATTTTTTAAATCCAAAATTATAAACACGTTTACTCTTAGGCGGAAAAAACAGATGTTGGTTTGTGGAGCCAGCATATTACCCTACATACCATCCCAAGAGTAGCGGCATTGGCTCATAATGCGACGGTGTGTTACAAAACACCTAATGTACTTCACTCTACTCACTTGCCTCAGTCTCATATCACGACGTCACCTCTTTTATCCCTAATGTAGTACTGTTATTGTTGATATTTTGGAATTTCGGGAGTGTATTATTTTGGATGCCTTAAACTTGTGTTGTGTGCTTATTTGTTTTACTATTTCACGGTGCGTAATTTGTTTTATAAATATTTTGGAAAAAAAAAAAGAACGAATAGCATATTGGATAATGGATTGAATTTTTCTTTATATGTTTAATCGAATCCATTGTCCAACCCATAGCCCAAACACACTTTTCTAAAGTCCAATTGATATTCCCATTTAGACTAGATATAGGTTCCATCAACACTCAATTTTTTAGAACGTCAGAAATGTTTATATACTGAAATGATGAGATGTTGGATCATTTGTGAAAATTAAAATTGTATTGCATTCTTTTACCATGAGGTTAATAATATTTTATGTTATATGGAGAAATTGTTGGAATATTTGCACTTATCAGGATAGTATCTCTATGAAAAGGGAACTGGAACAGAGAGTATATATATGTAAGTAATGCTGCAGAATGACGGGATAGCCCGAGTTCTCTGAGATAATATTTGCCCTGCACTCGTGCTCAAGTACATCAAATATATTCCCATGATAAGACTGCAGGAGAATTAGTAAGTAGCACATCAAACTAATTCGAACTGGTTTTTCTCAATATGGAAGAACAGATTATATGTAGTAGTAGAGGAGAAGAGGGCAGATGAATGAGCGAGTTTTGCTACAGCATGAGGGTCTTATTTATAGTAGCGAAGTGGTGTTAATAAACAGACATGACTGCTTAGAGAAAGCTTCTCGAAAAGCTTTATGTCTGTTCATTTAATGAACACATCATTTCGGAAAGGAAGTTGTTCATTCAATGAACACATCATTTCAGAAAAGAAAGTTGTTCATTCAAGCTTTTTCAGAAAGGACACAACTTTTCGGAAAGGAAAATTCTGTCCAGAATTTTTCACACCTTTTCGGAAAAGAAAATTTTGTCCAGAATTTTTCCTACAGTCCGATCCAAAAAGCTTTTCTTATTGGGCCAAAACAAAGTTAGTATTTTGTCCAAAAAGAATATATACACCACCTAGCCTAGCCTTGCCATGCCAAGCCCAGCCCAGCCCAGTCCACGCCCTACGACCCGTGACCCGGGCTCGGCCCCTGGCGGGTGCGCTTGGGCGAACCGAGAAGCAATCTAGGTCCTCCCCCCTTCCAAAACCATGGGTACCCCCAAGGGGTCCAAACCCTCTTGCAAACTAGACACTTATGTCTAGCTCATACTCTTCCCATTTTAGCTATGTGGGATAACTCCCAATTCCAACTCTTGAGCTTCTTTGCTAAGTTCTCAACCAACACACTTTGAGCTTCAATTACTCTTTCACCACCAAGTGAATTTTAGTAATTCTTTCTCAAGTGTATTCTACTATCATAGTAGATTATGCACATTCAATAAACCACAAGTTGTTGAATGTGTGAGCGCTCTTTGGTTAAGCCACAAAGTCATAGAAAACCCACTTTGGAATTAGCTAAAATTCCTACAATTCCCCACATGAAAGAAAATTGAGGCTCTTAGCACCCCAAGGTGCTCTAGTCTGAACTTCCAACGAAATATTATTACATCTGGGTAGGTTGCCAGAAGCATTGAACCATCCGTAGTAGAGTACCGTCTAGATTTACTTGTCACCGGTGTGCTAAGCATTGAAACAGTCAGACACTAACTGTAAACCAGAGCTTGGTACCTACATGATAATATCTCTTATTGATTTTACCATAGTCCCGTCCGTTACAGGCCCTGGACGCACTTGGTTTCATAAGTGTATTTACCTTGAAGCGGCCAAACTTCACACTTAGATAGGTGATCTCTAGACATTCTGTCCCACAATGTCAGCTTATCCTCTCGATAGCACAGAAGAAAACCCGGAGTCTTCTTCAGAGATCATTAAGAGCAAAGTTGCTCAACCTTTACCCATTCAATTTAGACAGTAAGCACTTATTGTCTATTTCAGGGAATGCGCATGGAGTCTATCTAGAATAGCTCCTAAGTGCTTTGGTTATCTCGAGGCTCAAAAAAAAACCTTCACGAGATTAACCAACGGTTATCTGAAACTTCGTTTTCCACATTGAATCAAATTCTTGGGATCTCCAGTCAGTATGATTGGGTGTCCACTTAAGACTTCCTTAACAATGGGTTTTAGTCCCATTCCCCTAGACGAGGAGAGAACTTGATCTCTACACAATGGTTTTGTTAGCGGATCCGCAATGTTATCCTTTGATCGTACATAATCCAGAGTGATAACTCCAGGAGTGATCAGTTCTCTAATAGCATCATGTCTTCGACGAAGATGTCTAGACTTGCCATTATACACATCTTTCAGTGCCCCATTTATTGTCGATTGACAATCGCAATGAATGGTGATAGTCGGCACAGGTTTATCCCAACAAGGGACATCCTCTAAGAACTCACGAAGCCATCCAGCTTCTTCTCCAGTTTTATCTCAAGCTATGAATTCAGATTCCATAGTAGATTTCGCAATGCATGTTTGCTTAGAGGATTTCCAAGAAACAGCTCCACCCCCCAAAGTGAATACATACCCACTTGTAGATAAGTTGTTTTCTTCTTTTGATATCTAATTTGCATCACTGTATCCCTCCAATACTGATAGATATCTTCCATAGTGTAATCCATAATTCATTGTTTGCTTTAGGTATTGCAACAATAATTGTAGTGCCAACCAATGGTCACTTCCAGGATTACGTGTGAACCTAGCTAGTTTGTTAACTGCTTGAGTGATATCAGGACGAGTACAATTCATCAACTACATTAGACTTCCAATGATTCGAGCATATTGTACTTGCTCTACAGGTTCATCTTTACTTTTCTCCAAGTGCTCTCTTTTCATAGGCACTTTTCATAATGGAAGCATTAAACTTCTTCAGAATATTTTCAATATAGTGAGATTGAGTTAATGCTAGACCATCTCGTGTCTTAATGACCTTAATCCCAAAGATCAAATCCGCCACGACCATATCTTTCATGTCGAACAACTGTTTCAACATGTTTTTGGTCTCCAAGATCAACTTGATACTACTCCCAGTAATGAGCATATCATCAACATATAAACATATCATCACAAAAGATTCAGAATTTCCTTTATGATAGACACATTTATCACAACCATTAATGGAAAAACCTTTTGACAATAACATATTGTCAAATTTTATATGCCATTGTTCCGGAGCTTGTTTGAGTCCATACAAGGACTTTACAAGACGACATACTTTATTTTCCTTTACAGGGACCACATATCCTTCAGGTTGATTCATGTAAATTTCCTCTTCTAAAGCTCCATTTAAAAAAGCAGTTTTTACGTCCATTTGATGTATCTCTAAGCCACGAAGTGCAGCCAATGCGATGAACATCCTAATGGAGGTAATCCTAGACACAGGAGCATATGTGTCAAAGTAATCAAGCCCTTCCTTTTGTCTAAAGCCTTGCACTACTAGACGAGCCTTATACTTATCAATGGTTCCATCCGCCTTGTACTTGCGTTTAAGTATCCACTTGCAACCCAAAGGTTTACTTCCTGGAGGAAGATCAACCAATTCCCAAGTGTGATTGTGTAGGATAGAATCCATTTCACTTTCAATAGCTTCCTTCCAAGAAGGTGCTTCTGGATCAAACAATGCTTCACGTATTGTCTTTGGATCTTTAACTAAGAAGGTAGCAAAATCAGGTCCATAATGAGAGTAATTCTCATTTCTTGCCCTTTTACTCATTCTTGGTTCATCAATAGGAATTTCTGGTTCAGGGTCTTGCATAACCTCATCAAAACCATCAGGTTCTTGAATTCCATTGTTCAAATCGTTAGATTCTTGTGTTCCAACACTAGAACCATTGGGCTCTTGAGCCCCCACAGTAGAACCATTAGGTTCTAAGATAGAATTAACAGGTGGATTCCCCACATTCGAACCAATAGGTTCAATGTTAGGAATTATCTGTTCTTGGGTAGGAATGAATTCTACATGAAGTCTAGTTTCAGGACCCATAGCAGTTTCAAAATCTCTTTTCCGAGATTCTCCACTTTTCTTATCTGTCTTTGTAAAGATATCTTCAAAGAAAGTCGCATTCCTTGATTCCATAATCGTACCTTCATGCATATTCGGAATTGATGACTTGTATACAAGAAATCGATATGCACTACTGTTATTTGCATATCCAATGAATATGCAATCTACAGACTTAGGTCCAATCTTAACTTGCTTTGGTTTAGGTACTTCCACCTTTGCCAAGCATCCCCACACTTTCAAGTGTCGGTAAGATGGTTTGTGACCTTTCCATAGCTCATATGGAGTTTTGTCACTATTTTTCCGGGGAATTCTGTTAAGAATTTTAGTGGCCGTTAGAATAGCCTCTCCCCACATATTCTGGGGTAGTCCAGAATTAATCAACAAGGCATTCATCATCTCTTTAAGAGTACGATTCTTCCTTTCAGCAATGTCGTTTGATTGTGGTGAATAGGGTGCTGTTGTTTGGTGAATTATCCCAAATTGAGCACAATACTCCTCAAAAGGAGCACCATATTTTCCACCTCTATCACTACGAATTTCCTTAATTCGTTTTCCAAGTTGATTCTCAACTTCAGTCTTGTAAGGTTTAAATGCTTCTAAGGCTTCATCCTTACTTCTTAGCAAATAAACATAACAATATCTCGTGCTATCATCAAAAAAAGTAACAAAGTACTTTTTCCCTCCTCTAGTTTGCACGAATTTTAAGTCACATAAATCAGTATGAATTAAATCTAGAGGATTTGTGGTTCTATTCACAGAATGAAATGGTGTCTCAGTCAATTTTGCCTCGACACAAACCTCGCACTTGGTTTGATGGTTAATCTCAAGATTGGGCAAGTGTTGCATCTTTACTAGTTTGTGAATAGACTTGTAGTTAGCATGTCCTATTCTATGATGCCATAAATTAGACGACTCAGTCAAGTAGGTAGAATGCTTTTTCATTTCATTGCCCTCAAAGGAGCGAGATACAATCATTACATTCATCTTAAAGAGCCCATCACAGAGATAGCCCTTTCCTACATAAGTACCATTTTTCCTAACTACAAGCTGGTTGGACTTCAAGGTCACCTCGAATCCTTTCTTCACCAAACTTGCACCAGACACCAAGTTCCTGCGAATGTCCGGGACATGCATCACTTCGTTTAGAACCAGTTCCTTTCCAGAATTGAGCTTAAGAACCACTTTTCCAATGCCTTCAACATCGGAAGTTGCATCATTCCCCATGTACAACTTCTTTCCGTTCACAGGAGTGTAGGTTGAGAATGAACCACGATCATGGCAGATGTGGCAAGTTGCACCCGAATCAAACCACCATTGTTTTGGATTTTCCACCAGATTTGATTCCAGGATCATGCCAGAGAAAGCTTTAGAAAATTCATCTATTTGCATAGGTTCATTTTCTGTTAGGTTGATGACTCCTTGTGCTTTCATCCAAGCAAAGCAATCGACTTTCACATGACCAGGCTTCTTACAGTAGAAGCAATTCCTGTTTCCCACGAGCTTTCCGTTCTTTGAACTGCTAGGTTTTCCATTCTTCGAGTCATCATCTCGAGACTTGCGTTTCTGGCCACGCTTGTTAGACTTTGTATCCACCAAGTGTGCCTTGGCTTCCATGGGTTGTTTTCCCTTACCCATAGCCCTGCGGTTATCTTCTTGAATCTGGAGTTTAGTAACCAGATCATCGAACCCCATTTCTTTTGTCTTCAACAATTCTGAGATAATATTTGCCATGCACTCGTGCTCACAGTACAACAAATATATCCCCAAGATAAGACTGCAGGAGAATTAGTAAGTAGCACACCAAACTAATTCGAACTGGTTTTTCTCAATATGGAAGAACAGATTATATGTAGTAGTAGAGGAGAAGAGAGCAGATGAATGAGCGAGTTTTGCTACAGCAGGAGGGTCTTATTTATAGTAGCGAAGTGGTGTTAATAAACAGACATGACTGCTAGGAGAAAGCTTCTCGAAAAGCTTTATGTCTGTTCATTTAATGAACACATCATTTCGGAAAGGAATTTGTTCATTCAATGAACACATCATTTCAGAAAAGAAAGCTGTTCATTCAAGCTTTTTTAGAAAGGACACAACTTTTCGGAAAGGAAAATTCTGTCCAGAATTTTTCACACCTTTCCGGAAAAGAAAATTTTGTCCAGAATTTTTCCTCCACGCCCCACGACCCGTGACCCGGGCCCGACCTGGCGGTGCGCTTGGGCGAACCGAGAAGCAATCTAGTTCCTCCCCCCTTCCAAAACCATGGGTATCCCCAAGGGATCCGAACCCTCTTGCAAACTAGACACTTATGTCTAGCTCATACTCTACCCATTTTAGCTATGTGGGATAATTCTCAATTCCAACTCTTGAGCTTCCTTGTTAAGTTCTCAACCAACACAGTTTGAGCTTCAATTACTCTTTCACCACCAAGTGAATTTTAGTAATTCTTTCTCAAGTGTATTCTACTATCATAGTAGATTATGCACATTCAATAAACCACAAGTTGTTGAATGTGTGAGCGCTCTTTGGTTAAGCCTCAAAGTCATAGAAAACCCACTTTGAAATCAGCTAAAATTCCTACGGAAATTGATAAAAATAAACCAAAAACACGAACCTTCGAACCGGTTAATTTCTATTGCCCTTGTGACAAATTAGAATTTGAGTTAATCTGGTTTTCATATAACCATACAATTTTCTCAACCACATGCACAATAATAAGATACAGTAGTATATATTGTATGCACCACGTATCAATATGATGGCCAATAAAAGTGAATTTATGTAAGTTAAATTGCTACAAGCATACGATTCAACAAAAGTACATAAACGACAATTCAAGATTGTTTACGTACTAGCCTACTAGGGTAGTCATATTTATTATAGAAAAAAACACAAAGTAGACATGTATTTGTCACCAAAACTATAAATACACATATTCATATTTTGCTAGTCCAAAATTATAAACACGATTCTACCGTTAGAGGCGTAGTTGTTACAACTTACAACTTCACTATACTTACCTTTATCAACTGTAGCCGTCACCAAAATTGCCAAAGTCGGCATATTAGGATCAAGCTTCTTTAATTAACTAAAATTAAGAAATTCTACTTTTTTATAGTACTAGTACTTATTAGAATAGAGTACAAATTAATTAACATGAGCCTAGAACAGAGAAGCACAGCTAGCTCGATCTTGAAAATAACAGATGCAAAACAGAATACATTTTCCCGCTAGATTAGTTGCAGATATTTTCACCAAGACGGTTAAATAACTAATTGTGTATCTACTGGTTGGTTTATACGTATAGCAGGCAATTAGTCTGCATCTGGCCTTTGAATTAATTAATCACGTTTATTATAAATAGCGGAGTAATAATCACAGAAATCTTCTCATTCTCATTCTCTTCTTCATTTATCTCTCTAGGCAGGCTCTAGCTCTCTCTCTATCACTCTCATTCTGATTCTCTTAATTAGTTAGTTTACTGCTGCTGCTACTCATCAAAAAAATGGCAGGTTATTCTGTACTAGGGATAGTTGGAATCGTTGCTGCTGTGGCCCTCGGTGTACTGGCCTTGGTCGTTTTGGCAATATGGTTGTTTCTAAAGTGGCGAACTTCGCCTGCTGATGCTACTGCAATCGTTGACATTGGTCCTGAAGACAGGATAGACAGGGAACTCCAAACACTCGCTCGTCGTGGAGCTGGACGTGGTGGACGCGGTCACGAGGTTGCTGGACGTGTCCCAGCTGGTCGTGGACGCGGTCATGACAACTAATCAACATCGAACCGATTGATTGATTAATCTCTGAAAGTGAATACATACACATGTAGCTAGCTAGATAGACTAATTCTGGATACATTGATCTCATCTATGATCTCTAGTTTCTTTGCTCTGCTCTGGTGTTCTGCTAGCTAGTGCTTAAGATTGATGCTGATTTCACTGTTTGATGATCAATCGATCGGTTTGTTCTTCTTCGTTGTTTTCTGTATCCTGCATTTCAATTCATATCTGTAGATTTCAATTCGAATGTACTGCATGCACTGCTAGTCTCTTTCCAAATTTGATCAATAAAATCTGTTGCAATTAGTCATGAACTAGTACTGTTTTACTGTCTTCAAATTTTTACTTTTATTGTGCATAGCTAAAATCGTATTAATGTAGATTAATTGAGTTCGTTCTTATTAACTAAATCACAAGTGGCAATATTTATTGAAACCAATTTTAAAGTACTCATGCAGTTTTTAACGAATTCATTTAAAATGTGCAAGTTGTTAATTTGTAACTTCTACTCGTATTTTGGAGTCGATGTTTGTTAAAACTATATACTAACTAAGAAAGTTCGTAATGAAAACTGAACTCTGTAGTGTAGTGATTAAGGGTCAAGTCTCCATCAGTCCATGCATAATGAAGAAGAATTACATGTCAAAAAAATTGATAATGGTATCAAAAGAAGAGAAGGAAACTAACGACGGGGTTATACGTAAATATGCATTTCACACTTGTTTTTCCTTTACGATCCTTTTTTAGAACGCTGACAATGAAAACTCTATGTACTATATGTAAGACATAATGAATCAAAAATACATATAATTAGCTTGTACAAAATAGAAAATGCAAAGAAATAACGAAATAAAAAGAACTCTCTTCTTGTTTCATGAAACACATTTGCATGAAGATTGAATTCGAGGCCTGCACGGACGCAGTCTCCTTAAAGCAAAATACGCCCTCTCACTACGGTGCTTGAGATGTTGAGCGACTGCTTCCCAAGATACAACGAATTCCGAGACCACTTAGCCGCACAAGCTAGGAATCCCCAGCGAACGAGAACTAAAGCCTGGATTATGCACAAGGGGAGAAGAAGAGAATAGAATAGGGAGGGTTTTTCTCTTCTTCTATTTCTTTGGATATCTTTCTTACATGTCTTACATCTCATATATCTTGTATATGTTCTATATGTTTACATGTAAGGGAGACCTCTTTATATATGTGAGAATGGAGTATGTAATTCCCAAGTCCTTAAGTGCCTTTCATGTCATCTCATAAGTGTTCATCAATATAAAATATTTGGAGCATTATGGATGACAACAAATGTCATGTAAATGACAACAAATGTCATGTTAAATATTTGTAACTCCCATGAGTTACAAAAGCTAACATGAGTCAACATCCTTCTAGAAGGTCTTGAGAGGTTGAACCAGCAAAAACTCGGTTCGGTTCACATTCCATGTTCGAGGGTCGCGATCCACTTGTACACAAGTCCTCTAGTTTCGTGTACCAATCTGATCAGGATTGTACTCAACTCATCTAGCTACACCACTTGGACACCAAGTAGTAACTAGTAGATTATAAACTAGAGACTTCACTTTATCTCAAACAATGTGGGACACACCCATACAACCTTCTTACTTTAAGCACTTATTTTTCACTAACCCAAAGTCCATTATGGGTATCTAATATATCCATTCGAAGTTCATACGAAGTAGCTTTCGGATATATATTACTTTATCTTAATTACTCAATAATTAAGAAATGGTCTCCAAATAAATAAACCACAAAAGGTATTATTTATTTATCATTTTTCTTCATAATTTCCAACAATCCCCCACATGAAGAAAACTTCATGGCACAATCCAACGATTGATACCTGCATAGGATAGGTAGGTGTCGCCACCTTAGAACCTTCCCTTTTAAAATATACACCTTCTTTACTGGCTAACAGTAGACAGCGATGTCCTTGAACTGATCTGCCGTTTGTGTAAATGATGGTGCATACTACACAGATACATCTCTAGCATCATTCCGTTCTCATGGTTGCGTTCATTTTGGCCGTGAAACACCGTTTTGGTTCTGCGAGAGTTTACAAGAATTTGGGATATAATTCTTGTTGAAGCGGCCCTCACTTCACTCTAACATAGGTGATTCTCTATTCCATGTAACTATATTACCAATAGGAATCATTAAAACCCTTGCGGTTAACCTCTTTACCTTGAGTCTCTATATAGGTGAAACCCCCACAGTGAACTCCTTCCTTGATGCAATTAGGTTGTCCCTTTTGAAACTAGATCTTGGGATCTCCAGTCAACTAGGTTGGGTTTTTACTTCGCATCAACATTGGTCAACGTCTTCAATCCCATTCCAAGAAGACTTTGCCACCATCTCATGACATAAAACTATAGTTAGTGTACGGATCCGCTTTATTATCTTTAGACCTCACAAGCCTAGCAAAATAATTTCAGTGATGAGAATTTGTGTAACGGGCTTATGTCCAGACTTACCGTTATACACATTACTTTGATCTCTACCAATTACAAAATTGGTTGTACAATGCAAACTTGTTGCTTGGCACAAGTTTAGGCCAACATGGAAGACTCATATAAATAGCAACTCGGCTTTCTTTGCACCTAAGTCCAACACAATGGACTTTACTTCCATCATGGATCCTTCGATAACGTCTTGTTCATAGAATTTTCAAGAAATTTCTCACCCCCACAGGTGAAGACATTATCCATTAGTGGATTTACAATTCTTGGAACTCGTGATCCAGTTTGCATCTACATATCTTTATCGCACAACTTGCTATTTTGAACACTTTAGCCCACAATCCCGATACAATCTCAAGTACTTTGGTACTTCTCGTTATAGTCTTTCGCGACTCACTTCGGGATTTTTCATGTGACGGCTTAGTTCACTCACAACAAAGGCCAAACCATGCCTTGTGCAATTTTATCAAGTCCAATAGGCTTTCACCTTTTCTAGAGTATTCAACACATGAGATACTCCTTGACCAATGTTCTTATCAAGATATACATATTAACCAAAGATGTTCTAGTCACTTCATGACTATCCTTGTTAAAATTCTCCATAACCTCAACCACATGGTGAGATTAGCTCAACAACACCCATCGGTTGTTTATAGAATATCAATCCCCAAGGATTGCTTCAACTAGACTGAAGTCCTACATATGAAATCTAGATATCAACGTATCCTTCGTAGATTTGATCATCATGTCATTACTAATGATAGTCAAATCGTTTACATAAAGGTATAAAATGGGATAGCCACTTTTCAATTTCATGTAAAATTACTTATCATTTTCATAAATGACAAACTCCTTTCCATCATGGCATTAGGATTTCATATGCCACTAATTTTGTTTCAAGCCACATAAAGACTTTACCAATTTACAAATCTTATTTTCATATTCACGTACAAGAAAAGTCTATGGTCTTGCCATACAAATCTCTTCTTCTAAATTATCATTTAGAGAAACCATCTATACATCCAATTCAATTGCCCAAAGTAGCAATTATCTTTCATATGGATGTTATTCTTGACACAATCAAATTGAGTCACTATGGTCTCAAACATCTTTAGCGGTAAACTAGTATCGCTATATGTTTATCAATAGTTCAACTTGTTTCAATTTCCCATGAAAGACATACTTGAAAACTAGTAGTTTTCTTCCTTGAGGAAGATCCAATAGCCTTCGAGTATGAATTTCTCAAAATTGAATTACTTCCACTATTGATAGCTTTTTACAACAAAGTTTTCCAACCAAGGTCTCAACCTTTTTTCGCAACTTTGAGGTTCACTCTCTAGCATGTAAGTCAAGAACTTAGGATCAAACCACCTTTTCAATTCTTGCTTATTTTCTATGTTCATTCTAACCATGTATGTCACACCATGTGACCATTTAGAAAGATATTTTGCAACATCTTCTAATTTCATGTGGAACCACATCCACCAAGAATGAAACTTTATTCATTATCATATTCTTGTGCACATCTATAACCATAGATTTCACCACCAAGAATTGATAAACAATATTTCTATATGCATATCCAAGGAAAATGCACTCAACAATTTTAAGTCCTTACTTAACCTTTAAAGGTAAAGGAACCACACATCCCTACACTCACAAGTGTATCTCAAAGTGATGTTCTCTTTTCATGCCTTGGCATGTAACTTACCCCCACATTTCTCAAATCATGGGAGAACTATGGCATTTCATAATTCTTTCAAGACATTATTTCTTTCAAATGTCATTTTGGATGAAGGGGCTAAGCATTGGTCTCATATTTTATGCAACTAAGTGCATAAATATAATCAAATGGCGAATCAACTTCCAAACCACGATTACTCCTATCACTTAACCTTCTTGTTAAGTTTCTCAACATCCTTTTTATAGAGAACAACTTCTCCATAATTTCATTTTACTCTTTAGAAGATGACCGTAGTGTCATCATCTACAAAAGTAATAACCTTTTTTACTACCACACATATTAAACCACACACACTTGTATGATTTAAACAAAGTGGTTTAGTTTTCTTTTCAACACAATGAAAAGAATAATTCATCAAAATCATACATTCACATGTATAAATCAATTCAAGTTGTTACTGTAGGAATATAGGGTCGTTTTGCTCTAAGCATACGCAGCGGAATTTCGAAAATTTTACGACCTATCTTGATAACGATTATTTAACATGTGATACTTAGAGGAGAAAAATCTTACAGATTAAGCAATTCCTTCTCCTCGTCAGTTTGTTCAGCAAAATCCAATTGTTGCTCCTCGATCTCCTCTTCTGCGAACTCACGATCGTAGGCTTCGTATTCCTCTTCAGTGAGCTCCAAGTCTTCAAGCTCTGCTCCAAGCAAATCCCAATCCTCGGTATTCTCCAGCTTGAACTCCTTAACCTCGGTATCCACAGATTTTCTTCTACCGTAGAGTGCTAGGAAACTCTTTGAACAAGGTTGGGATATATGTGAATTATATGGAGTATTAATTTTATCCTTTTCAAAAAGGGATAAAATATATTTTGATGTGTAGTATTTGTTCTTTTTGCTTGTAAAGTGAAAAAGAAGAAGAATGCATGCAAAACAATTCATACATCCAAAACAAAATTCTTCTCCAGCATTTAAAGCATTCAAACAAATTAACTACTAGCCAAAAAGTATGTGGGACCAGGATGAATAGAAACAAATGAAGAAAGAGAGCAAGTGGTGGGGACCAAGTCCCCACACTTTTTAACCACCCGGGCGCGTGCTCAGCACGCGCCCGTGTCTCCTTTCTCGGGCGCGTGTCGCACACGCGCCCGAGAGATGATTATATGCTGGGCCTTTTGGCCCAGCTTCTCTCTTTTCTTCCCTTTTTTTTTTGATTTGGGCCCAATTGCATTTAGTCCAAATCAAATTTGGTCCAATTCATGCACTCCATTTTAATTGTTCAAGTCCAATTTGACTCAATTAAATTATTCACACTTAATAATAAATAATGTTAATCTAATTAATATTTATTTGTTTAATAATAAATAATATTAATCTAATTAATATCTATTTATTAGTAATCCCGATTTGGTAGAGTACTAATCATGTAGTGTGACCCGTAGGGCCTTATATATTAACCACTAATCTAATTAGGTTCACGGTGAAACTCCTAGACGGTTTACCGGACAACATTAATATACAAGGATGTTTGTAAGGATATACAAATCACCTTTAGTGTAAAGCTAATATAGTCCCTTCATTCTCGAATACTCGAATAAGTCTAGAACTTGATATCGTGTCCGTTCCAATAACTTATTCATTTCTTTCTCATTCGTGTTAGTTGATCTTCGATCATATCCAAACACCATTTTGAATATATCGTAACGCATTGGCCAATGACTAACGATCAACCTAAGTATGAGATGTAAAGTATTCTCTCCAATGTCTATTGCGAGGAATGAATTCTATCTTGGTTCAACTACTACTCCCATGCGCTTCATAATATATCCAACGCATGCCGTATCTACCCCAAGTGGAGTGCAAGCATTGGTCATGGTCAAGATATATTATTCCACACATGTAGTCAGTATTGACCTCAAGTCAAAGGACTGTTAATTACCTTACACACCAATACTTCCGTAGACACATTAATAGAATTAATCAAACGGTTTATCGGTGGGTCAGTCAACACCCTCTAAGGTGTACCATGCATCCATCATGAATGACCAAGTCATTCGTAGTTGTGAGAGTCACTACATTCCTCTAAGAATATGATGCAGATCGCATGCCAATCTTTAACGTGCGTCATTGATATCCCAAATCTCAATGACCTCGATTGGGACTATTTTAGGACTTATGTTCTGTCATCCAAGTTCTCACACATTTGGTAATACCATATAGTCCATGGGAACATCTTATAGAATTATCTTAAAACAACCAAATAAATAATCCAAAGATGTAGAGCCAATTAATATGCAATATATAAATAATGATAAACTGATTATGATCTAAGTACATATCATCTTGCAAATGTTTGTCTCTAGGACATACATAATTTCAATCTCCCACTTGGCCTAGAGCCAATCACCCATTTGTCTAACACCTATGTTCTCGTAATGTCTAACATGTTTCTCCGAGCTCAAGGCTTTGGTGAAAGGGTCAGCCACATTATCTTCAGTGGGGACACGTTCTATAGATACTTCTCCTCTAGCTACCAGTTCTCTAATTTCATGGTATTTCCTAGGTACATGCTTGTTCCTGTTGGTGGATCTTGGTTCCTTTGCCTGTGCAACAGCCCCCGTGTTGTCACAGTAAACTTTTATCGGTCCAACATTTGGAACTACCCCTAGTTCCTTGAGGAACTCAGACATCCAGACGGCTTCTTTCGCAGCCTCTGATGCAGCAATGTACTCGGATTCGGTCGCAGAATCAGCAATAGTTGCTTGCTTGCAACTTTTCCAGCTAACAGCCCCACCATTGAGTACAAACACATACCCAGTTTGTGATTTGTAATCATCTGGATCAGATTGGAAACCGGCATCGGCATACCCAGATGTTATCAACTCCGGTTGTCCACCAAACACCAAAAATTGATCCTTAGTTCGTCTAAGATACTTGAGGATTGTCTTAACAGCAGTCCAATGCTTAAGACCTGGATTCTTTTGGTGACGACAAGTGACACTTAATGCAAAGGCCACATCTGGCCTGGTGCAATTCATGGCATACATGATAGATCCAATTGCAGATGCATATGGGATTCTTTTCATGTGTTCCATTTCTTCTTCAGTGGAAGGACTATCATTCGACGAAATAATAACACCATGACTTGCTGGCAAGAAACCCCTCTTGGATTCTTCCATTCGAAAGTGTTTAATCACTTTGTCAATATAGGTGGATTGTGACAACCCTAACATCCTGTTGGCTCTATCCCTATGTATTTTGATGCCAAGAATGTAACAGGCTTCACCCAGATCCTTCATTGAGAAGATTCTGGACAACCAATCTTTTACTGACTGTAGGAGGGGAATATTGTTTCCCATGATCAGAATGTCATCGACATATACGACCATGAAAACAATTCCTTCATTGCAGCGTTTTATATATACGCAAGGATCTTCCATACTTCTGACAAAGTCAAACGATTTGACAGCTTCGTCAAAGCGGATATTCCAGCTTCTAGAGGCTTGCTTCAGTCCATATATGGACCTCTGCAGCTTGCATACTGATTTGGGAGATGACTTGGATGTGAATCCTTCAGGTTGTATCATATACACCTCTTCTTCCAAATTTCCATTAAGGAAAGCGGTTTTCACATCCATTTGCCAAATCTCGTAATCATGATATGCAGCTATAGCAAGTAAAATCCGAATAGACTTAATTTTAGCTACTGGCGAAAAGGTCTCATCATAATCAATACCTTGTCTTTGATTATAACCCTTTGCCACTAACCTAGCCTTGTAGGTTTGTATCTTGCCATCGGCATCGGTTTTTCTCTTGAAAACCCATTTGCATCCAATAGGTCTAACCCCATCTGGCAATTCAACCAAGTTCCAAACTTGATTTTGATACATCGAGTTTATTTCGAATTTCATGGCTTCTTGCCACCTTTCCGAGTCAATGTCCGACATTGCCTCGGTGTAAGTCTTAGGGTCATCCAAATCAGGTGAATTTACAACATCATCTTCATGAGTCTCTAAGAGTAAACTCACCTTTTTCTTTGGAACTCTTTCCCTTTCCGACCTACGTACTGCAATTACTTGTTCGGGTATAACCCTTCCCTTCCTTACTTTTTGTGGTATAACTATTGTCGTTTGTTCTCGCTCTACATTCTGATTGCGTTGAGGTTCTTGATTGTCAGGTTGTCCTACAACCTGAGCTATCTCAGGAATATTGTCCGTGACAGGTTCCTGGTGTGGGGGCAAGTCAGTTTCCACAACTGGTATTGCCGGTGAAGTAGGAGAATTTAGTGGTTGCGACACATTCACTGTTGTGCTCCCACTGGATGCAAGAAGCTTACCTAGTATTTCGCTTCTAGCATTTGTATCTCCTACTGCTCCCACTGAATTGTTGTCAACTCCATTTGACAACTCTTCAACCTCATTGTTATTTCGCGGTTCTTGAATTTCTTCCAATTCTATTCTACTACGATCTTGATCTTTGAAGACATAGTCGTCTTCTAGAAAAGTCGCATTCCTAGAAACGATGACCTTGAAATCATCGCGAGAATAGAAAAAGTAACCTCTGGTTTCCCTAGGATAACCGATGAAATAGCACTTTACACTTTTCGTTTCCAATTTGCCAGTGAGCATCTTCTTCACATATGGTGGACAACCCCAGGTTCGCATGTGTGAGAGAACAGGCTTCTTACCATGCCATAACTCATATGGTGTCTTTTCGACTAACTTTGATGGAACGCGATTCAGAATGTATATCGAGTTTTGTAATGCATATCCCCATAAGAATGTCGGAAGAGTAGAGAAGCTCATCATGGATCTCACCATGTCTAACAAAGTTCGATTTCTCCTTTCGGAAACATCGTTTAATTGTGGTGTTCCAGGAGGTGTCCATTGAGATCTAATCCCATTTTCTTTTAAGTAATCTGTGAATTCTCTACTCAAGTATTCACCTCCACGATCAGATCGAAGAGACTTAATGCTCGTTTCGAGTTGTTTTTCTACTTCGTTTCTATACTCCTTAAACTTCTCAAAGGCTTCGGATTTGTGCTTCATAAGATACACATGTCCAAATCTAGAGAAGTCGTCAGTAAAGGTTATGAAGTATGAATAACCTCCCCTAGCTTGAGTTGCGAAAGGTCCACACACATCGCTATGGATCAACTCAAGTACCTTCTCGGCTCGTACTCCCTTTCCTAGAAAGGGTTTGTTGGTCATCTTTCCTTTGAGACATGATTCACATTGTCCATATGATTCGAAATCAAATGAAGTTAAATAGTCCAACTTATTTAATCGTGCAATTCTCGTCTCATTTATATGGCCAAGTCTACAATGCCACAAGTAGGTAGGATTTTTCACATTACTTAATTTAGGCTTCTTGTTTTGTATATGAAACATATTATGTCTACAATCAAGTAAATATAAACCATTCACGAGTGGTGCAATCCCATAATTAACATCATTATGCAAAATGTAACAATTACTATTTGCAAAATGAAATGAGAAACCATCAATGTCTAACATAGGAATAAAAATAATATTTCTGATGATTGAAGGAACAAAATAACAACTACTTAGTTCTAAAATAAATCCCGAGGGCAAGTCTAGTCTATAAGTTCCTACACGCTCAGCAGCAACTCGTGCTCCATTCCCCACGCGTAGGTCGACTTCCCCTGGTCTAACCAGTCTGCTGTCACTTAGGCATTGCACATTATTACAAATGTGTGAGCCACACGCTGTATCTAATACCCAGCAATTGGAATTATTTGTAGACATATTAATTTCAATAACAAATATACCTGTGTTGGAGCCAGATGCACCATGCAAAGCTCCATCGGCCTTAGCCTTCTCACAGTCCCTCTTCCAGTGCCCCTTTGCCTTGCAATAAAGGCAGGCATCCTTCGCAACCTTTGCCTGCTTCTGCACCCCTCCCTTGGGCTTGAGTGTTTGAGGCTTCGGTCCAACCTTAGCCTTCTTCTTCTTCTTGAACCTGTTCTTGGAACCATTCCATGGACCGGTCTTTGAAGTAGATCCCACCATGAGAACACTCTTTCCTTTGCTTATGGTCTGACCATAAGTCTTCAGCATGTTGTGGAGCTCCGGCAGTGTCACCTCCTTATCATTCATGTTGAAGTTCACAATGAACGTCGAGAACGAGTCAGGGAGTGACTGGAGAACAATCACAGCAGACACACTGTTCTCAAATGATATGCCAACAGATGCTAGCTTTTCAATCATACTTATCATTTTGAGAACGTGGTCTGATACGTTGCCTCCTTCCTGGAGCCTGGACCTTAAGAGCTCTTTCAGCAAGTCAAACTTGAGGCTCTTAGGTTGAGACTCAAAGAGACTCTTGAGATGCTCCAACATCTCATAGGGCATCATATGCTCGTGTTGCCTCTGCAGCTCCATGCTCATGGAAGCGAGCATGACAGACTGTACATTGGCAGCATCATCAACATGCTTCTTGCGGGGAGCTGGATCATAGTCCTCAAGTGCAGCAGCTTCAGTCGGTGCGACTGGGATAGGTGTGTCCAACACATACTCAACTTTTTCTTGCCTGAGAACCAAACGCACATTCCGGATCCAATCCAGATAGTTCGGCCCAGTCAGAACATGCTTCTCCAAGATGCTTTTGATGGACAGGTTAGACATTTTGCTTGATCTAGAGAAGTAAATATAAGGCAAATTTCATGATCATAATCAGCAACTAAATATACATGGACTTTAGCAGTATTTAGCACCCACTATTTTAGCATACTCAATGACCCCACATAAAAGAGTACGGAATTATATCAAATACAATCATAGTGGACAAGATCCGCATTAACTTTATTATAACCCCAGTTAGGGCTGAACCGCTATAATAAATAAACCGGTAGGTCTCTAAACCAATTACTCTAAGTAACTCTTGTTTGGTCAAACCAAGTTTGACCGACGTCCTTAAACTATTCCGACGCTAGGGCGACAAGACATAGATAAGTTAGTCATAACCATCACACAATGCTACCATGCATCTATAAATAGGACTTAGCCTCGTAGAACGGAGCAAACACAAGGGTGTAAATACTCTCGAACGAAAAGGATTAGTGCACCATTTAATTATGATGGGTGGCGTCGTTTAGACCTAGTCCAAGACATAAAATTTAATTTGGGGTACATTTAAATATTGGGGTAATTTTAAACATATGACCAAGATCCTAAACATGCATTAAATAACTTGTGTCCTACACATGCAATACTTAAGGGCTTTATCCTATTCATGCATAAAATGGATAAATAATAAAGTTACATAAATTAAATAACTTTAATAAACCCTTAACATGCAAGGTCAAACCTAATGTGAGTTAAATATTATATTTAAATAATTATTACAACCTTCTAAAGGATTAAATAATAATATATTTCTAAAATATATTAATTTATAAATCTCCAAAGTTACAAATATTATTTACTAGGTGTAAATGAGAGACTTTTAAAGTTTTCTGGGGCAAAGTGCAAAGAGAAACAAGTTCTGGGTGTTTTACAGTGCAATTAAACATTAAGGGGCATTGAGGTAATTTTAAACTATGTAAATTGTTTCCAGCCCCTAGACTAAGTCTAATTCACCAACAATCTGGCCTCAAATTCTCTGCAAAAGCTCAAACAGGTCCCTATACTTTTATTTCGAATTTTAAACATCCAAATCACTTCTAAAGTTGATGAAACTCGAAATTAACCCCTTTGAAATATTGCCCGTATGAATGGGAGTAAGATGCACACGATTTTTGTCCCGGAAAAAAGATGACCGTGAGTGTTCAAAAATCCGGTGAGATTCCGGTGAGCTCCAAGCTTCACCAATCTCGTTTTCTTTCCCTCCAGTATATTCGGTAGTTTCCATATAATCCAAATACATCAAATCTCAAAATTTTTTTTTTTTTTTTTGATAGGCCGAAGCCAGAAACCGAACAGAACAGTACTACCGTGAAGAATGGAAAAACTGGAGGAAAACAAGTTTTTTTTTTTTTTTTTTTTTTTATAAACTGTAAAAGGAATTTTACTCCTAGTAAATATCCACAGTAAAAGTCAAACTCAGTTTTAGAAAACAAATAAAACTTCTCCAGTTTCCATTCCCACGTTTTTTAATAATCGAACCATTACGATTTAACAAGTAGCATTACAAAGCTAGTAATAAATTATAAATAATCCCGCACTTGACGAGAATTGAACTTATTCCCACGTTACCACACGTACACTTACAACTTCCCTTAATTAACTCCCACTTAATTAATTAACTCCTTAATTAATTCCCAATTAATTAATAATTACTTGATTATAATATTTAACTCACATTCTAAATAAAATAATTAAGCAATAAACCTAGTTTATCATGCATAATTATAATAACGAAGCATGCTTTAATAAACAACGTAAATAAAGCATATGAAATTTAACATGTAAATAACCGTTAAATCAAGCCAAGCTCTGATACCACTGTAGGAATATAGGGTCATTTTGCTCTAAGCATACGCAGCGGAATTTCGAAAATTGTACGACCTATCTTGATAACGATTATTTAACATGTGATACTTAGAGGAGAAAAATCTTACAGATTAAGCAATTCCTTCTCCGTGTCAGTTTGTTCAGCAAAATCCAATTGTTGCTCCTCGATCTCCTCTTCTGCGAACTCACGATCGTAGGCTTCGTATTCCTTTTCAGTGAGCTCCAAGTCTTCAAGCTCTGCTCCAAGCAAATCCCAATTCTCGGTATTCTCCAGCTTGAACTCCTTAACCTCGGTATCCACAGATTTTCTTCTACCGTAGAGTGATAGGAAACTCTTTGAACAAGGTTGGGATATATGTGAATTATATGGAGTATTAATTTTATCCTTTTCAAAAAGGGATAAAATATATTTTGATGTGTAGTATTTGTTCTTTTTGCTTGTAAAGTGAAGAAGAAGAAGAATGCATGCAAAACAATTCATACATCCAAAACAAAATTCTTCTCGAGCATTTAAAGCATTCAAACAAATTAACTACCACCCACACACTTTTTAACCACCCTCAGCACGCGCCCGTGTCTCCTTTCTCGGGCGCGTGTCGCACACGCGCCCGAGAGATGATTATATGCTGGGCCTTTTGGCCCAGCTTCTCTCTTTTCTTCCCTTTTTTTTTTTTTGATTTGGGCCCAATTGCATTTAGTCCAAATCAAATTTGGTCCAATTCATGCACTCCATTTTAATTGTTCAAGTCCAATTTGACCCAATTAAATTATTCACACTTAATAATAAATAATGTTAATCTAATTAACATTTATTTGTTTAATAATAAATAATATTAATCTAATTAATATCTATTTATTAGTAATCCCGATTTGGTAGAGTACTAATCATGTAGTGTGACCCGTAGGGCCTTATATATTAATCACTAATCTAATTAGGTTCACGGTGAAACTCCTAGACGGTTTACCGGACAACATTAATATACAAGGACGTTTGTAAGGATATACAAATCACCTTTAGTGTAAGGCTAATATAGTTCCTTCATTCTCGAATACTCGAATAAGTCTAGAACTTGATATCGTGTCCGTTCCAATAACTTATTTATTTCTTTCTCATTCTTGTTAGTTGATCTTCAATCATATCCAAACACCATTTTGAATATATCGTAACGCATTGGCCAATGACTAACGATCAACCTAACTATGAGATGTAAAGTATTCTCTCCAATGTCTATTTTGAGGAATGAATTCTATCTTGGTTCAACTACTACTCCCATGCGCTTCATAATATATCCAACGTATGCCGTATCTACCCCAAGTGGAGTGCAAGCATTGGTCATGGTCAAGATATATTATTCCACACATGTAGTCAGTATTGACCTCAAGTCAAAGGACTGTTAATTACCTTACACACCGATACTTCCGTAGACACATTAATAGAATTAATCAAACGATTTATTGGTGGGTCAGTCAACACCCTCTAAGGTGTACCATGCATCCATCATGAATGACCAAGTCATTCGTAGTTGTGAGAGTCACTACATTCCTCTAAGAATATGATGCAGATCGCATGCCAATCTTTAACGTGCGTCATTGATATTCCAAATCTCAATGACCTCGATTGGGACTATTTTAGGACTTATGTTCTGTCATCCAAGTTCTCACACATTTGGTAATAACATATAGTCCATGGGAACATCTTATAGAATTATCTTAAGACAACCAAATAAATAATCCAAAGATGTAGAGCCAATTAATATGCAATATATAAATAATGATAAACTGATTATGATCTAAGTACATATCATCTTGCAAATGGTTGTCTCTAGGACATACATACTTTCAGTTACACTTCTCCTTTCAACACATTAAAAGGAATTTGACAACTTTTCTTTGCCACATTTTTCACACTTGAATGTGATATCTATGTGCAATAAAATTGAACATTTCAAGTTAATCATTGTACTCAAAATAATTAACATGTCCAAATCTTCCATTTCCAAAAGCATCAAGCAATTAGAATTCATAACTTTTACATTAGCTTTAATGCTAACATCATCACAATGATTTTGAACATGCCTTTAGCAATATATTCTTGGCCAACATAAACACTCTTTCGTGGTTTTAAGAGACTAAAATAAAATACATATGTCATACATGATTAGGAGAGAATAAATTTTCCATAATCTTATAGACACACAATACTTTGTCAAAACCAACTTGATCCAAGATGTCATTTCAAAATCATTTTCTCATGACCTTGATGCCATAAGGTTTCAATTCTCTATGTACCATGTTTTTTAACAACCTCAATTTCGTCCAATAGAGTAAACATAGTTCTTGTCAAACGACACATGACTAGTAGCACTAGTGCCAATGAACCACCTCTTGGTGTTCAACCTCACAAGGTTCATCTCATGTAAAACAATACACAGGCTTCACAATCCATGGCCTTTGCCAGTCCAATGTTACACTCACACTCAAGAGCTACACAAACCTCTATGGTGACCCAACATGGTCAAATGTTCATCATTTGTTAAACTAATCCACAAGAGCTACAAAAGCTTCTATGATGAGATAACTCACAAGATCCAACATGATCAAGTACCAATAATTTGTTGAGAATTCACAAGCCATCATGATGTATGAAACACATTCTCAAATGGTATAATAATCAACATAACCATATTGTCACTTCTCATTTGGAATTCACAAGAATACTTTAACAAGAATTCTACAACATAAACTTCAACAAAACTTTTCCAAACAGTGACAACAACAAAAGCTTACTAAAATGTAATCTCATGCCTTGTAATTCCAAAAGGATTTTGCAACAACAACAAAGAACAACAATCCTAAAATCCATTTACATGGCAATTACAACATGCATACTAGATAATCTTAGTTTCACAAGAAACTACATCTACTAGATTACATTTCATAAAAACTTTTAAACGCATTATACCAAATGAATCATGCTCAAACCAATCAACCATATCATCAAGACTTGTAAACGAACTCAAACAAATATCCAAAACAAGAAATACTTACTTGACATCCATTCAAGAATTTTCCCTAACCTTTGTGTTTGGCTATTGAGATTAGAGTGTTCATGACAATGATCCTTTCACCATCGATCAACCAACCTTCTCAATCTTCATATTGATCCTTGCACTATGGATCAAATCAATCTTCCATAAATCATTATGAGAATACTCCAAATGTATATCGGCAATGATTCTTTCGCCATTTCCTATTAAAGAAAACAAGCAAGTTAGTATTTTCGAATCAACAAGGGATTAATCCACTCAAATCCAAGGATAAGAGAAGATTAACATTATTTTGCTTTAAGATTGTAAGACATAATGAATCAAAAATACATATAATTAGCTTGTACAAAATAGGAAATGCAAAGAAATAACGAAATAAAAAGAACTCTCTTCTTGTTTCATGAAACACATTTGCATGAAGATTGAATTCGAGGCCTGCACGGACGCAGTCTCCTTAAAGCAAAATACGCCCTCTCACTACGGTGCTTGAGATGTTGAGCGGCTGCTTCCCAAGATACAACGAATTCCGAGATCACTTAGCCGCACAAGCTAGCAATCCCCAGCGAACGAGAACTAATGCCTGGATTATGCACAAGGGAGAAGAAGAGAATAGAATAGGGAGGGTTTTTCTCTTCTTCTATTTCTTTGGATATCTTTCTTACATGTCTTACATCTCATATATCTTGTATATGTTCTATATGTTTACATGTAAGGGAGACCTTTTTATATATGTGAGAATGGAGTATGTAACTCCCAAGTCCTTAAGTGCCTTTCATGTCATCTCATAAGTGTTCATCAATATAAAATATTTGGAGCATTATGGATGACAACAAATGTCATGTAAATGACAACAAATGTCATGTTAAATATTTGTAACTCCCATGAGTTACAAAAGCTAACATGAGTCAACATCCTTCTAGAAGGTCTTGAGAGGTTGAACCAGCAAAAACTCGGTTTGGTTCACATTCCATGTTCGAGGATCGCAATCCACTCGTACACAAGTCCTCTAGTTTCGTGTACCAATCTGATCAGGATTGTACTCAACTCATCTAGCTACACCACTTGGACACCAAGTAGTAACTAGTAGATTATAAACTATAGAATTCACTTTATCTCAAACAATGTGGGACACACCCATACAATCTTCTTACTTTAAGCACTTATTTTTCACTAACCCAAAGTTCATTATGGGTATCTAATATATCCATTCGAAGTTCATATGAATTAGCTTTCGGATATATATTACTTTATCTTAATTACTCAATAATTAAGAAATGGTCACCAAATAAATAAACCACAAAAGGTATTATTTATTTATGACTTCATACTTTTCCAACACTATATATCTAGCTCCCATTCGAAGTAATTAAATTTTTGGTAAGTGGGAGCCTTCGAAATAATTAATACATTCAATTGTTCAAAACTAGATTATGGCAATGTACGTATAGCTTAGTTTGTGGCTAATGTCATGAGCTTAGTTCATTTATATAGATACTAGAAGAGGAGCACCGCGTTTCCACGGTGCCTGTGTTCTTGAGGTCCATTGTGTATTTGTGTTTGCCTGTTAAACTTTTGTATTTATATACGTCAATAGGTGCATAGTTAATCATTTATGTCCATAAGATACCAATAATTATAGTTCCCATTTAAAACTGTTAAGTAGTATATCTCAATCTTGGTTTTATGACATGGATGGATGAGATTTAAACTGGATAATGGAAGGCTGAGATTCAAAAGAGAAGCCATCTAAGGGGGAAAGCAACAAAAGACAGCTTTCACACTTGACACAGCTTCTCTTCAGCTCATTTTCAGCTCATGTCTCTTGTCCTGTTGTGAGAATCAATATAGGTGTGAGTGTACATCATCACAACACAAGTTGTCTCATCTAATTCTCTAGGTTTAGCCGCCAGGTAGAGAGAATTATGGTTCTTAGCACAAAACAGAGAGAGATTTCTTTGATTGTTTATGATTCTGGTTTCATCTCTTCTAATTTGTGGTGGTAATAAAGGTGTTCATCGGTTTCCTCCGTGGATGTAGGTTGATTTATCAACTGAACCACATAAATCTTGTCTTATTTTTGTTGCTCTGTTTTGGTTATTCTGTTTCTGTCATATCTGTGTTCTTTGAGGCTTGTTGTGTGTTTCTGGTTTTCTGCTTGTCTTTGTGTGTGTCTTGTTAAAGAGGTTCTCAACAAAAACATTTGACATAACTGATGAATCTATCAAAACTTGATGATGTTTTATTTTTTAAGCAGCAAAATATTTCATTACTAATAGGATTGTAATCTTACATCTAAGATTATAGAAATGATACACTCGATTCAATCTTCTCAGCTCTTTACATTTTCTCAGCCGAAGCTCTGTTCGATTCAATACATTTCTCATAACTTTTTTCAATCAATTCAGTTGAGTTCTGTAGTTTCTTAATAATCTACCTTGATTTTATAAACCAAATGATAATAACAACAAAAACCACGCACCTACATAAAGGCCTGTTTAGTATCTATTCCAACACCCAGCCCCACATCGAGCTCTAGAGCAAAATCAACTTAAATTCCCAGCTTCATACTCTCATCCACCATTAATACGTGGCCCCTAAAATAGTAATTCTAAGCCTGGGAGCTCTTCTCATGTGTGGTAAAGGGATCCATGACGTCATTTGGTACCACTTCCTCCACACTCCTTAAAATCCTGAACTACAGCAGTTTGGTACAAATCCTACTTACTGTCCTTTGCCGGTTAGAATCCTAACTTCACTTCATCATGTTCCAAATTTATGTTCCTTCTGCTCTAGTGCTCTGCCTGGCTACTGTTTCCAATGAAATTGAAGGGATTAATTTCTCAATCTCAGAATTGATACGTGGTTTAAATTATATTCAAGCTGCAGAACCACTACCATGCTGCTCCCAATTAGTTCGATAATATAATGATTAGCAACATAGATGTCACTTTAGCTCCAACAATCAACCACTCCTCGATCCTCCTCAATACTTTCCCAGAAGCAGCGAAACAGGAATCGTGACAAGATAGTGTAATCCAAGATTGATATACGTACCTATGTGTTGCCACCAGGCCACTCCCTCTCGGTATCCCTGCAGTTTGAGAAAGCGAACATTTTGTTAAACGCCACAATCCTTGAGTTCAACGGTTACATTGCAATGTTAGGCTGTAACATTATTAATTAAACAAACCTACAAAAGCTTACCTCATAGACTGCTTGAATGTTATCCATGATGATGGAAAGGGAAATGAAGGATGTCATCTCTTTGGCACAGTGGATGACATTTGCCTCGTTACTAAACATGTATCCCAGCACATGCCCGACGAAGAAAACAACAAAACTTGCAATGATACACAGCGGGACTGTGAATTGAGCAACCTTTCATTTACCAACTTTTCAAGTTCAACGCACATGCTACTTACAAAATTATTATTTGCATTTGATCAGTTGATTAGTTCCAACTTGAAGATAATCGAAGAATCTAACTTATAGAGTGGATAGACATATATACCTTACAGCAGTCCTAAGAGAATATTGTATGAAATAATGTGTGGAGACAATCAGAAAGCCTTTGCCATCATCTGGATTGCAACTTGCAAGGGCACTGTACATCTATACCTTAGTATTGAACAATTCTTCACCTAAAAGCGAATGGTGTTTGTTTAATATCTTTAAGCACACAAACAACAAATTAGTTATAAGCAGAAGAAGCCAGATGAATTATGCGTTACGAAAAGCAACATAAGCATGGAAAAGGAAGACATCAAAGATTAATGAATCAAATTAAACAACTGCACATAAAGTGATATGAAATGATTTTGTATATTCATATACATGTGTAGCACCTACAAAAATCATAAATCAGCGTAGCATCTAGAAGATCCTAGCCAAAACTAAACGTGCTGATAATCCCTAGGGAAGAAATTGTAACAACTTCTTATCCCCAAAACACATGGTGCATACCAACTCTGATTCATTAGGCCAAGTTATAAGTTTGCAAACATGAAATCCTGGAATCATGGGAACATGGATTAATTTGTGAAACCTGAAAGTTAAGATGTATAATTGGAGACAAAAATAGCTATTGAAAGAGAGTACCTTAACACTGAATTTTGAAGTTCATCATCTGACATTAACGATAGTGATCTCAAACCTGCAAATAAAGTGAAGAAATTGAATTGTCGAACAATAGAAATATCAGAAAACAAGCTTGCGAAAATAAATAATTAACCACCTGCCGCATCCCTATTCGCGATAATCTCTCATCCAATTCAGGGAAACTTGAACAGGTTGCGTTCTTGAACTGCCTAGAATAGCTTCCTTGATGAGTCCGACTTGCCGCTACAGTATTACCGACCACAAACCCAAAATCCATGCTTTCAATCACAATTTGGAGGGAGAAGTGAAATCCAATAACACTGGTTTCTTGGGGGAATTAGGAAAAGACTTTTCTAAAACTCTATTGGTCTGTGTCTCTGTAAAACTGTCAAAATTGCTGCGGATATTTGAAGAGAGCGTTGGGCCACCGACAGACAGATGTGA
The DNA here is from genome assembly GCA_028274465.1 of Plantago ovata. Taxonomy (NCBI): domain Eukaryota; kingdom Viridiplantae; phylum Streptophyta; class Magnoliopsida; order Lamiales; family Plantaginaceae; genus Plantago; species Plantago ovata. The sequence continues at coordinate 90,399,943 of CM051456.1, read as the reverse complement.
AAGCCTTGTCACCAAAACGAATCGGTTGGGTGTTGGGCACTGCCGCATATATTTGAAGGCCGAAACGAATCGGTTGGGTGTTGTGTCCGATGGTGAAAAGATGGGAGCATGGAAGAGAATTGAAACGTCTGTTTGGTCTGTCCATTCTTCCGATCGGTGCCATTGAACAGAGGCATCGAGCGAATTCTTATTAAAAAACCGAACCAGCTATACAAAGTTGAATCGAACCGCACTACCAAAAAAGTAAAAACCTGAACCGGACGACCACAAAACATCTCTCTTATTATATTGTTAAATTGAGATGGGTCGGCCTGATATTTAACACCAATGATACAGGATCTAAAACCAATAGGTAGCTTTTTACTTGATCACACCCGAAGATGAAAATCACTGTTCGATGATCAATAGATCAGTTCGTTCTTCTTCTTCGTTGTTTTCTGTACCCTGCATTTCAATTCATGTCTGTAGATTTCAATTCGAATGTACTGCACTGCTAGTCTCTTTCCATATTTGATGATCAATAAAATCTGTTGCAATTAGTCATGAACTAGTACTGTTTTACACTTTTACTGTCTTCAAATTTTTACTTTTATTGTGCATAGCTAAATTCGTATTAATGTAGATTAATTGAGTTCGTTCTTATTAATCACAAGTGGCAATATTTATAACGTGCAAGTTGTTTGTAACTTTTACTCGTATTTTGGAGTAGATGTTTGTTAAAACTGCAAAACTAAGAAACTTCGTAATGAAATCGAACTCTGTAGTGTACTGATTAAGGGTCAAGTGTCATGTGTCCATGCATTATGGAGAAGAATTACATGTCAAAAGAATTGATAATGGTATCAAAAGAAGAAAAAGTAAACTAATTAACGATGGAGTTATATGTAAACACCTTTTTACAACCGTGACAAGGCAAACTCTACGTTATATCTCCTATTCGAAATAATTGAATATTTGGTCAATTCGAGCCTTCGAAATAATTAATACATTCAATTGTATTTATCTTTGCAAATTATAGCTTAGTTTGTGTCTTTTTGTCACTCGGCCATGAGCTTAGTTCATTTATATGAAGAGTTAATTAAAGTTCCTTCTAATTGTTCAATACGAAGATCTAGGGAGAAAAAAAAATCATCTCCTAGGACGTTTTATGGGGGTTGTAACTTGTAAGTTTGTGATAAAAGAATTCTAGATTGTTCAGATATAGTTTTACGTATTATTTAGAATCATTTTTCAATGATCTATTCCAAGTTTGAAAAAAAAAAAAAAAACCAATTGTAATCAAAACCATTAAGTTTCTTTTTTTTAAAGAATAATTAAAAATCAAAATTAAGTAATATTTTAAGAAATTCTACTAATTAATACTTAGTAGGGGCCTTCTAGGGTCAGGCAGGCCGAAGCCGGCCTGATATCAGGCAAATTGATCTCAACCATTAGATCTTTGATCTTTGATCTAATGGTTCACAACACTTCACCAAAAAAAATTTGGCGATCACCTTTCGCCTTATCCTTCGCCTTGTCGCCTTATTAATATTTTAATTAATAAATTATAATAAAAATATTAATATTTTATAAAATGTCATTTTTACCCTTAAAAAAATGAAAAATTTAATAAATAATTTTTATATTTTCGTTTTTTTGGATGATTTTTTTTATATTAAATTATTTATTAATAAATTTAAAAATATTTAATTATAGTTACCCCAAAAATTCATAGTTGAGATTTGAACCTGAGACCTTTAACTAAATAGCTCAATACCAAACCACAAAGCTACAGATTACTTCATTTATCAACTGCAATTATTTTGTTTATATAGATATAAAATCAATAGTCAACCCTTAAAGTTACAATTAATTGAACAAATTCACGTCTTTCTCACATAAACAGTCAGACAAATCGCTGCTACCTCTATTTCTTATCGGTCGCCATCTTAGAATCGGTCGCCGTCTCAGAAAGAACTACAGGTCTCATATCCGTCCATTCCCCAAAACAGTCTCAGTCCCATATAATTTACCTGTTCCAACTCATAAATTAGAGTGGACAAAAGAAGCTAAAAAGTGTTTATGGTGTTGCAAACACATGATTATTCGGGTAACATACTCTCTATGTTTCATATATAATTCGTTTATTTTATTCAAGTCGGAAACATATACTAGTATTTTGTAGTTTGTGGTTGGGAGGGTGTGAAACTCATATAAATAGGATTTGTTATTTTGTGCTTGCAAGGTGTTTGATGGATTGTCCCAATGAAAATTACTTCCAATTCATTTGATATTAAAAATGCTTTCGTTCTTTGAAACTGTAAGGAGAACATAACACAGTAAATTAAGACATGTTATTTTATATGGTGAAATTGAGTACTGATGCTTACGGCACAATATTGATCATTGTGAAAGTCAAGTTTGGTTTAGGATAAATTTTGTTGTATATTAATTTTTGTTTGGTAGCTAGCATTTGCATTTAGCTTGTTACCTTAGTTTAGTGTGGCTTAGGATACTCATCTGGGTTAATTTAGCAACGCTAAATAAGATATGAAATTAGTCAAGTCAGTGAACTATTGCTTGCTTCCAAAAGCACGGACTGGGTAGGGTGTAAAAGCTAATAGAAAGACGTACACAGGGCTTCATACAAGCATCAATTTTCACTGGAATTAGGAAGATTTAAATAGGAATTGCGGCCTGATCACCTCAATCTCATAATGTTTACATATACTCTCTAACAATATATGCCAACCAGATTTGGAATGATATCTGCAAGTTTTTAGGCACGACCTCATACAAAGAACTATATGGGTGTAAAGACTATCGTTCTTTATCTGGTTATGATGAAAGGGAAGTATTTTGAACCCTTAAATTTATGTGATTACTTGCAGACTGAATGATGGGCGAGAAGAACTCAGAAGCTGATGATGTACATGTTGACGAGCATCTGAATTCAGATGAAGATTCAGAAAATGATGATGTTCAGATGTTTGGTGATGGTGCTCTTCCTCTCGATGAGGACACAATAAGAGGACTGACTTTTAGAACCATTGATGATGCTGACATATTTTATCGTAGCTACGGCGCACGGAAAGGATTTAATGTCCGGAAAGCCCATAAAGGTTACAATAAAGACAAGACGCGGGTAATGAACCAGGTGTGGAAATGTTCTTCTGCTGATCATCGTAGAGAACGTCCAGGTCCACAAATTAGAACACCAAAAGCAAATCACAGGGTTGACTGTAAAGCATGTTTTCGAGTTGCTCTAGAGGATGGAATGTACCGCGTTAAATTGTTTGAACCCAAACACAACCACGATCTCTTAAGTCCAGAATCAGCTGAACTAAAATGTAACAGGTACTTAATATGGTTTATATTTATCTTTTTTGCAAAGAAAAATTAAATTCACAGTATATATAGTATTTACTTTTCATATTACAGCAGTAGCAATTTTGTTTTCTTGGAACTACTAATTGGTACTACTATGTGAACAAACTAGTCAAATCTTTTGATGTTAAATAAAACAAATAATTAGCACTTTAGATTTAATTTACAGTATATATAGTTTTTTATTTTTTTTTGTACTTCTTTGTAATCTGGAAATTCCTGGCGGAATTTGTTAGGAAAAGAGGTATTTAGTTCTTACTTTATGTTCTAGTTTACTTTCATTGCCATACTATGGCTTCTTTTTTTCATTTTTTTTTAATTGTTATGTTATCTTTGCCCATCTCTATTCAAACCATAAATTTTAAGCTACATGACAACCTTACGTGCTTAATAGATTCTTAATTGTTTGTCAGGTTTATATCACCTGGTGACAAAGTGGTAATAAGTATCTTGAATGCTGCTGGGCATCGTACGTGCAATATTTTAGATCTTTTGAAGCTCACCTATGGAGGGCCTTCAAATTTATCATTTAAGGATAAAGATGCTTACAACTTTTTGAACAAGAAGCGAAATGAATCTGTGAGGCATGGAGATTCAGCTACAGCTCTATCTTTCTTGGATGGGATGAAATTCAATGATGTCGATTTCATATACGAACCCGTGTATGATGCAGATAACTCATTGAAAAAGTTGTTCTGGACCGATGGGTTTTCAAGGGCTCAATACAGGTTGTTCGGGGATGCATTGGTGTTTGACAGCACATATAAAACTAATACTTATTGTTATCCACTTATCATTCTTTCTGGAGTGGACAACAATTTCAAAACTTGTGTTTTTGGTGCTGCACTGATGAAGCATGAGGACTCTGATTCATATATTTGGTTGTTGGAACAATTTCTTAAGGCCATGGGAGGAAAGAAACCATTATCGGTCATGACGGATCAGGACTCTTCCATGGCTGAGGCAATTAGGCATGTGTTGCCCGAAACAAAGCACCGCCTCTGTACTTGGCACATAATGAGAAATTGTAAGCAAAAAATAAAAAATCGTGAAATCTACTCTCATCTTGGAGAACTCATGAAGCAAAATGTATCTGATTCATTTGAGTGGTGTTGGGAGGATCTGATAGCTCAAGATCTTGATGCTGATGAAATTGCACGGCTTACTAATTTGTATGATAAAAGGGAAATGTGGAGTGAGTCTCATTGTGTAGGACATTTTGTAGCAATGATGAGGAGCACCCAGAGAGCAGGTCGCTTAACTCTCGTTTCAAGCTTCGTGTAAAACGAGGATTCAAGCTTGTTGAGTTGTTGAAGCATTATTTTAACGAGCTCCATCAGCTCAGGGTAAATGCTTTTGATAGTCAATGTGAGTCCAAATTGCATGTACAACCACGGAAGACTTGTGCGTTGTATCATCTAGTGAATCATGCTGCTGAAGTTTATAGTAAGAACATATTTGTTAAGGTGAAAGATCAAATTGCAAATGAACAAGCGCTTGTGCTTCTAAGTAATGACGGGTTTAGGTTAACTTTTGCTAAATGTTGGAACCTCGATGGGACCCGTTGGTGTGTGGATGTCGATGTCCAAAATAACAGATTTACATGTGATTGTCAGATGTTGGAGTCCATGAGCTTGCCATGTTCCCATTTGTTTTCAGCTTTTAAGCATAGGGGCCTTAAGGAAATCCCTTCGACTTGCATCCACGAGAGATGGACATCATCAATTGGGAAACAACTTGAATCGTACATTCCAAAGTTATTCTCGGCAAGTGACTCACAACGCCAGAGATTTATGTATCTCTACAAAGAGAGTCTTCGATGGTCTCTGGGTGCTTCCCAGACAGATACAGACACCAGAGATGCTTTAAGAAAAATGCAACGTGGAGCAAAACGTGTGAGAGGCCATGCCAGCACCTCAGGGATTGATGATACGAATGAACCTCCTGAAGGTTTTAATGAAATTCGTGACCCTGATAGGCCATCAAAGAAGTCTAACATAGCCAATCCTGTTAAAGCCAAATCTAGAGGAGCACCCGTAATAGAATGCACAAATGTGGAGATTGTGGGTATGTCTTCATGCATATTATTTGTTGAATATAAGTATCCCAAATATTTTATTTTGTTGAACGTATCCACGTTTTCTATGTGTTTTATGATTCATTCTGAATGTTTAAAAAATAGGAGGCTGGACATAAGAGGACGAAATGCCCGAATAAAGAGAAAGGTGGTTCCTAGTAGAGTACCCAACCTTTCCGACTGAGGTATTTAGTCTTTAATGAATTGAAATAATAACTGTATGTATTGTTATGCCCTTGATGATGTGTGTTTTGTCAACTAACCAACCTTTCTTTTTCCCTTTGTTGCTGTTTAGGAGGAGGTACCTGCCAGCAAATCTGCTGCCAAGGCTTGGTATAGCTGAATAATTTACGTAAATGTCCTATGGAATCATGTTTGAGAAGTTCTCCAAATGGTTGGGCGTTTCGGTGTAGCTGAATCATGTTTAATAAGTTCGCCAAATCATGTTTGATAAGTTTTCCATATGGTTGGGCGTCTCAGTGTAGCTGAATAAGTCAATGTCCTATGGAATCTCTATATTTTCGTTTCATGAACTATTTCCTATTTTTACTTTTGTAGACATGTATGGGATAAGTTTAAAGCATGGGAGTTTCTGTGACCTCTTTAGAGTCAACTTTTTATTTCTAATTTTTAATGTCAAGCAACAGATTATTTCCATTTTCAGGTTGCTTATTTTCTATCAAATTCTGGTGCATTTTATTTCCACAGCTGTCGATATTTATAACTACAGTATTGATTAACAAATGAAAATTAGGCGATATGGTTCAACAACTCATAATGAGGGGCAAGGTGCTGCTATCAATATAGTTCATTTAAAAGTTGTTTATTTTAAAATAAAAACTGTAAATGTTTGTTTGCAAATGAGAGCCTCCACCATGGAAATTTCATAAAAGCGTCAGAAAATGGAATCCAGAAGCTTGAAGTACATGTGGATCATGGTTTTAAGAAACACAAATCAATCAGATCTCGATAAACAAAACTCAAGTACAAAAGCTTGCCATTGATTAATTGGTCTTTTCCAATTTACATATCAAAGTGCAACAGTCATTACCATAAAACATAACTAACATAGGTCCTTCAGCAATACACCATAAAGGAGAGCAGCAAACTCGAAAAATGTAGTTAAAATGGTACTTCATCCTACCAAACTAGCATGCATCTCCACAAACTCAAAATGCAACAACACTATCATAATTTGAACTTTGATGGCACTGACCACTAAACACTGCAAATGGTCTCGATGTAATCTGATCCATGCTCACGAGGAAATCCGTAGTGAATAATCTTCCCGTGATACCCCAGCGTGCCGCCACAAGTGATGTATTCCTGATCAACACTGATATCGACTAACTTCTCCAAAGTCCCGCAAATCAGATTGTATTTTAATACTTTACCAGGAATACGTAGAATAAAAATAGGACTGTCATCTTTATCTCCATGAATGAGAGACATGACATGGCCAACATTAAGAAACCATTCAGAATAGTCCCTCTTCATCCCGTAAACATTAAGTTTAGGGAGTGAAGTATCTATGACATGCAATGTCTCTATGAAAACACGGATCACCTCTGGATAACTTCTGCATGCAAATAGAATCCACCATTTAGGAAAAGACAAAAAACACCTCATTGGCTGCTACAGATTAATTGTTAACGGACCGGGCTTTTACAACTTGGTGAGCCCAAAAAGAGTTACATGATGCTAGGTTATTAGAGTTTGAAGACTCCATAACTTTATCACGTTCAGGACAGAAGAGAACTCAGGCGTAACGTTACATGTTGTTCAGGTAATTTTCAGGATCGAAGAAGACAACCACCTGAAAAAGTTGACTTCCAGGTACGTAAACCTCCATTGTTTTAAAGCACCCATATGGTCAATATCAATAATATCAATCTAACACAAACTTTGTACTTAAATTTTACATCTTTGTTTAGATTTTTTCTAATCTTCCAGCATCCTGCTAATAACATTCAAATAAATATGCACAACTAAATCACTCATCACCCTATGATTTTATGCATAAAAAGAACACAGACATGAATATGAAAGAGAATTGTGGAAAGAAGCGGAGCTCGGACGAGCACAATACTCATGACCAGCGGAAAAAGGGTCATGTTCCACAGGAACCAACTAGACCAACAATGTTTAGTTTGTCATCTCCGGATCTTCAACAAGATCTATCCACCATTGACCACATGACAGCTCTACCAAAATTTGTCAATACAAATAAATCATTGACCAAAGAACAGAGGTTGGCTGTTAAGTCAATGGGATTTGGGTCCTTGTTAGACATCAAAATGCAGCGTATAGACAGTAAGTTGTTGCAGTGGTTGCTGAACAATTTTGACCGTTCTAGTCGGTCATTGACAATTCTTGGAACCACAATCACATTAAAAGCACATACTGTCAGTTTAACCCTAGGCATACCTTGTGGGAATAAGACTATATCCCATGAAACATCAAACAAAGGATGGGAAATGTACGGCCGTTGGTTCATGGATGATAAGGACCTTAAGAAGATAGAGCTGAAAAATTTGCAAGTCAAGTTGTCCTCATGTAAATCGCATGGTGATGAGTTCAAAGTTATGTACCTTATGTTTATGCTCACTACAGTTCTCCTACCAACGGATGGTAGCACTTTGAATCTGACCCTTCTGGATCACATGGTCAATCTTCAAAGTATAGGCGATTACAACTGGGCCGAGTTTGTATTGAAAGGACTGGTGGATGGGTTAGAAAAGTATGGAGCCAAAAATACAAAGCATCACAAAATAAAGGGTTGTGTTCTGCTACTAAAGGTATTTTTTTTTTCACTAAAACTATAATTTGGAGTTATTGGTTGATGTGAACAAAAAATATAGTATATACTTATATTTTTCCCTACTAGAGGTTTTTTTTTTTTTTTTACAACTCACATGGACAGATTATTTGCCTCACAACAATAAACGAGAGCATGAATCGTCAGCTTGAAAAACAACTACCAAGAGTACCAACCATGTGTCAATGGACCGACGATACAGTGTCCATCATCCTAACCGAGTTCACTAATATGGGAGGTTTTAAGAAAGATTTTGTAAGAACTTAAAACTTTCATCTTGTTGATAGTACTTCAGTGCTTTACATGTAACTGGGAGTTATATTTTGTTTTTTATCTTACAGGTTATGGATGCCCCTAAGCGTACCATCAATAGCAATGCAAAACAAAATCCAAAGGAAGGGAAAATAGAAGACAACAAGAACACATGTACCGTTCCGTCATCGGACGAGGAAATATCAAATTCCAATGCCATCCAACTTCTGAAGTTTATAGCTAGCCAAACTACATCACTAAATACGCAGCTTCAAGTACTTGGTGGACGAATGACTTGCATGGAGAAACGGTTCGCTGTAGTGGAAAACACAATTAGTAATTTATTAAGTGAGAGATGTGTGGAAAAGGTCACCAAGCATGATGTTACGACACACCATGAGGAACCTGTTCAGAACTTTGCCACACCCACTAGCATGCAAGGAAAACAAGTCCCCGAGGAGTTGGTCGATATAGAAAGTAATAGTGTGAACGTACAATCACCAAGCCCATGCAAACAGTCGACCATAAGTCCACGCGAAATTGACTTTGAAACTCCCAGAGCTAAGATTCACAATGAGGACATTTATGAAATAGTTTGCAAAAAAATCGAAAGAGGTGATCATATAGCATCATATCTGTGGGATACGAATTATTTTGATAATAGGTATGTTTCATAAATTATGTTCTCTTTGAAATTATTAACTTGTATGTATGTTGCTCACATTTTGTATACTTTCAATTCATTCCTTGCAGTGAAGTACTTGTGAGGTTTGAGGACGATTACCTGACACGAGATACTATTAAAAGCCTAGAAGGCACAAATTGGTTATACGGCGATGTAAGTAATGTGGAGTTCATCCATCCCCTCCTGTAGTGTATCAATTTAGTTAACAATGCAATAATTTCTACTTGATTTAAGTTATTAATAGACTAGAATATACATCCATGACATGAAAATTGTGCCTACTCAGGTGATAAATTGTATTGTGTATGTCACTTGGTGCGATAGAGGATCGATCAACAATGATTGGACATTGTCTACCTGGTATCACCAGATGGTGAGTTCAAACTCAATGTGATCCAGAAAGTTGAACAAATACCATATTAGAGATAAATGGTTTCCATGTATTAATCTACAGGTAGAGAGTCAAGATGGTACTGGGAAAGAGATACACGATGATAAAAACATAGATAAATGCATTTTCGAGGGGCCAAAAAGAAATCTCAGAGGTGATCCATCAAAATGCAACACTATTACAATACCAATTCATGATCATGACCATTGGTTGTCGGCCACAATTAATTTTGTCACCCAAAAAGTAGAGATTTTTGACACAGTGAGAATTGCTGAAGCCCAAGAACGCAGGATGTCTATGGTGAAGAAAGCGGTAAGAACTTCATTATTTAGTTAGACAAGAATGAAATGTGTAATCTTCGTGTTTTATCTGAAATTATTCAAACAGTTTACAAGACTCGAGAAGATCAACAACAAAGTGTGGACTGATATATACAATGAGCAAGGATTTAGACATTCAGATTGGGATAAATTCAAGATAGTGTATGCTACTACTCCACAACAGCTAGACGGGTATGACTAGCATTACCATGATTGCAATGCAGTGTTCAGGTTATCATTAGAATATCTACATATATAACATTGACTACTGAAAATATTGCAGGCATGATTGCGGGCTATATGTGTGCCTAAACATAATGTTTCCGGGAATGGTTAATCGATTATTGACACATGTAAGGCAATTTAATGTGCAAATGCAATTTTTATGTTTTATATTGCAATTTTATGTGAGCATATGTGGTGTTACATATTTAATTTGTGAAATATGCATTGCAGGAAGAGTCTATCTCCACACGAAGGAAACTAGCAACGATGTTGTATTATCACGAAAAGAATTTAAACAGCAACAGGTAGGCGATTCAGAAATGGTTTCTTTTTTTTTATTGGAACAATATCCTCATCCATCTAAACATGGGTTTTCTCGTGCATTAGCATAATTTAAGCACACTTTTTTTTTGCAGACCATTGTTACGTGTATGGGCTCGCTCAGCTGGTATGGAACTTCACCATCCTATACTTCGTCAATTCACTGATATAGAAATGACTGTAGGAGGAGTGTTAAAGGAGGCTTTTAAAGTCACTGGAGAGCAGTATATTGGTGGTCCAATGAGTATAAAAAGTGATGAGGACTTGAGGAAGCTTGCAGAGGATCATCTAGAAAATTCAAGCACTGATATCGAACTAGACTTTGCATGGGGCCTCAAAGAAGGTTACTATGGCACTGGCGATCATGATTTCGACCAGAACGTATAACATTGACTGAGTTTTTTATTGAGTAGCCATTATTTATATTGGACACATGATTTTCTTATTAGACGTGATTTTTATTTGGGAACATATTTCCATCTAGTTTGTTATGGCGACATCATTGTTTTTTATTTAGACAAATTGAAATATTTTTATGGGCACATGATTGTTTTTTATTTTAATTACAATTGCAAAATCTCTCACTTTATGATGACCATTGCATATTTTCATGTAAAAAGAAGGAACAGTGCACATACCTTGAAAATGTCATGAGAATTTGGCTCCTCTACTCCACATACCTGTCCCTGCATATAGAAGTGTGATAATCAGTTTTTAAAGGGAGATACCAGATTTAGATTGAGAACTACACTGCCTCTTCTAACACACCACCTAGATGGAGGACTTTATCCAAACACATCTAATAATAAAGGATTAACCACTAACTACATTTATTTGGAACAAGATTTAATACTGGAGAACACTAACATAAACATTAGATCATCACAATCATACCGCAAGCCAGGTTGACAGGAGAACAACAATGAAGTTAACATTAAACGCGTGTGATGAATGTGTATTTTACACTTTCATTTGAGTCTTTTTCACCTATTTTAGCTATCCTCTATGTTAATTTAGCTATATTTTAGTGCATTTTATTAGAATAGTGTCACGTTTCCCTTTAGATTTTATTATACAGGTTTTGGTTGAAAATCGAGGATTTCCGGGCAATTATATTAAAGTTGACAAGGAATTGGTGTTCCAGAAGCCTATTTGGAGTATCTGAAGGTTTCCGGATAGGATTTGGAGTCTAGGGGTCGAATCTGGAGGTTAGAAGGCCACTAGAAGTCAGAAACCGAGTCCGAAAAGGGGAAGAAATCCAAAAACGCGTCGAAAACGCGGAATTCCGCGAGATTTTCTCTGGGGCGAACCGCCCCAGATGTGGGGCGAACCGCCCCACACTTATTCGAGGCCTAGATATAGTTGCTCAGATTTTCTCCGAAATTCATAATTTTCCAGATCTACTTTCTCACCTTTTTCTGTAGTTTTAGGTAGGAACTTCCCACAGTTTGTTCTGGGGTTTCATAGCTTAGGGGACACTTTTTCATAGCAGTTTGGAGCTTGTAGGATCGCAATTCTTCGGAGATTGACAACCTTCGGTAACATTGTATCTTACAGTTTATTCTACTTATTTTTTATATCTTTCAACATGTTTTCTTCTATGATTTCTATTGATTGCATGCCTATTATGAGTAGCTAAACTTATCGTTGGTGGTAGTATGTGAATTCTTAGCGAAGGGAAGATAATCATGCTAATGGCTATATCGCGCATTATACTCCGTGTTATTGCTTTATTTCGTTGATCAGGCTCAGCCTAAATTCTCGTATGTTGTATTAATTATTATGCACAATTGGACCCTCGCCGACCTATACGCGAGTTTATCTTCGTAGTGTTGAATAATTACGGAACACAATTGGACAATAGAGATTGACTTGTCAGAACCATTATCTTCATAGTGCTTAATATTTACAACAGGACATTAGATTGATCAAAGATCTCCATGCAAGACCGAGGAATTATGCATGATTATCGACCCGTTATGCTTTGAAGGATCATACTATCACCAATCTCCATTATCTGCTAGAAACCCCTTTGCTATCTGTCTGCTGTTTTTATATTCTAAATTAGATTTGAAAAAGCTAGTTATAGTCCTGAGAGAACGACACTCGAGGTCGTTCTACTGCTACACTACGGTTTTCGTTGTAGTTGTGAATTGCCTTTGGCTAAATAGTTGTGAATTGCCTTTGGCGCCGCTGCCGGGGACTATACTCCTTTTTTCTGTTTAATTTGTTTATATTTTCAGCTTTCGATTCCTAATTCTATTAGTTTTAGTTTTCCTTTTTAATCTCTCTCTGATACTGCTTTGCTAGTCTGTTACAGATAGTGTATGCCACATACACGATCTAAAGGAACTTCACTTGCTGATTCAATTGCTGAGATCGACAGAGTCTACCACCAAAGAAGGCGACTACTCGAAAGGCGTGCACTAGAGGAAATAGAGGATACCGATTTCTCTGAATCTCTACACAGTCTTTTCAAGGAAATCGACGGAATGGCAGAAGCTAGAGCACTGAAAGCATGGGTTCAACCCACCAAGGATCGTATGAGGGGACCGGCGATTGTTCTTTCGTCTGCAACTCGAGATCTGGAAATCAAGAACCACGCATTCCAACAACTTCCGAGGTTCTATGGCTTATCAAGGGAAGATGTGATGGGGTACTTGCACGATATCGATGATTTCGTCAACCAACTCCCACGACCTGGAGCTGAAATAACAACGGACGGGTTGAGGATGAAGGTTTTTGCTATGGGACTTGGCGACAGAGCCAAGTCATGGTTGAGTTCTCTACCAGCAGGCTCGCTGGACACTTGGGAGAAGGTTTTTTCAGCTTTCATGGAAAAATACTTCCCTCACACCTTGACTACCGCGCTAAAGGCGCAAATCACTGGATTCAAGCAGGACTATGATGAGACCATCTACACCGCGTTTGAGAGGTTCCAAGATCTCACGAACAAGTGCCCTCACCATGGTTTTGAACTTTCTAACCTAGTCCAACACTTCTACAATGGACTAACCTTCGAGAACCAACAAGTTGTGGATTTCCAATGCCGAGGCAATATTTGGGAGGAAACCGCAGAAGCCGTCTGGGCACTTTTCGAAAGGCTTGCTAAGGGTTCGCAGTTCAAGGACCCAAGAGCAATGGTTAGGAGACGTGGACCTGAAGCTCCACCGACTCAAGAAGCCCCTATGTATAGGGGGAATGGGGATCAATTCGAGTGCTTTACCAACGAATTGAAGCAAGTCCTCAAGAGCGCCACTGGAACAACTGTTTCAAACGAAGTATGCCGAATATGCAAGAACTATGGGCATGGGGCTCATATGTGTAGATCAGAGCTGGCGTATGATGATGGCAACTGGGCTCGAGGAGGCGAAGAGGAAGCCTTTGCTACGGAGTTTGGTACTCAAGAAGTTAGCTACGGACAAGACGGTAGGAATCCTCGAGGTGGATTTTGGAGAAGAGGATTCCGAAACAATCAAGGATATGCACCGGCTAACCAAACTTATGGCCCTAACCAAGACCGTTAGCAGGCTAAACTATGGTAATGATCACTGCGAAAACCCCGCTCCGAAAGAGCCACCGAAGTCGAATTCGGCTCAACTGATGGAGAACTTGCAAAAGATGGTTGATCACACCCAAAGTTTTCTCAAACGTTATGAAGAAGATTCTGAGAAGACTAGGGCAAGGCTCGATAGGTTGGAAGAGAGCACAAAGCTTGCCCATCAAAAGATGCAAGAGTTGATCGACCGAGGAGCAAGTAGGGAGCAAGGCAAGCTGCCTAGCAACACTGAGAAGTCGATGTCCATTACCTTGGTGGGTGATCTACCTGTTGAAATCACCATCAAGAAGGTTGCTAAGTGCGAGAGTTGCAAGAGGGAAATGCCCCCACAAGCCGAAGAAGAAGAGAAGGACCTTGGTGCTAACAAGAGTGAAGAGGAGCAAGAGGATCCCGAGCCACTCCCTCAAAGTTTCGATGTTAAGGTCGGGATTGGGGAACTTGAAGATGTCCGAGCCACACTAGACACCGGATCCTACTCTAATGTGCTCCCTTTGAATGTTTTCGAGAAGAGTAACCTTCGAGAACTAATTTTGCATAAGGCTATTGTGCAACTGGCGGATGGATCCCTTGTGAAACCCGAGGGCGTTGTGAAGAATGTATTAGTCAAGATTGGTGAAGCTTCTATTTACACCGATTTTGTAATTATGCCGGCGTCAGCACCTGGAACGGGGGATGTCATACTCTTAGGACGAACATTCTTGACTAAACTACGCTCCGTGATGGACATCTACCAAAGAACTTGCACTATTGAAGTAGATGGCAAGCAACATGTGTTGCACACCATATCTGATCCACCTGATCCACATGATATTTCTAACACTATTAATTACAGTGGTCTTAATGTCTATGTTCATTCTTATTCGCAGGATCGAGGCATGGGAAGGAGATCCGTGAAGGGGAAGTCTAGTACCCTAAAAAAGAAAAGCTAGGCAAAGACAGGAGTCAAGTCAGAGACTTTAAACAATGGCGCTATCCGGGAGGCAACCCGGGGTTTTTTATCGCTTTCTTTACCGCTTTTTTGCATGCATTCATACTTGAACAATTTGCTTTTCATATGTGAATTTGTTCGTTTCTGTGTCGTATGTGCTTATGTTGTGTTCGAGTGCGATTTTTCGAGTGATTTTTTTGAGGAAAATGGTTTTCGGGGACTAAAAACCGCATTTTAATTCGAAACGATCGTCTCCCCACCTCAGGAGGTGGGGGGCGAATCGCCCCCCATGTGGGGCGAATCGCCCCACGTACAGAGCGCGCGCGCGTGCTCCGGATGTGCGGGGCGATTCGCCCTGCACGGGGCGGTTCGCCCCAGGCGTGGGGTGAATCGCCCCACGGCCTGCAGTGTTGAAAAAATGGGGATTCTCCCCATTTTTCCTCATTTCTCTTCTCCTTCTTCACTTAAACTCAAAAAAATCCTCCATTTTCACAAAACCTTCAAACCTTCATAACTTCTTCATATTTCCATCAATTTGTGTGTTCTTTAGCTTCAATCGAAGCCTGTTACGTGCTCTTTCTTTTCATCCGAACAAATCTCTTCCTAGTTCATTCAAACTCCGGATTTGAGGTATTATCACATGAACCCTAATTTTTCAAATTTGGGGTTTTTTTGATTTATGCTTCAATTAAGCTTGTATGATGTATGGGTTGATGTTTTATGTGATTAGATTCGTTATTCATTATGAATTGCATGTTCAATTAGGCTTGGTTTGTTGATTTGAGATTTTTGCTATTAGATGATATATCTTGTTAGGAAATGTATCTCTTACTATCATTCCATGCTTAAACATGTGTTTGTTGATATGATGATGATGGATGTATTGGTAGAATTCATGATTTATGGAGTTGAGGATTTATGTTGGATTTTTTTTGATTATTATGGTATGGATTGAACCTTGTGATTCAAGGCATTTGTTGTTTAGCAAGAGCATAATGTGATATGTTATTGTAGTAGTTACATTGATATGTTGCGTAATGAACTAGCTAGACTAGACTTTGGGTTTTTTAGGAGTTGGATTTTTGAAGATATTGCTCGTTTGACCACTCGTATATTTACATATGCATAGGTCTGTTTTGCATCATACAAGATACTAATTGCTGTTTGTAGGAATCATGGCACCGAGATCGAGGAGAGCCGGCTCTAGCAAAAGGGGAAGGGAGTAGCATCAAGCTCCCAACCATCTCACCATATGTACGAGTTGTCTGCAGCTGCGGTAGAGGTGCGTCAAAGGCTAGAAGTGGAGCTGGCCGACGGAGGAAGATCGATCATCCAAGATAGGAGGATTGACATTCCAGAGTCCGCAGTTGATAAAGCGGGATATAGGACGCTATCACGATTGGGGTCACAAAGGAATTGGGCATGGTACAGTTCCAACAGGTTCAAAGGTTACGACGAGAGCCTCCTCCAAGAGTTCTACACTGGATACACAGATCTCGAGGAGAAGAATGGGGTACTAGTCCGAGGCCTGATTATACCGTGGACACCAGAGTACATTTCTTCATTCATCCATTTTGGGCATCAGGAATTCACAGGGAGCGACCATGCCTACCTGTATTCGAGGGCCTCTAGGGGGATAGGAAGACACATCACAGACGTGATCTGCAACAGGGAGTACCGATATCCAGAAATCGGGGGAGAACCTACACGGATAAGTCAAAGCGACCTTAGCATTAAAGCTAAGGTGATGATGAAATTTTGCATCTCCAACTTGATCCCTAGGAAGAATGACTCGTGGATTTAACCCTACTACGCCGAGCTCCTGTACTGCCTGATAGACAGACATCAGATCGACATAGGGCACATTATGTATGAGGAGTACGAGCGCCACTGGGAAAAGAAGAGGAAGCCTTTCATCTTCCCAAGCTTCATCACAGCCTACTGCAAATATCATTGGGTCGATGATATTGAGGAGGGGGATTGCGAGGTCGCTGCCCTTTCACCCTCAACCATTGAGGTGCAGCTCAATAGGTATCAGTTGAAGAACCCCACGGCTGCCGCTGCTGATGTAGGAGCACCCTTCCAGCCGAGTGATTCCGATCATGAGGATGCTATGGAGGCCGATGTTGGCCAAGCCCCTATCCCAGATATCCCGTTTGTCCATAGAGCACCGCATGCACCACCTAGAGCACCACAGGGGTCTAGAGGATTTGACTTCTCTGAATTTCGTACCTACCTCGACGGCCGTTTCGACAGAATTGATTCCAACAACGCGGCCATGCGACAGGACCTCGACAGGCACATTGCCCAGCACAACCGCGATTGGGAGACATTCGAGGAGCATCGCCGAGAGGATAGGCAGCAAATGTGGGAGCAGCAACAGCTCATCCAGCAACAGCAGGAGGCTCTACGTCAGTCCAATGAGCTCATGTTTGACATGTGGAGTGACTTTTATGGGGACTACCATCCCGATGATTAGTCCTTTCACATGTCCACTCTCAGCCAACCAAGGCCAAACCGTTCGGTAACATCTAGTATCACTTCTTATTACTCATTCTCTTTTGCTAGGGGCTAGCTTAAGAATCGTAAGGGGGATGGGATGTGAACCGTGATGTTAAGTATTGTTTGGCTTTGTGTTGATTAGTATCTTGTTTTTTGTTTGCATTTGCATTTGCACGTTTACTGCTTTCATAGATTTTTTAGGTTGCATTCACTACATTCATCCTAGGATAGTCTTGCATGTTTTATATGGAGTTTATTGCCGAATTTTTTGAACTGTTTTATTGGGTAGATCAACTAACTATGCCATTAGTCATATGCTTCATCTCTATGAATTTGTTTGAGGTTTTTCTCGCTTGGCTTGTCACATTTATGTATTGCACTTAGTTAAGCTTGGTAGTCTCGACATCACTTAGTGGTGTTTTCTCTACTGCGGTTCACGAAGGCCTTTATAATAGGATGATGCATGTTAGGGTCTTATGGTTGTTTCCCGAGTAATTATGTACCTAAGAGGCAACAAGTCTTCACCATGCTTTGAGATTGCTAAATGCCTAGGAAGGAGGTAGTGTGAGGTTGTGTGATCCTTTGTTTATAACCTATTCTTCCGAATATTCTTCAACCTATGTTCATGCTTTGATTTATATGGTTTTTGTTCATATGTTATTTGGTAGATTCAGTAGATTAGTTCATTTTATTTGGCATGAGACTCCATTTTGTGTCTTGCTTGTTTTTTGCATTAGAGTCTAGCTTAGTTGCTTGAGGACAAGCAAAGGTTCGGTTTGGGGAGTTTGATGAATCCAAAAACGCGTCGAAAACGCGGAATTCCACGAGATTTTCTCTGGGGCGAACCGCCCCAGACCGGGCGAACCGCCCGGTGTGTGGGGCGAACCGCCCCACACTTATTCGAGGCCTATATATAGTTGCTCAGATTTTCTCCGAAATTCATACTTTTCCAGACCTACTTTCTCACCTTTCTCTGTAGTTTTAGGTAGGAACTTCCCAGAGCCTGTTCTGGGGTTTCGTAGCTTAGGGGACACTTTTTCATAGCAGTTTGGAGCTTGTAGGATCGCAATTCTTCGGAGATTGACAACCTTCGGTAACATTGTATCTTACAGTTTATTCTACTTATTTTTTATATCTTTCAACATGTTTTCTTCTATGATTTCTGTTGATTGCATGCCTATTATGAGTAGCTAAACTTATCGTTGGTGGTAGTATGTGAATTCTTAGCGAAGGAAAGATAATCATGCTAATGGCTATACCGCGCATTATACTCTGTGTTATTGCTTTATTTCGTTGATCAGGCTCAGCCTAAATTCTCGTATGTTGTATTAATTATTATGCACAATTAGACCCTCGTCGACCTATACGCGAGTTTATCTTCGTAGTGTTGAATAATTACGGAACACAATTGGACAATAGAGATTGACTTGTCAGAACCATTATCTTCGTAGTGCTTAATATTTACAACAGGACATTAGATTGATCAAAGATCTCCATGCAAGACCGAGGAATTTATGCATATTATCGACCCGTTATGCTTTGAAGGATCATACTATCACCAATCTCCATTATCTGCTAGAAACCCCTTTGCTATCTGTCTGCTGTTTTTATATTCTAAATTAGATTTGATAAAGCTAGTTATAGTCCTGAGAGAACGACACTCGAGGTCATTCTACTGCTACACTACGGTTTTCGTTGTAGTTGTGAATTGTCTTTGGCTAAATAACAAATATATTTGACTGAACCGGAACCCGACAAATCCGCATTCATCAGCGTGCCTCCATAATCTAGAAACATCGGTCTGCTCCCTCCAAACAGAATCCAAGGATGTATCTAACCTGTAACCGATATGAACCAGAAGCTACAGAATAACAGAAAAATAATGACCATAATGAAAACAGTAGCAAGCAATAAGTAATGAATTGCATATTATAACTTCATTACCTTCCCATCAGGGCATAAGTGCAAGACGCACGCTGGCCTATTTGCAGCGACTCCAAGTGATTACGGCCTAGAGCGACGTCTAAAATATCTTTTGCAATTGTGAAATGCTTTACAGATGACTCTAACCTACCTGATTCCATGAGAGCAACGACTAACTTTACATGACCATCACCCACTACATAGTGCTCCACGAGGAGTCTTAAACCCTAGGCCAATGCTCTTAAAGTAGCGGTTTCCTCCACATGCTTCTCAAAAGTAGCAGTAAGTTCACCTAAACATGGACATCACTCAAACACATCAATCAAAACACAATCTACTAACAATGAAAATTTAAATTTCTCCATCTAACAGTATCCAACAAAAATATACCATCTATTAACAACGGAAACTCAAATTTTTCAAACAAAAAAATTCATGAAACATCCTTTCATCCATATTGCACGCATTAATTTAATCATCAAGCAGAGTAATTGATCAGATAAGTTCTACAAATAGAGCAAATAATCCCTAATTTATCTGATATGATGACGAATTTACAATAATTGAAAGAGAAAAAAACAGATGAAGAATTTCGATCGAAAGCATCTTCATCGAACATCAACGAAGAAAAAAATTGATTGCCGAACTGCAGGGAAACAAACAGAGATCGATCGGAATGTTACTGGAGAGCGAGCGTCTTTGTCTAGAGGAAAGGGAATCGTGGACGGAGGAAACAAGAAAAATTACAGAAGACGTCGAATAGGGCAGAACGATTAAAGGGCGGTATTATAATAATTGAAAATTAAACAAAAGGAGGTATAATAAATTTCAAAAATTTAAATTGGTTCAAACTGAGGCTATTCACAATATATATGAAGTATATTTTAAGTTTAAATTTATTATCGATTTAATAGATTATATTAGGATTATATTATATTAAATAGGCTATATCTATCCTAATTTATTATCCGATTAGGATATTATTCACAATATAAATAATAAATATCTACTAATTTTAATTGCATTTATATAGGTTTAATCTTAATCTGACGACTCATCATAAATATACAGGTTACTAATCCGAGAGCTAACCCGATAGAACAAGAATAAAATTGACCAATATAGAAACTGATTCAAAATTTATTTTGACGAAAATTCATTCAATCCAAATTATACATGGAACTACACGAATTGAGTTTAAGTTGGATTCAGGTGATCCTATATAAATTTGACTCTAACTGACCCGATAAAGAATTATCAACATTAAGAACACAGAGGACTACAAGGACAACATAACGCAAGTTTGGCCATAAAATAAATTAAAATACATTTGTAAGGATAAAATATTGTTTTTTTTTTAAAAAAAAACTTTTTTGGCAAACTTAATGCAAGTGATGGATTATAAACCTACAACTACAATATAATGTTGCATTTGTAATAAAAGTTCACGTTCGGAATTAGTATATCGAAATACATTCGATTATAAATTAATGTGACGGATAAATGATTTATAACATTGATATGTAGCGACCCTACCTGAATCGAATTAATCAAGAATAGCATGAAAATGTCAAAATGCGAATAAAACATAAATTAATATTAATTTTATTTCCACGCACTTGAGGAGTTATTCAACTCTCTACACCTAACTGAATATTAAAATCTACACGCGCTACAACCCAACAGGGTCGATTCAAGCCAACAGACAATGGGTATATCAACTCTCTTAAGTCGGTCCAAATAAAACCAATTAATTCAACTGAAGACCACACAATCAATGGGTATCTCATATCTCTTTAGCAAGTCCTAATAAAGTCCACTTCTAATAAGTTCACAACAAATTCTAAAAGACAAATTAAACAAAGCTCATCTCATAGACTCACGACTCCAAAGTATCTTTCGGAGATTGAGAAAGGACATAGTTTGAGCTCCAAATGGATACTCCACAACAAACTAACAAATTATGACAATCACTGAGATGCGAGATAATGAATAATTGTCGTAATCTTCTCCAATGAAACATTCACTACAAAAGGAGTCAAATCTTCAAACTCATAGATATCAACTTACATTGTCTCAACAATATCACAAATATAGAAGCAACTTAGTAGCTAGCCTCATTGTAACAAGCCATATATGTTGTTCTATCCGTTCTTACTAACAATTTGTTTATTATTTAATATAAATGTAGAAAAATTTATAAATAATATTTCAACTAGACAACACATTTACAAACTAGTCATCATGTGAGTCGTAGGGTAAGGATGATCATTATCTAGGTTAGAATAATGAATTAATTTCGTTGGTCGATCTATCAGAGTAAAAAAAAACAATTCAAATACAACGAGAAGTTTATTGTAATTTAAGATTAATAATATACACTGAAATGCAAATTCACAATTAAAATGTTTTCATTATACAAAATATATTACTTATATTTAAAACATCATCAATTCAACCGAATTGGAACTCTCTCCTGTAGGTTAAGTAAGGTGATTTCCATCGTTATGGCTTGTGTTCGAATCCCGCTAGCAACATTTAAATTTACTATTTTTTTAAATAGAAGCCAGTATTGGATATGGATCCGGGCCGGGCGGGTAAGGTCCGATTCTTGTCGCCGGTCTATGATCGGGCCCGGCCCGATCCGTCATAAGCACACCCATAGTCCCCAAGAAAATTAAAATAATAATAATATATGTAAATATTTTTTATTATAATATATTTTCAAATATTTTAATAATTTTATTTATTAATTTAATTCAAGGTTATTTAAGTAAATTTATATTTAACTGAAAAAATAAATAAAAATAATTATTTTAACTTCTTGGCGAAGGGTTGGCGAAGGCGAATGACTGTGACCTTTTCATTGGTGCCTGTTGTCAGGCAAGGCGACAGTAGAAAAACCCTACTTAGTATAGAGTACAAATTAATTAACATGAACGGAGAAGCAGGAGAGCACAGCTCGACCTTGAAAATAACAGTTCCAAAACAGAGAATACCATTTCCCGCTCTCATAACTGGAAGTAGTTACAGATATTTTCACCAAGACGGTTACATACTTGTATATCTAATTGTTGGTGTATACATATGCAGTTTAGATTGCCTTTGCTTTAATTTCGTTTATTAATACTCCAGTAATAATAATAATAATCACATATTCACATGCAGTAATCTTCTCCTTCTCATTCTCATTCCGTTCATCTCTCTCACTCTCATTCCGTTCATCTCTCACTCTCACTCTCACACACTGATCAGTTAGTTAACTGCTGCTCATCAAAAAAATGGCAGATTTAGGTGTCGGATTGATAATTGGAATCATTGTTGTGGTCTTCTTTGTGTTGAACCTGGCCGCCGCCTGTGCAAAATACCATTGCTTGCCCCTGTGTTTTCATTTGATGAATGCATCTGTTTTTCCTGCATCCGGTCTATGGTGGACTAGAAGTCCTGATGTTGATAGACGTCTTCGTGGTGGTGGACGCGGTCAGGATGATGCTAGACGTCTCCCTGGTGCTGGACACGGTCTGGATGAAGTTATCGTCCCTGGTGTTGGACGCGGTCTGGATGATGCTAGACGTCTCCCTGGTGCTGGACGTGGTCTGGATGATGCTAGACGTCTCCCTGGTGGTGGAAGCAGTGATCCTGATGATGCTATCATCCCTGGTGGTGGACGCAGTGGTCATGGTGATGATAGACTTGTCCCTGGTGATGGAAGCAGTGATCCTGACGAAGCTGTCTTCCCCAATGGTGGAAGCAGTGACCCTGATGATGCTGTCGTCCCTCATGGTGGAAGCAGTGTGATCCTGATGATGCTATACCCACAACTGCTCCTGGTGAAGAATCACCTGCTACCAGTTGATCAACATCCGATCGATATCATTCTCTCAAGGTCAATACATACGAATGTAGCTAGCTAGACTAATTGGATAGATTGATATCTCTAGTTTATCTGCTCTGCTCTGCTAGCTAGCTGACTGTACTTAAGATTGATGATGATTTCCTTGTTCGATCGGTCGATGGTTCGTTCATCTTTGTTTTCTGTTACCTGCAGTTCATTTCATTTCTTTACAGATGATCTGTAATTTCGAATGTACTAGTAGTCTCTTTCCAATTCTGATCAATAAATCTGTTGCTCTGAAATCTGTAATTTCCAATGTACTGAATCACTCGTTCCAGCTCTGAAACCTCATGTATCTCCCCAAAATCTGTAAACACTTTAAAACAAAACTTTAATATTAGCTTATTCACAATGTGGCAACTTATTCGAACAAGTCTAAATAACAAATCATCCATTTCAGGGGATCAGGTTGGTGACCACTTGGTTACAGATTTACAGTATATATCAGTTTCCAACTAGACTACAAGCGCTTTGACCTCTCAAGATATGAAATTAATAGAAGTATGTTGTAAATGTGTACATGTTCATAATTAATGTGAAACGATTAGCTTTCTGACTATATTTTTAGAAACATCATTTTTTGCTTTCACTTTGATTTAAATAACTAGGGAATTAGGCTAATATCTCCATCATACCGTACTGTACTGTATCATTAGATGTATCATTAGTGGCTTGGTCTTTTAGTTCGAATATATCCATTGTGTGCTTGGAAAATGAGACAACATAAACTATGAACAAAAGTTAAAAGTGATCATCAATTCATCATGGGAGTTAAAAGCATGCATAAAATTGTTTGTCGAGTGAATAAAACTGTTTGCCATTTCAAAAGAAAACATTTAAAAGTACGCCTGTAAGGCTGTAACATAAATACGACTTACTTATATACCTTAACAGTATTGTTGTCATGAGGACTCCAGTGCCTCGTCTTTCTCTGGCTTTATGATTTTGGAACCAATAGAAAATACTTTTAACTAAAAACAGTGAAGCAGCACATGGGGGCGGTGATAGAATTTTGAAATTGTGATTTGAGAAATGGGTGTACTGAGACGTAATCTGCGGTGGTTTTAGAAAATTCGAAGTTTTTCGGATTAAAGCTACATTGTATATTACATAAAAACATAACATATAACTAATAGTCACTTGTCTCCAAGTGGTTCGGACAAAAATTTTAAAACTCCCCACCACAGTTCGATCCTAGATGCCGACGAAAATAGGCTTGTAAAAGCTAAAATTTGAGTTGTAATTCATTACAACCCAAATCCAATTACAACTGTAACGGTCCAGATCACGTTTACAACCCTTTACATCCCATTACAGTTGTAATTGCTTAACGTTACGCAATTACAACGTTGCGTGAGGATAGAACCTCCGAAATATTAATTCGTAAACTGGTTCTCAGGACATGAATTGCTTCGCTTGATAATTGTTTGTATGGCAGTGGTGCTAATTTGCGTTGCATCGATCGGTTTACTTTGGAAGATAAATGCGTTTCTTGCGCTCCAGATGCCATAGACAACCTCGGCGACAAGCCCCTTTAGCAGCTGTGATTTCTAGCCTATCCTCCTCACTTTCTGGGTCAGGTCTTTCACGCCACTGTCCCAGTTGTTCCAGCTGAGATCAGTCTGGTACCAGCTAGCAGTAACGCGCAGAATAGGGACGGTTTCTGCGCAGCCGAAGAACAGGTGCTCAACGGATTTTGTTTACCCACAAAAGCAGCATTTTCCATCAGTTCCAATGCCAAAAAACTTCAAACGATCCTTAGTTGCCAATCGCTTATGTAGGCAGAGCCAGAGGACGAATACAGATCTTGGTCGGGCCATGTTTTTAAGCACAAGATCTTTCCATGGGATTTTTTCCTTCGGTCCACGCAGTCCCCTATAGATTTATTTTAACCTCAAAACTGTCGCGTGCTATGCAATCATTCCACTCTTGCAAACCATATACGTGACTCCGGAGTTTGAAGATATACTTTGAATGATAATAATTTTCCTCTATATTTGACTAATATAATTTGGTCAAGAAGGCCACTAAGTGAACAGGGCCGTTCAAGGTCTCTCGAGATTAAGTCCGTAATTGCGGTCCAGTCTCATTCTGAGTAGTCCAATTACAGAAAGGGCCACTAAGCCCATTACATTCTTGGACCAAATAGACGTACAAGTCCAAATTGAACATCAGTCCCTCTATAACAAACTCGACCGACTAAAACTAGGGTAAAACTAGGGTAACGACCACATGCC
Organism: Plantago ovata; assembly: GCA_028274465.1. NCBI lineage: Eukaryota > Viridiplantae > Streptophyta > Magnoliopsida > Lamiales > Plantaginaceae > Plantago > Plantago ovata. Next base: position 90,374,444 of record CM051456.1, on the reverse strand, counting down.
GTCAGACGCAGTCATTGAGTTACGAGTCAGCCTCCAACTGATTTACTTGGGAGAGTCAGTCGTCCACGACTGGAGATAAGGGGAACGACCCTCAAATCTCGGGATCACGTTCAACAGAATGAAGACTCATTTGGAAATTCTCTCTATATAAGATAGGGCGAATGGAATGAAACGGCATCCAACATTCACTACGTCACACTTGAAACAATAGCATTCTCACATTAAGCTTAAACCTAATCTCTACGATAATTCACCAGTCCGCCTCCAACGAAAATACCTTCTCTAGAACATACAATCTTACAACCCTAAAACCCTAGTTGTCAGGCACTCTCCATTCCAAAACGATCAACCAATCTCTTTGCTCAAGGCCATTATTTTAGCCAGACTCCGGTGATATCACATCCAAGCAGTCTATCATTTCCAGTCTCACGGCTGACTCTCTCTTTATCTAAAATAACAAGGATAAGTTCATTTTATTCATTATTCACATTTACTCTTATATTTCTATTACAAACGTACTAACTTGAGCGTCGGAGTGCCTTCGGTCGACACCACACCAGTGTCACCTTTGAATCTCACCGCTCTAGGTCGCTTTTGTATTGCTTTCAGGTCGCTGGTGCCCCTTAATTCGTTCAAAACCGTGGTTGTAGATTCAGAGTCTCTACAATTTGGCGCCCACCGTGGGGCCCCGACTATCAAAACAAGCAATTCACTAGCGAGCACCATGTCTCATGTAATACCCCGCATCCCACATCGATTAAGGGTGAGTGAAATAAATGGTATATATGTTAGACCACCACTCTCACATGGTATGAGGCCTTTTCCGTGATTACAAAAGCAAATCCGTGCGGGCTCAGGCCCAAAGCGGACAATATCATACTGTGGGGACGTGTGTGGGTCCGTCCAGGAGTAACCACGCCGGCCGGATTGGTCGGGTCGTTACAAATGGTATCAGAGCCTAGACCAACCCAAATCCCGCACCGGGTGGACGGTTGGTAAAGGTTATTGTCAGTTTGTCACCCCCACCACTTAAGGCGCTCCACGAGGACGTCGAGGCTTTAAGGGGGGTAGTTTGTAATACCCCGCATCCCACATCGCTTAAGGGTGAGTGGAATAAAGGGTATATATGTTAGACCACCACTCTCACATGGTATGAGGCCTTTTGGGTGATTCCAAAAGCAAATCCGTGCGGGCTCAGGCCCAAAGCGGACAATATCATACTGTGGGGACGTGTGTGGGTCCGTCTAGGAGTAACCACGCCGGCCGGATTGGTCGGGTCGTTACAAATTTAAACATTGGTGCAGTTCACGTTCCATGTTCGAGGGGTAACGGTATCGGTTTTTAAAACAAAATAATTTCTTGAAAAGAGAAAATCTGAAATATTTTTTTAACAACGGTGGACAATAAATGCCATAACAATGTTTGACGCGCACAGCGCTAACAGAATCAAGTAAAGAAATCCAACGGTAATTTAGAAATCAAAAAGAATAACAACTAGTGAAGACAGTAAAAAGTTTCATCTTCTTATTTTGAAATAAATCCCCAAAGACATCCCAGACCCTTCTCTCAGTCGCTGGCATCCTACTCGTGTGCATCCTCATCAGTATCTGGAAGGAAGGAATTTTTGAAAACAAAGAGAGCGTGAGATAAAGGATCTCAATGAGGTTCTAAGTTAACAAAAGAAAAGTAAACAGTTTTTGAAATCAAAATCCTTTGCAGCAGATAAAATAACAAACAGAACAGATAACAGAACAGAAAGACAGAACAGATAAGTCGAAGTCCGTTGGTGCAGCCCGCCTTATTGCTCCTACTCCCAATAACCCTTATAGCTCCCTCCAGAGGGTATACAACTCCAGATAGAAACAGAAACCCCCGTGTACTTTGGGGAAACAGAACCTACGACCCTAATAGACCTCAACAACTTCTGCCTCGCGTCTAAAAGGGATTAGACTAGGCAATAACCAAGCAAACCCGATAGTCCTCTAAAACTCAAGTCTACCTAGTTACGACCTAATCGACCGGTCACACAGAAACAGACCGAACAGATATAGATCAAACAGATACGAACAATCAAACACCGAGAAGTGTTCCTGCAGAAAAGTTAATCTAGAACAGAGTAGCAATAAACAAAGAAAGTAAATAGTCATACTTAGGACTTAGTTACTTTTACGCGGAAGCATACAGTAAAACAGTATATATAGTAATAGATACAGATTGTCACATAGCCTTCCAGTTTTTCGCAAATAAATAAGTTTAGGGGTGAACACTCACCTTGAACTTTGCGAGCAACGATCCTCAAAAGCAGAGCGTATTAAGAGATAGCGGACGGAGCACCTAAACAGGAAGTGTCTAGTCACTAACTAGAAGTCGAAAGGAAAGTTAAACGGATAAAAGGCGAAGGTGGGGTTGGAACTTGGGACCTCTAAGTTAGTCTCTCAACACATAACCAACTAAGTTATCAAGTCAAGTAATTTCTTAACATCAAGAGACAAAGTATTTGCACATAAAACAGTTTTTCAAAGAGCTTTTAAACTTAGTCAAAGGCTTACGAAAACAACTCCCAGTAAAGCAGTACAACTGAATAAATCCTTCTCAAATACCATAACCAGTTTAGAATGACTCAAATACTGACCAAGGTAAAATTACTAAATTACCCTTCGGTTTTAAATTGCATAAAAACCCTTCTTTAAGTTTCCGAAACCAGACAAGTCCTTCTAGTTCATAAAAATCCCAAAATGACCCCAACAGAAACTATAACCTATCAAATCAGTCCAACCAACCCAAAACAGAGCTCAGGTCAGTCTCGAACAATCCAAATCTGTCCAATTCAGTTTTACGACCCAAAAAAAAACGGTCAACATACACGGTCATGGTCAAACAGTCAACACAAATCCAAATCACCCTACTGTAAGTCCCGAATTCGAACAATGGTCAAAGCTAGGATTCAGTCTACGATCAATAGGCACAGGGGTAAAATCGTCCATAGAAAAGAAGGAACAAAAATGGAATAGAAATTATACCTTCGGTCGGGAACAAAGTGATTCGAATTGAGAATTGAAAGGGGAAAAGGGAATAAGTTAAAACGAAATTCAAATATAAATTGAATCTGACGAACGGAACAGAGTCGAGCATTACTTACCCGAAACGAAACGGAATCAGAGCAGAATGAAATGAACTCGGAGCAGAACGAGATCGGCGGCGAACAGAGTCGGGCGTACGCGATGCGGTTCGGACGGAAGACGGCGCGGACGGTGCTGCGGCGCGGATCGACACAGATCGGCGCGGCGGCGGCGGCTCACAGACAGCAACGGAGCGGATCGGAACAGATCAACACGGCCGGTAACGGACCAGACGGCGGCGACTCGGATCGATCTGGACAGGCGCACGAGCGAATGGGACGGGAACAGCACGAGCAGATCGGAGCCGTCAGTCTGGGCGGGGTCAGAGCGAATCGGAGCGTACACGGCCAGAATGAAACGGAGTAGCAGCGACACGCAACAAAATGGAGCGGAGGACTGAATTGGCCGAGATAGAACGGGCCGAATTGGGGTAGGGCCGCTCCGGTTGGTGATGATGGACGAGCTGATGGTGGTGACAGTGATGTAATGGTGATGGCGGAGGTGATGATTGAGAAGAAGATGAAGTTTGATGATGATGGGTGAAGGATGAGAGAAGCAGAGTAGCTGGTTTCCTTTCGTTCTTCTTCAGTGGTGGCGTAGAGAGTGGGAAGAGGAGTTTAGGGTTTAGAGTTTGACTAGGAAAATTGGATTGGACTGAAATGCCCCTTGGGCCAAGACTTGGGCTCAATTATGTCTTGCAAAGCTGAAAATTCATTTAGTCCAAGACTGAAATGAAATCGATCCACTAAACAATTCAAGCTTTCATATACGAGTTCGATAACGCGGAAAGAAAATTAATTAAATTACCCAAATAAAATAAATTACTTAGGTAATTAATTAAAAAAAAAGGTAGAAAATACGGGATGTTACACCTCATTTGGAAGATGGACACGTAAGCGACGAGCTCGACGCCAACACTGTCAACGCTCAACTCCAAGCCTTAGCCGCCCAAATGAGGGAACACAACGCCAGATTCCAGCAACTCGAAGCTGAGAATCATGTTGTCCGAGAAGAAAACTTTGCCTTGAAGGAAAAAGTGGATGCTCTGGTCCAGCAGAACCCATCCACCAGCCTCCAGGTAGAAAACGCCGCCCAGATGCTAGAAGCAAGGTCGCCTCGCCCAAATCATCACGATCCGATCATTGCAACTCCATTGTGTGACCAAGTTGAGGCACGCCGTCTGACCTTCGAGGACCAGGATGGAGCAACTCCCATCCGTCCTGTCACACAAGTATCGAGCAACCCATCTGGAGTCGCTGTGCAGACCGCTCACCCTAGGTAGACAGAAGAGTCTCCTTCGAAGATGCCAATGCACAAAGGCGCACTGAGACCTGAAGGCAGAATCAGATAAGCGTAAGCAACCCAAACTCCATAAATCCTTTGATAACATCTCTTGCAGGTAGTCAGACCGACGACTTCGCCTCCAAACTCAAAGGTTTGGAAGAAATGATCCAGAGGATTCCTGGTGTGCCAGCCCCTATCAAGAAAAGATTGCCAAATAGCTTTGCAGACTCACCTTTCGTGGATGTCATTGCAATGGTCGAGATGCCCACAAAATTTAGCTTCCCATCAATGAAGCTCTACGATGGGATAACGGATCCAGACGACCACGTATTGCAATACAAGCAGCGAATGTTCACCATTGCCATCCCTCGAGACCTCCGCGAAGCATGCATGTGCAAAGGATTTGGATCCAGTCTGGTAGGTCCGGCGCTACAGTGGTATACCAATCTCCCTAACAACTGCATTAGCTCTTTCGCACAATTAATTGATTGTTTTGTAGAACAGTACACTAGTAGTCATACATTACTGAAAATTTCGGACGACTTATATAGCGTCCGACAGCGTCCTAACGAATCTTTGAGAGACTATGTAGGCAGATTCAATAAAGAAAAAGTCTCAATCCCGAATTGCAACAAGGACACAACTGTGAACGCCTTCCGAAGAGGGCTCCCAGCAGACTCTGGACTGTACAAGGAGCTGACTATGTACCCCTGCCGAACAATGGAAGATATGCTCGCCAAAGCTTGGGCGCAAATAAAGTGGGAGGAAGATGATGCGAACAGAGTGTCCCATCCAAAACAGAGTGACCGCAGGGAGCCAAAAAGTGACAGACGTGTGGAACGCAGAGTCTCTGACCATCGCTCTAAACCATACACGACAGAAAGAAGGCAGGTGCCCTTTGCAGATTCAAATCGCCGCACAGGCCCACCGAGAAGATTAGAAAGCCGGGCTTCACCAGAATACTCCCTTAGCATAGAACCCAATGAATGTGTAGTAGTGATGAAAGGCATGGGCGACAGAGTTCGATGGCCTGGAAAGCTAAGGACCCCTGCAGAACACAGAGACTCTAACAAATGGTGTGAATTTCACGGAGATCATGGGCACAAAGTATCCTAATGCATTTCGCTGAGACTGGAGGTTGCTGAGTTACTAAAGAGAGGGAACTTGACGGAGTTCCTCTCTGACAAAGGTAAAAAGACCCTAGCCAATCGGTAGGGCACTGATCCGCCTGAGCTCCCTAAGACCAATAAGGTAATCAATGTAATCTCAGGGGGGTCAGAGGTCAGTGGCATCTCGTATTCTACTGCAAAGCGCCACACCAGGCAAGCGGTAAAACCTGAGCTCAATGTTAGCAGAATACAAGATGCCTCCTTTTCAGATACAACTATTAGTTTTTCAGATTCTGAGTCTAAGAAATTAATCAGTACGCATGATGATGCTCTATTTATCAAAATTCACATTGCAAACTGTCTCACTAAAAGAGTTCTCATTGATAATGGGAGCTCTGCTAATGTCATTTTCTTAGATGCTCTTTCATAAACGGAAATAGAGGAGACATCCATCCTTAGACATCCTACGACGCTATATGGATTCAGTGGAGAACGAAAACACACGGTCGGAAGTGTCACCCTCCATGTTTATGCAGAAGGCGTCAACTTGCCTACAAAATTTATGATTGTCGACAGCCTATCGAGTTACAATGCTATCCTAGGCAGACCGTGGATTCACGAGATGAAGGAAGTACCATCTGATAGTGTATATTTCATAGAGACAGTCCTTATTAAGGGCATGCAACCCTTATAGAGGGCATATATGTACTATTACACAGGTCAACGTAATATAATATATGTTTGTTATTTGACTATTGAGTATCGCTTTCATATTTATATTACACCAGGCATGCAACATGTCATATCTCTATTTCTGTCTGTATTGATATTAAACATGTCCCCTCGGATAGATGACCGATCACACAGATAGTGGGAGCTATGTGAGTTATCATCTATCCCAAACTCTCCCTAGTCGAGGTTCATCTCGGATGTAGGGGTCTGAATGAACCAGCTGAGACTAGTATGCGTGGAGGTTATACTTGTTGGAGCAAGTGTTAGCCGATCCCATGGCAACGGAACGGATTGTTGGACAATCAAGAAACGTTCCCATAACTGCGCATAGTTGTTCGAAGGATGATTACCGAACAATGGAAGTACCCACTGGACACTCCCATCGATGTATACTCTACACCGAAGTGTCTATGGGAACCGATAAGTTGTCGAAGTGATGTCAGTCGTCCTTTGGACTTACAGGACTTTATCATCACATTTGTTGCCCCATATTCTTGGTGGACCTGTCGATGTCAGCTCTGAATAAGCAGTTGACCCAAGACACGATCCAGGATTATGGCTACATACAAATGGGGATGATAAGTGTTTCTGTGAAGGATTCATCTCTCATGTGTAGCACAGGAGAGCACTGCTCATAGTTGTGATTGTTTAAACCGCTGGCCAGCGTATCAATATTATTATGATAGTCATAATAGATATTGGATTCACCATGCAACTCACTTAAGACGCCCGTGGATGTATTATTGGGATAGACACTTCATCGATCCTAGATGCATTCGAGTCAGTTAGATGAAGGGACGTTACCATCGCCGCGTTGAGCGCAACATACTTCGCAACAAAAGGGTTTCCTTTGAGAAACCTCTCAAACGTCCTCCTGTATTAATATTGCAAATGGAACCGTCTTGGAATTCCATTTTGCCTAGTCTAGGACTTGCTTAATACAATGAGGCCCTATGGGTCACACTATGTGGTGATTCAGCTTATCTGAATATCCTTGAAGATGGAATCGCAATTAATTTGGAATTAATTGTGATTGATGGATTATAATTAATTTAGAATTAATTATAATATTTTGTGGCTCAATGATTTGGAATTATTAATTGAATTGGCTAATTAATTGTATTTTATGTAAATACAATTAAAGATTATATTTGAAATATAATAGAGGTTTGATTTGAAAGGATATGTTAATTTAGAATTAATATATGCACATGGGCAAAATCTACTTGGAGTTTGAATTGCCTTAGAACTATAAGTGGGTCCCAAAATCGAGAAACACCTATCTACCTAGGGGCGCGCGCGCGAGATGGAGTAGGGGAAGGAGTTCGACTCCTTCCTCCATTAGAAGTCCAAGGGATAAGTTAGATTTTCCTGATTGTGTTCTAACTTGATTGGGAATGAATCTAGACTTGAATTAGTTTCCTAGTGCGATAAGAATTAGATTTTTATTCCTTTATGAAGTCTAATTGATCATTCATTAGGCTTCTATTGACTACTATATATATTAGACTATTAGAGAGCTTTTGACACACAGTTTAATACACAGACATACAGTTATTCTACCAGTTTTCTTAGAGAAAATAAAAGCTCTCCCCTACCTCTCCCTAGCCCCACGCGCGCGCCACCCCTCACCGGAGGAAAACCACCGCCCCATCTTCTTGGCCACACAAAGAATATCCTAGCATTCTTTCTGATAAGCTGTTCATCCGTGGATACCAAGGTTGAGGTTCAAGGAGCTGGAAACTGACTTTTATTGTATTGCAGATAATCAAAGTATTGCAGATATCTTCGACTTCAACGAAGGAGAAGATTCACCGGATTATTACGAGGACTTGGAAGTTGTGCTTGCTTTAGGAGTATTGTAAGTCTTCTAATTGATGTGTTTAAATATATATATGGTATATACATAATCAATTAATCTACATGTTAAGAAAATTTTTGAAATTCCGCTGCGTACCCTAGGGGTAACTCTGACCGTATTTTCTTACAGTGGTATCAGAGCCAGGTTAATTGATTACGTATATACGTATATATGTTGTATGATTTTGTAGTTTATGTGGATGCAATTGATTTTATGATTAATTTGATTTTCAAAAGTTTGTTTTTATATAAATTTAGAATTTATATTTTCAAAAGTTTGTTTTTATGCAATTGATTTTATATTTTTTTTAATATATATATATATATATTGACCGGCCGCCATATATACATATATATATATATATATATATATACATATATATACATATATACATATATATATACATATATACATATATATACATATACATATATATATATATACATATATACATATACATATATATATATATATATACATACATACATATATATATATATATATATATATATATATACATATATATATATATATATATATATATATATATATTTTTTTTTTCCCGGGTCGGACCCAAAATCGAATTTTGAAAATTTTGAGGATTGAATTTTATATTTGGAATATAAATATGATTTAATTGTAATTGTTTTTAACTAGAGGGGTTAAATTTAATTAGTATAAAATTAAGGGGCTTATTTGTGATTTATCAATTTATTGTTTATTACAAATAAGTCCTTCTACTTTCGAATTTTAGATTTAACACCTCCAAGGTTTTGAAAATTACAATTAAGTCCTTCGGGTTTTCAAAAATTGCTACCTGGTCAATAGAATTTTTGATTTTTTCAATCTAGTCCAAATTTTCAATTTTTCATAGAGATTATAAGTATGGGATTATAATTTTCATGATGAAGTTATGAAGTCATTTGGCATCCACATAGGCTACTACTTGTTTGTTTGCTCGATATGCTATTGTTTCACAATGCATGTTTAAATACCATGTATTTTACTTTCCGTTCGACCGCTATGCATGCGAGGGTAGGCGGCGCCCTCTTATTTGTCGGACCGCATATTTTATGTATGGGTAGGCGGCGCCCATTATGTGCTTGACCGCGATTAGAACTAGAATGGATAGGCGGCATCCATTACGTGTAGACCGCTCATGCATGATGGGTAGGCGGCGCCCTTATTTGTTTGTAGATGACTGATAACAACCCTCAAGCTACAAGCCCCAACCAATATAAGTGCAGAAATATGTATATGTATGTATTTCTGAGATGCTTTCCATGGGGTGCTTTAATTCTGAACTTTCATTGCGTTTCCCTGTATTGGCGACCTCGTCTTACAGACTCGCAGTGATCGTCAGATTAGAGTAAGCCTATGGTTATAACTTACTGCATATTGTATCTAGCGACCTCGATAGGTGCAATATGTAGAGCATCGGGTTAAATTATATTTAACACCCAAGAGTTGCGTGACGCAATTGGATAGTCCTACCGGTCATATTATGCTATGCGACCAGCCCCCGTTGGAGTATAGCATAGTATGGATTTGGATCTTGGCCACTACGGTAACTTGTTGGACATTACCCGTATGTTTGTTTTGGGGGCAAGCATATGTGAAAATAGTGGGAGCTAAACAGCTAAAGGACCTTGTTGTTTAGTTATGTTGACTGTGTATTTAGAAATAGTATTTCAATAGTTGATTTATTATTTTCGGTCTATACTATTTCTCCTTAGGAAAACCAAAATGGCGAGTATCTCGATCCGTGTTGTCTTAGAGAAGCAAATTTTGACCGGACAAAACTTCCTAGATTGGATCAGGAATATACGTTTGGTGCTGAGGTACGAAAAGATTGAGTACGTCTTGGACGAGGTCATTCCCGTGTGCCCCGAAAATCAGACTGCCGATCAGGTTGCTGCTTGGAATCAAGCCAACAAGGCAAAGTCTGATAAGCATCATGAGGATGCTAGATCCGCGCAGTGTATTATGCTGGCGGCAATGAGCAATGAGCTGCACAGGCAACATGAAAGCATGTTGCCGTATGAGATGCTGAAGCATCTTGAGTCGCTCTTTCAGACGACAGCTAGAAGTGTTGAATTTGATTTGATCAAAGTGATCCACAGATGCAAGCTCAATGAAGGAGGGAACATGTCTGAGCATGTTCTCAAAATGATTGGTCTCTTTGAGAAGCTTGCCGATGCCGGTGTCAAGCTGGAGAATAAGATCATGGTGATCTTTGTCCTTCAATCATTGCCGAGTTCGTATTCGCAGTTCATCATTAACTACACGATGAATGCGAAGGACGTAACACTGCCCGAACTCCATAATCTGCTGAAGACATATGATCAAACTCTTCCTAAGAAGGAAAAGTTGATCATGTATGTTGTGCAACCGTCTAACCCAAACCCGAGAAACAAAGGTGCTAAGGGTAAGGGAAAGTCAGGAGCCAAGGCTAACACTTCGAGTGATAAGCCTAAGCGTCTGAACCAGAAAAGAAAGTTCAAGAGAAGCGGAACGGTACACACAGATGAATGTCTTTTCTGTAAGCAGAAAGGACATTGGAAGAAAGATTGTCCTAAGCTGAGGGCAGATCAAGCTAAGAAGCCACCGGCTTCTAGCTCAGGTATGTTTGTTATTGAAATGAACATGACTACTTTTGACTCCAATGGTTGGGTATTAGATACAACCTGTGGCTCACACATTTGTAATAATGTGCAGGGGCTATTTGATCACAGGCTAGTCAAGCAAGGTGAAATCGACTTGCATGTTGGGAACGACAATCCAGTTGAAGCCAAACGCGTTGGACGCTACAAGATAGATTTACCTTCGGGACAATGTTTAGAACTTGATAACGTTTATTTTGTTCCATCCATTGTCTGAAATATTATTTCCATTCCATTGTTGGACAACTTGGGTTTTTCCTTTCGATTTGCTAATAATACTTGTTATTTTTCATTAAATGACCAGTATTATGGAAAAGCTCGCTTAGTGAATGGTTTATATATTTTGCAAAGTAGTCTACCTTTATTTCAAATACGTAACAAACCACCGTCTTCAAGTAGGAAGAATAATCCATCTTATCTATGGCATTGTCGGCTAGGCCATATCAATGAAACACGGATTCAAAGACTAAGGAAGTTGGACTACTTAGAACCATTTGATTTTGAATTATATGGTACATGCGAATCATGTGTTAAGGGTAAGATGACGAACAAACCTTTTGTTGGACAAGGTGTTCGTGCCACTCGCTGCTTAGAGCTCATACATACCGATGTATGTGGACCCTTTAAAGTCCATTCGCGTGGGGGTTATCCTTACTTCGTTACCTTTACTGACGATTTCTCAAGGTATGGATATATTTATCTTATGAAGAATAAATCCGAGACCATTGGGAAATTCAAGGAGTTTAGGAATGAGGTCGAGAATGAATTGAACCTAAGGATAGTCACTCTTCGATCAGATCGAGGAGGTGAATACCTTAGTGAAGAATTTATCGACTACTTGAAGGAGAATGGAATTCAATCGCAATGGACCCCTCCTGGAACACCACAATTAAATGGTGTGTCTGAGAGAAGGAATCGAACCCTGTTAGACATGGTGAGATCAATGATTGGATTCTCGACTCTTCCAAAATATCTATGGGGATATGCACTACAAACTGCAATCTACATTTTGAACCGTGTACCATCTAAATTAGTGGAGAAAACTCCTTATGAGTTATGGAAAGGAAAGAAGCCCTCACTGGGCTATCATAGACCTTGGGGCTGTCCTGCGATAGTCAAACTGATGCTCACTGATAAGTTAGATGCCAAGGGTGTCAAAGTATATTTCATAGGCTACCATCGTCAGACGAGACGCTATGAATTCTATCATGCTGAAGATCACAAGGTGATAGTATCTAGAAACGTCAAGTTTTTAGAAGCAGAATACCTCGAAGAAGAGAGGTTAGATGACATGATAGAACTTGAAGAAATTCAAGACTTTGACACGCGCGAACATGAGTTCTCTAAATCTTCTGATTTGGACTCAAGTTCAGTGGGAGCTTTCGAAGCAGACAAAGGTGATGATATGACACTTGCTAGGCATGTCATAGTCAATGGGAGTCCTGTGATTAGATCAACAGTCGAAACCACACCAATAGAACCCGTTGTTAATCAACCTGTGCAACCAGTTGCACAAGAGCAGCCTCCCGCTAGGGAACAGGGTCACGGGGCGCGACCAGCTGCATCAGTGCCCACTGATAATGTTCGTGTTACACGAAGCCAGAAAAGAAAAGCACCAGAACCAGTCGAGCTCCGTAGGTCGAAGAGGATCCTAAAAGGACCTCAGAAGCAAAGCCTTATGATAGAAGACATCAATGAGCTTGATGTCGGCTTATCAGATCGGGAAGATCCCGAGACCTACAAAGAGGCAATAATTGATATTGACTCAGACAAATGGCAAGAGGCCATGGAATTGGAAATGGACTCCATATACCTGAACCAAGTTTGGAGCTTGGTAGACTTGCCCCAAGGGGTTAGACCTATTGGGTGCAAAGGGGTCATTAAACGAAAGACAGATGCCGATGGCAAGGTACAAACGCACAAGGCTAGACTTGTAGCGAAAGGCTACACGCAAAGGTATGGCATCGATTACGATGAAACCTTTTCACCGGTAGCAAAATTGAAGTCCATTCGAATTCTACTTGCGATAGCTGCCTACTATGATTATGAGATATGGCAGATGGATGTAAAGACTGCCTTCCTCAATGGCAACCTTGAGGAAGAGGTCTATATGGTACAGTCGGAAGGTTTTATTAGTAAAACCAGGCCAACTGTTGTATGCAAATTACAAAGATCCATCTATGGGCTAAAGCAAGCGTCTAGGAGCTGGAATATCCGCTTTGATGAAGCTGTCAAATCGTTTGACTTCGTCAGAAGCAGGGAAGATCCCTGTGTCTACACTAGGCACAACGACAAGGGAGTCGTTTTCATGATCATCTATGTTGATGACATTTTGATCATGGGAAACAATGTCTCTATGCTAGAAGAGACTAAAGTTTGGTTATCAAGTACCTTCTTAATGAAGGACTTGGGTAAAGCAAACTACATCCTAGGGATCAAGATCTATAGAGATAGATCCAAGAGGATGTTAGGATTGACACAGTCCACCTACATCGATAAAATACTGAAGCGTTATAAGATGGACGACTCAAAGAGAGGCTTTCTCCCAGCTAGGCATGGGATTGTCTTATCAGTTAAGGATAGTCCTAAAACTGATGAAGAAAGAAATGCAATGAGTCGTGTGCCCTATGTTTCGGCAGTAGGGTCTATAATGTATGCAATGAATTGCACAAGGCCCGATGTGGCATATGCGCTTAGTGTCACTTGTCGACACCAACAGAATCCAGGAGTACCTCACTGGACTGCTGTAAAGAACATTCTTAAGTACCTTCGACGGACTAAGGAAATGTTCATGGTGTTTGGTGGAGAACCAGAATTAAAGATGTCTGGTTATGTAGACGCTGGATTTGAATCAGATCCTGATGACTTTAAGTCACAGACAGGATACGTATTCAAATTGAACGGAGGAGCTATCTGTTGGAAGATTTCTAAGCAAGCCACGATTGCTGACTCATCCACAGAAGCCGAGTACATTGCTGCATCAGAAGCATCGAAAGAAGCTGTTTGGATTTCAGAGTTCTTGAAGGAATTGAGGGTTGTTGCTGCTCCTAGTCCAATAACGATTTATTGTGACAATACGGGCGCCGTCGCTCAAGCCAAGGAGCCTAGATCTACAAACAAGAAAAAACATGTACTTAGAAAGTATCACGTTATACGTGAGATTATTGATAGAGGAGAAGTTAGTATGGAACGTGTCTCTACAACGGACAACGTGGCAGATCCTTTCACCAAGGTCTTATCAATGGATGTCCACTTAAGACATTATGCTAATCTGGGTATTAAGCATAAAGGTGACTGGCTCTAGTCCAACTGGGAGATTGATAGTGTATATGTCATAGAGACATTCCTTATTAAGGGCATGCAACCCTTATAGAGGGCATATATGTACTATTACACAGGTCAACGTAATATAATATATGTTTGTTGTTTGACTATTGAGTATCGCTTTCATATTTATATTACACCAGACATGCAGCATGTCATATCTCTATTTCTGTCTGTATTGATATTAAACATGTCCCCTCGGATAGATGACCGATCACACAGATAGTGGGAGCTATGTGAGTTATCATCTATCCCAAACTCTCCCTAGTCGAGGTTCATCTCGGATGTAGGGGTCTGAATGAACCAGCTGAGACTAGTATGCGTGGAGGTTATACTCGTTGGAGCAAGTGTGAGCCGATCCCACGGCCACGGAACGGATTGTTGGAAAATCAAGAAACGTTCCCATAACTGCGCATAGTTGTTGGAAGGATGATTACCGAACAATGGAAGTACCCACCGGACACTCCCATCGATGTATACTCTACACCAGAAGTGATGCCAGTCGTCCTTGATGAATGTGTATTTTACACTTTCATTCGAGTCTTTTTCACCTATTTTAGCTATCCTCTATGTTAATTTAGCTATATTTTAGTACATTTTATTAGAATAGTGTCACGTTTCCCTTTAGATTTTATTACAGGTTTTGATTGAAATTCGGAGATTTAAGGGCATTTATATTGAAGTCTACAAGGAATTGGTGTTCCAGAAGCATATTTGGAGTATCTGAAGGTTTCCGGATAGGATTTGGAGTCTAGGGGCCGAATCTGGAGGTTAGAAGGCTACTAGAAGTCATAAACCGAGTTCGAAAAGGTGAAGAAATCCAAAACCGCGTCGAAAACGCGAAAATTCCGCGTTTACACTGTGGGGCGAACCGCCCCATCACCGGGCGAACCGCCCCAGAAGAATTTCGGGCCTATATATAGTTGCGAGTTTTCTCTCCGAAAATCATATCTTTCCAAGCCTACTTTCTCACCTCTCTCTATAGTTTTAGGTAGGAACTTCCCGGGGCCTGTCGTGGGAGTTCCGTAGCTTAGGGGATACTTTTTCATAGCAGATTGGAGCGCGTAGGATCGCAATCATCCGGAGATTGACAACCTTCGGTAACTTTGTATCTTACAACTTTTATCTACTTATTTTATATTCTTTCAATATGTTTTCTTCTATGATTGCTATTGATTGCATGCCTATGAGTAGCTAAATTTATCATTGGTGGTAGTATGTGAATTCTTAGCGAGGGAAGATAATCATGCTAATGGCTATATCGCGCATTATACTCCGTGTCATTGCTTTATTTCGTTGATCAGTTGCAACCAAAATTCTCGTATGTTGTATTGATTATTATGCACACATGGACAGTTGTCAACCAATCAGACCAATTATCTTCGTAGTGTTGAATAATTACGGAACACATTAGGACGTTAGTTGTTGATGAGTCAGACCCATATTATCTTCGTAGTGCTTAATACTTGCAGCAGGACACAAGATTTATTCAAAGATCTCTATGCATGACCGAGGAATTTATGCATGATTATCGACCCATTATGTTAAGAAGGACCATACTATCACCAATCTCCATTATCTGCTTGAAAACCCCTATTGCTTTCTATCTGCTGTTTTATATTCTTAATTAGATTTGATAAAGCTAGTATAGTCCCGACAGAACGACACTCGAGTCATTCTACTACTACACTACAGTTTTCGTTGTAGTTGTGGATTGCCTTTGGCTAATAACAAATTTATTTGCTGAATTAGAATCTGACAAATTCCCGTTCATCAAATTGGCGCCGCTGCCGGGACTATACTCCTTTTTTCTATTTGATTTGTTTTTATTTACAGCTTTAGATTCCTAATTCTATTAGTTTTAGTTTTCCTTTTTAATTTCTCTCTGATACTGCTTTCCTAGTTTGTTTCTAATCACTTTTCCTAGTCTGTCACAGATTGTGTATGCCGCATACACGTTCTGCAGGAATACCGCTTGCTGATTCAATTGCTGAGATCGATAGAGTCTACCACCAAAGAAGGCGACTACTTTCCAAGGAAATCGACGGAATGGCAGAAGCTAGACCACTGAAGGCATGTGTACAACCCACACAGGATCGTATGAGGGGACCGGCGATTGTTCTTTCGCCCGCAACCCGAGATCTGGAAATCAAGAACCACGCATTCCAACAACTTCCGAGGTTCTATGGCTTATCAAGGGAAGATGTGATGGGGTACTTGAACGATATCGATGATTTCGTCAACCAACTCCCACGACCCGGAGCTGACATAACAACGGATGAGTTGAGGATGAAGGTTTTTGCTATGGGACTTGGCAACAGAGCCAAGTCATGGCTGAGTTCTCTACCAGCCGGCTCACTAGACACCTGGGAAAAGGTTTTTTCAGCCTTCATGGAAAAATACTTCCCACACACTCTGACTACCGCGCTAAAGGCGCAAATCACTGGATTCAAGCAGGACTATGATGAGACCATCTACACCGCGTTCGAGAGGTTCCAAGATCTCACGAACAAGTGCCCTCACCATGGTTTTGAACTTTCCGACTTAGTCCAACACTTCTACAATGGACTAACCTTCGAGAACTAACAAGTGGTGGATTTCCAATGCCGAGGCAATATTTGGGAGGAAACCGCAGAAGCCGTCTGGGCAGTTTTCGAAAGGCTTGCTAAGGGTTCGCAGTTCAAGGACCCAAGAGCAATGGTTAGAAGACGTGGACCCGAAGCTCCACCGACTCAAGAAGCCCCTATGTACAGGGGGAATGGGGATCAATTCGAGTGCTTTACCAACGAATTGAAGCAAGTCCTCAAGAGCGCCACCAGAACAACTGTTTCAAACGAAGTATGCCGAATATGCAAGAACTATGGGCATGGAGCTCATATGTGTAGATCGGAGTTGGCATACGATGATGGCAACTGGGTTCGAGGAGGCGAAGAAGAAACCTTTGCTACGGAGTTTGGCACTCAAGAAGTTAGCTACGGACAAGACGGTAGGAATCCTCGAGGTGGATTTTGGAGAAGAGGATACCGTAACAATCAAGGATATGCACCGGCTAACCAAACTTATGGACCTAACCAAGACCGTAGCAGGCTGAACTATGGTAATGATCACTGCGAAAACCCCGCTCCGAAAGAGCCACCTAAGTCGAAGTCGACTCTACTGATGGAGAACTTGCAAAAGATGGTTGATCACACACAAAGTTTTCTCAAACGTTATGAGGAAGATTCTGAGAAGACCAGGGCAAGGCTTGATAAGTTGGAAGAGAGCACTAGGCTTGCCAATCAAAAGATGCAAGAGTTGATCGACCGAAGAGCAAGTAAGGAACAAGGCAACACTGAGAAGGTCGTTAGGTGTGAGTGTTGCATGAAGGAAGAACTTCTACAGGCTGAGGAAGAAGAGGAGGACCTTGGTTCTGACACAAGTGACGAGGAGCAAGAGGATCCCGAACCACTCCCTAAAAGTTTCGATGTTAAGGTAGGGATTGGTGAGCTTGAAGATGTCCGTGCCACACTAGACACAGGATCCTACTCAAACATAATTCCTTTGAATGTGTTTGAAAAGAGTAACCTTGGAAAACTATCTGAGGAAAGGGCTATTGTGCGACTGGCGGATAGATCATTTATGAGACCCGAAGGAGTTGTGAAAAATGTGTTGGTCAAGATTGGTGAAACATCAATATACACCAATTTCGTAGTTATGCCGGCATCTGCACCTGGAACGGGGGATGTCATACTCTTAGGGCAAACATTCTTGACCAAGCTACGTTCGGTGATGGATATCTACCAAAGAACTTGCACCATCGAAGTAAATGGCAAACAACACGTATTGCAAGCCATACCTGATCCACCTGAACCGCCTGATATTACTACTCACTATTGTGGTTTTGCAGCCTATATTCTTTCTTATTCACAGGTTCGTGGCATGGAGAGGAGATCAATGAAGGGGAAGCCTAGTACCCGCAAAAAGAGGAGATAGGCGCAGACAGGAGTCGAGTCAAAGACTTAAAACAATGACGCTATCCGGGAGGCAACCCGGAATTTTTTATCGCTTTCTTTACTGCTTTTTTGCATGCATTCATTCTTGAACTATTTGCTTCTAATATGCGAATTTGTTCATGTGTGTGTCGTATATGCTTTTGTTCGAGTGAGATTTTTCAAGTGGTTTTTTGAAAAAATTAGTTTCGGGATTTAAACCGCATTTTCTGACATCGGGACCCGTCTCCCCGCATTGGGGAGCACGGGGCGAACCGCCCCACAGTCCCAGATCTTAAAAAACGCGGATTTCAACCCCAAATCATTATTTTCTTCATTCCTCTTCATCCATACTCCCAAAAAATCCGAAAAGTGCGATTTTGCTTCTAAATCTTCATAACTTCTTCGTTTCTTGACCAAATTGAGTGTTCTTTAGCTTAATTGGAAGCCTATTACATGATCTATCATCCTAACCGAACAGATTTCATCCTAATTCGTTAGATTTGCAGATCTGAGGTATCATCTTTAAGAACCCTAATTTTCGAATTTGGGGGTTTTCTAATTTGAGCTTCAATTATGCTTGTTTGATGCATGGGTATGTTGATTATATGATTAGACATGTTATTTACTATGAATTGCATGCTCAATTTTGCTTAAATTGTTGATTTGGGTATTTTGCTATTAGATGATATATCTTGTTATGCATTATGTCTTTATCTTTGATTTAGAGCATATGGATATGTTTATTGGTGTAATATTGGTGGATATGACGATAGAATGCTTATTAGTTGAGATTAAGGATTTATGCTAGTCAAATTTTTGCGCTGCTATGGTATGAATTGAAACCTTGTTATCGAGGTTATTGGTTGTCTAGTAAGAGCATGATGTGATGTACTGCATGTAGTAGTTACATGTTGCATAATGAAGAAGCTAGGCTAGACATTGTGGTTTGGGGAGTTTGATTGTTGATTTTGTCACTTGTGTGTCTCGTTTTTACACTAGCATATCTTTGAGTCTGTTTTGAGTCGTACGAGGTGCTAATCGCTGTTTGTAGGTACCATACTAAGGGAAGGGAGTATTCCCGTATGATTGCTGTGAAGAACCATGTCAAGGAAGGTGATCTCGCTAGATGTGCGTTCGAGCCAAGGGGTTTGGCAACAACGTCGTGGATTATCCGAGAGGAGGAGTTAGAATACACCTGGACTAAGGACTCCTTTGCCTATTCATGCACCACCGAAGGGTCAGAAACCACTATTATGTCAACACTCCATCACGAGGACTACAGAGTTCAAGTGAATAGGAAGGCACCGGGGCAGTCTTGCCGCGACGGATTCGATCTTGAGTCCGAAGTTGCTCGAAGGTTCCGAAGCGCTAGCTTGGTTCCAAAACGTAATGACATGGGTACCCAACACCTTGTTGGGGTGCCCCTTGCCTGCCTCTAAAAGGAGCATAACATTGATATTGGGAGCATCAACTGTAGAGAATGTGGACAAAATTGGAGAAAAAGGTAGAAGACTTCTGTGTATCCGAACAGCTAACTGAAACCTTCTCGTGGAGTGAACCGTTGGAGGGGGAGGTCCTGATACCACTGCCCTTTCCCCTTCAACAATTCACATCCTATTGGAGGGCTACAGGATGGAGAATTCCATAACAGCGGCGGTTAATCTTAAGAATTCAACCTGCCACTACAACTCTACTAGTGAGGATGTGCGTGACAGTAGTGAGAATGAAGACAAGAGGGACGATGATGATACCGATGGTTGAATTTGTCCTATCTGAACTTTTGATGGAACTACTGCCACAACCACAAGTCCCGATGATCATATATGAAGCTCCCAGAAGAGGCCCAATAACTCAAGAGCAGCATACTCAGCCGACCGAGGCCAAACCATGGGGTAACATCTAGTATCATATCTTATTTCCTCATTTTCTTACTGCTAGGGACTAGCGTTAATTTCATGAGGGGGATGGGATTTAAGTGATCTGATGTTGTTAGTTTAGAGCTTGGAATTGGTAGGATGAGTATAGTACCTCGCATGTTTTATCTTGTTCTTTGTTTTCATTTGCACGTTTACTGCTTTCTTAGATTTTTTAGGTTGCATTCATCCTAGGATAGTCTTGCATGTTTTATATGGAGTTTATTGCCGAATTTTTTGAACTTTTTTATTGGGTAGATCAACTAGCTATGCCATTAATCGTATGCTTCATCTCTATGAATTTATTTGAGGTTTTTCTCGCTTGGCTTGTCACATTTATGTATTGCACTTAGTTAAGCATGGTAGTCTCGACATCACTTAGTGGTGTTTTCTCTACTGCGGTTCACGAAGGCCTTTATAATAGGATGATGCATGTTAGGGTCTTATGGTTGTTTTCCCGAGTAATTATGTACCTAAGAGGCAACAAGTCTTCACCATGCTTTGAGATTGCTAAATGCCTAGGAAGGAGGTAGTGTGAGGTTGTGTGATCCTTTGTTTATAACCTATTCTTCCGAATAGGTTTGGGGAGGGGGTTACACCATCATAGATTTGTTTCTGTTTTTTATTCTTCATATCGTGAGTTTATTTTCCTTTTCCGTGAATTTTGTACTCTAACCTATTCTTTCGAATAGGTTTTGGGAAGTCGTGTGAGTCTTTTTGTTTCTCTCTTTGTTATGCTACTGCTGGCTAGAAAAAATCGAAAAAAAAAGAAGAAAGAAAAATTCCAGGAAAAAAAGAGAAAAAGAAAATGAAAAAAGAATCTGGAAAGAAGAAAAAAAAAAGAAAAAAAAGAGAAGACCCCAAAAAAGCAAAGAAGGGTCCAAAAAAAGAAAGGTCAAATAGCAGTTTAGCAAAGTTTTGAGTCTTTTCCATTTTTCGTATTGTTCGTAATCGTGTTTTTCTATTTTTTATCTTCTTTGTCTTGAGTGTCAACTGTTCTAGACCACCCTCGTCCTGCCATTCAGGAAGTGGTGAATAGCTTAAGACTTTACTTGAGAGATGGGTAGAATAGGGGAGTGTTATCTTTTATAGGGAACCCTCATTCGTTTGATGAGAGCCAGTACTGGTTCGACCTCTTTTGAGGGAAAGTCTTAACATGGTGGAACAGCAGTAAGTTCTCAGTTTCATAGGCACGGGGCAACCATTCGTATCATAGCATGCATCATTACGTCGTCACTGACTAGGTCCAGGTAGAGAATGTTACGAGAGACTATCTTATCTTGACATAAGTGCTTATGTGGATGTGTATAAGTCAATCGAGGTATTCTTCAACCTATGTTCATGCTTTGATTTATATGGTTTTTGTTCATATGTTATTTGGTAGATTCAGTAGATTAATTCATTTTTATTTGGCATGAAACTCCATTTTGAGTCTTGCATGTTTTTTGTATTAGAGTCTAGCTTAGTTGCTTGAGGACGAGCAAAGGTTCGGTTAGGGGAGTTTGATGAATGTGTATTTTACACTTTCATTGGAGTCTTTTTCACCTATTTTAGCTATCCTCTATGTTAATTTAGCTATATTTTAGTACATTTTATTAGAATAGTGTCACGTTTCCCTTTAGATTTTATTTTACAGGTTTTGGTTGAAATTCGGAGATTTGAGGGCATTTATATTGAAGTCTACAAGGAATTGGTGTTCCAGAAGCATATTTGGAGTATCTGAAGGTTTCCGAATAGGATTTGGAGTCTAGGGGCCGAATCTGGAGGTTAGATGGCTACTAGAAGTCATAAACCGAGTCCGAAAAGGTGAAGAAATCCAAAACCGCGTCGAAAACGCGAAAATTCCGCGTTTACACTGTGGGGCGAACCGCCCCAGAAGAATTTCGGGCCTATATATATTTGCGAGTTTTCTCTCCGAAAATCATATCTTTCCAAGCCTACTTTCTCACCTCTCTCTATAGTTTTAGGTAGGAACTTCCCGGGGCCTGTCGTGGGAGTTCCGTAGCTTAGGGGATATTTTTTCATAGCAGATTGGAGCGCGTAGGATCGCAATCATCCGGAGATTGACAACCTTCGGTAACTTTGTATCTTACAACTTTTATCTACTTATTTTATATTCTTTCAATATGTTTTCTTCTATGATTGCTATTGATTGCATGCCTATGAGTAGCTAAATTTATCATTGGTGGTAGTATGTGAATTCTTAGCGAGGGAAGATAATCATGCTAATGGCTATATCGCGCATTATACTCCGTGTCATTGCTTTATTTCGTTGATCAGTTGCAACCAAAATTCTCGTATGTTGTATTGATTATTATGCACACATGGACAGTTGTCAACCAATCAGACTAATTATTTTCGTAGTGTTGAATAATTACGGAACACATTAGGACGTTAGTTGTTGATGAGTCAGACCCATATTATCTTCGTAGTGCTTAATACTTGCAGCAGGACACAATATTGATTCAAAGATCTCTATGCAAGACCGAGGAATTTATGCATGATAATCGACCCATTATGTTAAGAAGGACCATACTATCACCAATCTCCATTATCTGCTTGAAAACCCCTATTGCTTTCTATCTGCTGTTTTATATTCTTAATTAGATTTGATAAAGCTAGTATAGTCCCGAGAGAACGACACTCGAGTCATTCTACTACTACACTACAGTTTCGTTGTAGTTGTGGATTGCCTTTGGCTAATAACAAATTTATTTGCTGAATTAGAATCTGACAAATTCCCGTTCATCAAATTGGCGCCGCTGCCGGGGACTATACTCCTTTTTTCTATTTGATTTGTTTTATTTACAGCTTTAGATTCCTAATTCTATTAGTTTTAGTTTTGCTTTTAATTTCTCTCTGATACTGCTTTCCTAGTTTGTTTCTAATCACTTTTCCTAGTCTGTCACAGATTGTGTATGCCGCATACACCTTCTGCAGGAATACCGCTTGCTGATTCAATTGCTGAGATCGATAGAGTCTACCACCAAAGAAGGCGACTCCTTTCCAAGGAAATCGACGGAATGGCAGAAGCTAGACCACTGAAGGCATGTGTACAACCCACCAAGGATCGTATGAGGGGACCGGCGATTGTTCTTTCGCCCGCAACCCGAGATCTGGAAATCAAGAACCACGCATTCCAACAACTTCCGAGGTTCTATGGCTTATCAAGGGAAGATGTGATGGGGTACTTGAACGATATCGATGATTTCGTCAACCAACTCCCACGACCCGGAGCTGACATAACAACGGATGAGTTGAGGATGAAGGTTTTTGCTATGGGACTTGGCGACAGAGCCAAGTCATGGCTGAGTTCTCTACCAGCCGGCTCACTAGACACCTGGGAAAAGGTTTTTTCAGCCTTCATGGAAAAATACTTCCCACACACTCTGACTACCGCGCTAAAGGCGCAAATCACTGGATTCAAGCAGGACTATGATGAGACCATCTACACCGCGTTCGAGAGGTTCCAAGATCTCACGAACAAGTGCCCTCACCATGGTTTTGAACTTTCCGACTTAGTCCAACATTTCTACAATGGACTAACCTTCGAGAACCAACAAGTGGTGGATTTCAAATGCCGAGGCAATATTTGGGAGGAAACCGCAGAAGCCGTCTGGGTAGTTTTCGAAAGGCTTGCTAAGGGTTCGCAGTTCAAGGACCCAAGAGCAATAGTTAGGAGACGTGGACCCGAAGCTCCACCGACTCAAGAAGCCCCTATGTACAGGGGGAATGGGGATCAATTCAAGTGCTTTACCAACGAATTGAAGCAAGTCCTCAAGAGCGCCACCGGAACAACTGTTTCAAACGAAGTATGCCGAATATGCAAGAACTATGGGCATGGAGCTCATATGTGTAGATCGGAGTTGGCATACGATGATGGCAACTGGGCTCGAGGAGGCGAAGAAGAAGCCTTTGCTACGGAGTTTAGCACTCAAGAAGTTAGCTACGGGCAAGACGGTAGGAATTCTCGAGGTGGATTTTGGAGAAGAGGATACCGTAACAATCAAGGATATGAAACGGCTAACCAAACTTATGGACCTAACCAAGACCGTAGCAGGCTGAACTATGGTAATGATCACTGCGAAAACCCTGCTCCGAAAGAGCCACCTAAGTCGAAGTCGGCTCTACTGATGGAGAACTTGCAAAAGATGGTTGATCACACACAAAGTTTTCTCAAACGTTATGAGGAAGATTCTGAGAAGACCAGGGCAAGGCTTGATAAGTTGGAAGAGAGCACTAGGCTTGCCCATCAAAAGATGCAAGAGTTGATCAACCGAAGAGCAAGTAAGGAACAAGGCAACACTGAGAAGGTCGTTAGGTGCGAGTGTGTTCATGAAGGAAGAACTTCTACAGGCTGAGGAAGAAGAGGAGGACCTTGGTTCTGACACAAGTGACGAGGAGCAAGAGGATCCCGAACCACTCCTAAAAAGTTTCGATGTTAAGGTAGGGATTGGTGAGCTTGAAGATGTCCGTGCCACACTAGACACATGATCCTACTCAAACATAATTCCTTTGAATGTGTTTGAAAAGAGTAACCTTGGAAAACTATCTGAGGAAAGGGCTATTGTGCGACTGGCGGATGGATCATTTATGAGACCCGAAGGAGTTGTGAAAAATGTGTTGGTCAAGATTGGTGAAGCATCAATATAAACCAATTTCGTAGTTATGCCGGCATCTACACCTGGAACGGGGGATGTCATACTCTTAGGGCAAACATTCTTGACCAAGCTACGTTCGGTGATGGATATTGTTAGGAAACTTGTAATTTTGATGAGCAATTAACCATGCTAAATTAAGAACAGTCCAGTAACTAGTACTCTTGAGGTCCATAGGATTTTAGACTTTTTAAAGGACATTGTAAAAGAGGAACGTTTGCTGATGACTTAGATAGGTGTTAGATAAGTTTTATCCTTGTGGATGACGTACTTTAATTTCTGTGAAGAAATTAATTTATTGACACTTTAGCGTATGATGTATTTTATTTTCTGAAAAGAAAATATCTTATTGACGCTTAGCTTTGATGTAACTTATTTTCTGAAAAGAAAATGACCTATTGAAGCATTTGCTGAAGATGTATTTTGTTTATTATAAACAAATTATTGAAGCAAATAAGAAACCGGTCAGAATCTTGAAGACTTTTGAAGATCTGAAGACTTGAAGACTTGAAGACTTGAAGATTGCTGAAGACTGGTAAGGCACGTGTTGCTCAGAAAGTGAAATTTTCAGCAACAGCATTGCATAAGTGAAAATCTGAAAGACAGAGTAGGTTGTGCTTGCTGAAACTGAGAATGAACACTTGCTGATAAACATATGTGACCTCTTGCTGAATGTACGTGATTTTGCGCTCCAATGTTACTGTTTGAATTCTATTCAAAGGTGCATTTAATGCAAAGCTTACACGCGAAGGACATGAAGACTAGAAGACAAACAAAGGTTGCTGCTGAAAGTACAAAAGCAAGATAGTGACATGTTAAGGAACAAAAGCCTTAGGATTTGAAATTCAAACGGCTCCTTACTTGCACTATAAATAGAGGTCATCCGGCAAAGAGTTGAAGTGTGTCAACAACGTGATCAAACTCTCACTTGTGCTTAAAATTCACAAACCTTCAAACACTCTTACTGCCATTGATCCGCTCCAAGACTTAAAGCTTGAAAAAGCTACTTGTGAAGAAGTAGAACAAACTCGGCTAAGAAATTAGTTAAGTGTTCTTTCTTTCGAACAAGAACAAGTCTTGACACCAGAAACAATCAAACTTGTTTACTGCAAAGTATTCCAAGTTGTGTTTCTTAGATTACTTGTTGTAACTGAAGAAGTTATAATTATGTTATCTCACCCCAAAACTCTCTAACTGAAAATACACCCTTTCAGGCGTGATATTCAGGGGGAACTTAATCAAGCATAGTTTTGCTGATTAAAAGTACCAAGTTTGGTGGAGAACAAGGTTGAGTTCTCTAGTTTAGGTTGGAGACAAAGCAAGTGTGCTTTGGTTTCTGTTGAATCGCTTTAGATAGGAGATTGTAAGGAACCTCAATCATATCTTAGTGGATTCAGTCCTAGAAAGGACAAAGTGGATTAGTTGGGAGATTACGCCACTCTCAGATTCCACTCTAAAAAGCGTTTGTGTGATTTACTTACTGCATTTAGCTTTCAGCAAATTATATCTGTTTGTACACAGTCACTCACATCACTTGCTGAAACACTTTACTTGCTGAAAAAGCACTTATTGTTTCAAAGACTTCCACTCTCTGTTTTTAAGTATCAGCAAACCAAGCTACTGTAAAGTAACTTACGCCTGCTGAGAAAGTTAAGTATCAGCAATCTCATTACTGAAAAGTAATAAGTACTTGCTGAGAAAGTTTTAAACGACAAAAGTTTGAAAAGACTATTCACCCCCCCCCTCTAGTCTTTTCTTGTTGTTTAAAGGGACCAACAAGTGGTATCAGAGTAGGAGGTTCTTTAGCCTTCTGCACTGAACCTAGATCCCCTTAAGTGCTTTCCTTAAATCACTTTCACTTGATCAAGTTTGGTAGTGCTTTGCTGACAGGATGTCTTTAGGAGATGCTCCTTTGCTGAAGCTGGAAAATTACGAGAAATGGCGAAACAACATGATGTTACATCTTGAGGCCATTAGTGATGAGATGGTCACCGTCATTAATGATGGACCTATCAAGATCACCAAGATTGAAAGGAGTTTCCCTCATAAAACCACTGAAGCTGGAAAGGAAACCATCCAAGGCGAACCATCAGATACGGTTGTGCCTAAACCAAGAGAGGAATGGACTTCTGACGAAGCTAAGAGATTCCGTCTTGATGGCCAAGCAAGAAATATCATCATCAGATCAACTCCGGATACCATACAGTATAAACTGTGGGGTGCCAAGACTGCTAAGGAGGCTTGGAAAATGGTTCAAGATCTTTGTGCTGGATCTGACAAGACCAAGGAAAACAAACTTGAAGTACTTAAGCTGAAGTTTCAAAACTTTAAGCAAGGTGCTAACGAGTCACTGGAAGACTTGGATTTCAGATTCACAACTCTTGTTAGTGAAATGGCAGCGCTGGGTGTTGGAAATTTTTATTCAGATTTTGAGAAAGTGAAAACTATCATCAGGAGTTTGAATCAAGAATGGATCCATACTCAGAATTTCTATTATAATCAAGGAATGCCTGACATTACACCAACTGAGTTGTTCTCTCATCTTGCTACTGTCAATTATGAGACAAAGCAAAGAGAAAATGTGTTTGCTGAAAAATCGCAAAACATTGCTCTTGCTGCAAAGCCGTCATCTTCTGAAAAGAAGAATGATAAAGAGCCTGCTGATGAAAATGCTTTAGTTGTTAAAAACATGAAGAAATTCATCAGTAAGGAACTTGAAAGGCGAAAAGCAAAAGAGAAGCTGAAAAAGAATCTTGGTAATAACTACCATAAGTACAAGAATGACACTAGCTCGCTGAACAAGCAAGCTCAGCAAGCTACATCATCAGAAGAGCCAGCAGTTGGAAATGATCTATGTTTTTACTGCAAAAAGCTTGGACACTTCAAAGCAAATTGCCCCTTGCTGAAAGGCAAATCTGCTGAAAAGAAGAAGAAGTTCAAAAGAGCTTTCATTGCTGAAGAAAAGAAGAAGCTTCAAGCAAAAATCGATGCATTATGCATTGAGACAAGCTCCGAGGACAGTGAGGATGAAAGTTCAGACACCGACGATGAGGAAGCCACTCCAGACGTGGAGATTGGCAAAGAAGTGTGTGGAATAGCTATGGAAGCTTATCCAGATGTGTCGAACTACGAATTCTGCCTCATGGCCGGTCAGGTAAATGATTCTACCTCTGACTCTGATTCAAAAAGTGAAGACGAGATTGACCTTGACAAGATTCAAGGAGAAATCGAAAGATTTGAGAAAACTCTCAGCAAACAGCAAGAAAAACTTCAACTTGCTGAAACTCTGACCAAGCAAACTACTGAAAAGTACGTTTTGCTGAAAGAAGTGACAGAAGAAAAGGATGCTGAAATAAGGCGTCTTAAGAAGTTGATTGCTGAGGCTGCAGAGAAAAATTCTCAAATGGCATTAGAATTAGAAGAGTATCAGTCCTCAATTCTAAAGTTACTTGCTGAAATCCAAGAAATGAAAAAGATGAAAATCAATTTCAAATCTTATGTGGAAGCGAGTAATACGCTGACTGAACTAGACTCTTATTTGAGAGATCCATCTCAGAAAGAAGGTTTAGGAGCAACGTGTGAAGGTGATAACGTAGAAATCTTGAGAAAAGATAAATCACATATCTTCTTTGTACGTGCTACTGATAGTAGTTCACCAGTGATCTATCAGTTTGATCAAACTAAGGTTGCTGGAACATGCAATCAAGTACCTATGACCATAAAGCCCGCTGTTGCTGCTCAAAGTAACAAGACTTTAAAAGGAAAACAGGTTGCTGTGAAGCAAACTGGAAAGAAAAAGAATGTCGTGAAGCATTCCGCCAAACAAGTTGCTGAAAAGCAAGTCGTTAAGTCTAAAGGCAAGATTACCAAAAGTAATCAGAAGCCCTTTGCTGACAAACCTGAATCAAGTAAGGTTGCTGATGCTAAAGCTCAGCATTCTCCAAAGAGTGGACTCGGTTTCAAAACCAAGCAAAGTCAACTCTTTCATGAGTATAAGCAAAGTCAGCAAAGATACTTCAAAGAGATGAAGAAAACCAAGCCTAAGAGTTCTGAAAAGACTCCCAATGCTAGGACTAGAAGGAACCTTGCTAGAAAAGAACTTACTGAAAAGTATGCTCAGCAAAAAGGTCAACAGAGCAAGACACCACATCAGAAAGTGGATTTGACCAGCACGAGTCAAAAGTCTTTTAGCTCAAAACCTCCTAGTTCCTCAACAAGTAGAAAACAAGTCAAAGTTGAAAAACTTCAGACTTGGGTTTCCACTGGACGCATTCTTGAACATGTTAATGGACATCCATCAATGGATAATTAACTTGTTTGCTCTTGATTGTGCAGACTGCAGCCACGGAGACAAACGATGCAATCTGGCACTTTGATAGTGGTTGTGGAAAGCACATGACGGGCAACAAGAATAACCTTATAAACTATAGACGGTGGTCTAAAGGTCCAACAATAAGGTTTGCTGGTGGAGGCTCCGGATCTACAAAAGGCTATGGTGATGTGAAGTTGGGATGTATAACCATTTCTGGAGTTCTTTATGTCAAAATCTTAAGTTTAACCTTTTCAGCATGAGTCAATTTGCTGACAAAGGATACTTCATCGAAATTAAAAGTGATGAATGTAAACTTGTAGATTTTGAGACTAAAAAGGTTATAATGATTGCAAGAAGATCAGGAGGATTGTACACCGTTGATTGGTCTTCAGCAAACGATGAAAATGCCTTGTCTCAGATCATGATTGCCTTGCTGAAAAAGCATGGTTATGGCATAAACGAACAAGTCATCTAAACTTCAAGACGCTGAATATGCTGTCTAAAAAGGCACTTGTAGTTGGATTACCTAGGGTTACTTTTAAGAAGGATGGTGTTTGCAATGCATGTCAGCAAGGAAAGCAAACCAAATCTTCTTTCAAGAACAAGGCAGTACCGTCAACTACAAAACCTTTACAACTCTTGCACATGGACTTGTTTGAATCTTCTTCAACAAGCTATGCTGGTAAGAAGTATGGTCTAGTCGTGGTAGATGACTATTCAAGATTCACTTGGGTAGTATTCATCAAGCACAAATCTGAAACCAAGACTGAAATACCTAACTTGCTGAATAAGCTTGAAGTCATGAAAAATGACAAGGTAAGAGTCATAAGGACAGACCATGGTACTGAGTTTGTAAACCAGTACATAACTGAATATTGTACCTCCAAAGGTATTCAACATCAGTTATCCTCAGTAAGGACACCACAGCAAAATGGTGTTGCTGAACGGAAGAATCGTACCCTGAAAGAAGCCGCAAGAACAATGCTTGCTGACACTGAGATAAGTGAGGCTTACTGGGTTGAAGCGATTAATACCGCCTGCTATACTCAGAATAGATGTTTGATTACTAAGGAATACAACAAAACTCCTTATGAATTGTTTGTTGGAAGACCTCCTAACATCACTCATCTAAGAGTATTTGGTTGCAAGTGTTTCGTTCTTAACAATGGTAGAGAATACCTAAGAACATTTCAACCAAAGGCAGACGAAGCGATATTTCTTGGCTACTCCTTGCATAGTAAAGCTTACAGAGTTTACAACAAAAAGGCACAAAAGATTGAAGAATCTGTGCATGTTGTATTCTACGAAAAGACACAAGGTGTGCCTGCTGAAGAAGAAATATCAGAATGTATGAAAAAGCTAATCATACATGAGCAAAGAACTGAATCTGATGCTAGGCAAATCAAGTCAATTGAACTAAATGATGATTCTGACAATGATTCTCCTCCCCCGAGTCATGACAAGATAAATATAGTTCACGACAAGGAATTTCCAGCAAAAGATGCGGTTGCTCCGGAAGTTGCTGAAATTACGCAATCTCCAGTGCCTGCTGATGAAATATCTCAACCCAGCAATGCTGAACAAGCAGTTGCTGACGATCAAATCTCAGCAGAGACACAAATTCCCAGTAGTACTGAACAAGTACATACTGAAGAGTCACATGCTGATGAGCAAACATATCCTGATCCAACAAACAGGAAACCTGTTAATAAATGGATTAGAGATCATCCCTCTACGGATATGATTGGCGATATTAATAAACGCCAAGTGACTAGATCCAAAGCTACTCAAGGACTTGCTGAAGAAGCAACTGTCGTAGAAGTAGAATCTTTATTCTCTTGCTTTGTTTCAGAAATTGAACCTAAAACCATAGAAGAAGCTTTGAAGCATTCTGAATGGATAAAGGCAATGCAAGAAGAATTGGATCAATTTGAAAGAAACAAAGTCTGGAAACTTGTGCCACTTGCTGAAAATAAGAAAGCTATTGGTACAAAGTGGGTGTTCAGAAACAAGCTGAGCGAGTCTGGTGAAGTAACAAGAAACAAAGCACGCTTAGTTGCTCAAGGTTACTGTCAGACTGAAGGATTGGACTATGATGAGTCTTACGCTCCAGTTGCAAGATTGGATGCAATTAGGCTTTTCTTGGCCTTTGCTGCTCACAATGACTTCATTGTTTACCAAATGGATGTTAAGAGTGCATTCTTAAATGGTGAACTTGCTGAAGAAGTCTACCTAGAACAACCCCCCGGCTTTGAACTTCCTCAGAAACCAAGATGGTATATAAGCTTCAGAAAGCTTGTATATGGTCTAAAGCAAGCACCAAAGCATGGTATGATACCTTAGCTAAGTTCTTGCTGGAAAATGGTTTCAAGAAAGGTGAAGTTGACAAACCTTTTTTAACCATGAACCATGATGGTAAATTAATCTTAGTTAAATTTATGTGGATGACATAATTTTTGGATCTAAGGACAAGCAACTTTGTGATGATTTTGCCAAACTCATGACAAATAAGTTGAAATGAGTATGATGGGAAAATTGAATTATTCCTAGGTTGCAAGTCAAGCAACTCAAAGATGGAATATTCATAAATCAAGCAAAGTATGCGAAAGAAATGCTCATAAAGTTTAGGATCAAAGAGGATGAAAAACCTGAAAAGATCCCTATGAGTGTTGGTACCAAATTGGGCTATACTAAAGAGGACAAAAGTGTTGAAGAACACAAGTATAGGAAGCTCATTGGTTCCTTGTTGTATTTAACAGCAAGTAGACCTGACATTCAGTATGCTGTTTGTGTGTGTGCAAGATTCCAATCGATCCAAAAGAATCACACTACAAAAAGGCAATTAAAATACTGAAATATGTTAAAGGTACAGTCAATGTTGGATTATGGTATCCAAAAGATTCTGGACTTGAATTGGTTGCTATTCTGATGCTGATCAGGGGATCAACTCTT
>CM051456.1:90280340-90342446 GCA_028274465.1 Plantago ovata | reverse complement strand
TATATAATATATATATATATAATATATATATATATATATATATATATATATATATATATATACCTAGCACATGTATGTAACATCTTTGTTATATATATCGGATTTAGTATGCTCAGATCTGATTTCAGATTTTGATCTTGAGCAAACTTTATCAGACTTGTTTATTGGTGTGTTAATCCTTATCTGCCTATTTCATGAATTTGGTAAAGTGTTCTTGTTGAAGTATTCTTGTTAGAATCTTAAACACCAGAAACTTTGGAGTTTGTAGGCTTTTGGTCATCTTATCTAGAAGTTGCTTATGTGATGAAGGAGTATGTACAATTTGGTTTGATAATAGTTTGCTTGCTGGCTAGTTCTGTGTGGTCTCTTTCTATTCTCTTGTTATATTTTCGACGTTTGATTGTCTCTCGTCACTGTGAATTGCTTCTTAATAAATTAGGCTTGGATAATATCAGGTCTATAAAAACCTTGTGTCTAAGATAGCTTACTGAAGTTCCAGTTCTGTTTATTTTATGTGCGAGTATAATCTGCAATTACACTTCAGCAGTTGTTAGTTAATATTATCTGTTTGTGAACTGTTCTGCAACTATGATTAGCAGCTGGTGATTATAAAGGTACACACTTATAAATTGTTTTATGCCTTGTGCTTTTAAGATAGAACATTCTTCTCTTGAACACCTGTTATGGTAGAAAATTTAGAAATGTTTTGCTGTAAATACAAACCATATAATCAGGTGGTCAACTAATTGTATACCCAAAGATTGTTACTGCCTTCTAATTATTAGGTAGAACAGCTATTTAAACTTTCCACATGCTATGAAATTTTCTGTTAAGTTTTCTTCAAAAACTCTTTCATATCATGTTCTGCAAATTCCAATTCTGGTAAACATGAAGTTATTTTATTGAGTCTATATTGCTCTGCTGCTATTTTGCTGCAATTATAAATTGCATTTTACTGTCAAAAACAGCTCATAACTATATCATAGAGATTCTGTGTATGACTGAGTAACTTGATATATTTGTTGACATTTTACGAATTCTATATTGACAATCCTGTTTTAAGAGTACATTAGCAACTTAATTTTCATGTTAGGAGACCATTTGGACTGCTTGAATGTGTGCATTGAAGTTCAAAGAAGCTCCAGAAAGTAATTTTGTTGTTTGGTTTGAATAAATACCTTTATTTCTTACAAAGGCACACAAAATGTTGTTTCTGGACAGCCTGTAGTAGATAATTTTCTGGTAGCAACTGGGGACTTTAAAAATTCCCATTTTTTCAGAAATAATGCTATACTGAAGTAGCTACTCTAGGAATTTTAGTTTGCAAAATTCGGACATCGTTTGGATGTTCAAATTAATTTCCAAACAGTCAGCAGTCTAGCTGTCAGAAAACAGATTTCTGCAAATCAATGTTACATCTATATATGCTGTTCTGGGTATTAAAAGTTAAGTTTGAAAGCTGAAAAGTTGTACAATCTTGCAAAACAAGGTTTGCAGTAACCTTTGTGATAATTATATACGCTTATACATTGGCAATTATATTGCTATGAGTTCAACTATTATTATTATCATTTAGCAACTACATGCTCTTCTTCTTATTTTCTCCTTATTAGCAGTATTTAGAATTGGTAAATAAAGCTTATATATTTATGAAATTATTGGTTGACGAGTGATTATGTGAGAACCGATTCTTTCCATCATCTAGATATATTTTCTTGTTATCAACTAGACGTCTACTATCTTAAATTTTCTTACCAAGATACGCGAATAGGAAAACGAAGGTAGATTCTAACCGTGCATTGCTACAGATAATAAGTTATGGGTGAAAACGGTACAAACAAGGACACGGTCACGCTAGAAGATGAACATGATAAAGAATCAATGGATGAGGAAGAGAATCGAGATTCTGGAAAACAACCAGAGTTCAACGGTAAGACTACTGAAAAGGGTGAAGGCTCTGAGATGCAACCTATGTATGGATTCATAAATCAACTGAGGCATTTCTGCCAGAACCAAGCATCGTCTGATGGTGCAAAGAAGGATTCCACATCTCTAAGTGATGATCAAGCTTTAGAAAGGTTTTTGAAGTTTCGTCCTCCACGGTTCTTAAGTGAACCCGATGATCAGAAAGCTGAATCCATTATAGCAGAAATGGAGAAGATATTTGAGGTCTTAAACTACAGTGATTCTCAAAAGATCAAATATGCTTCTTATCGTCTCGAGGAGTCCGCACGTCATTGGTGGGCAGTGGTAAATCGGCGATGGAAACAAAGTGGCACTCCTTATACTTGGGCTAACTTTCTGAAAGAATTTAGTCAAAAATTCATACCTCAAGTAGTTCGTGATGCACGTGAATCAGAGTTCACTAATCTCCTTCAAGGTATGAATAATGTTGGCCAGTATGAAGCTCAGTTTAGCCGATTGATCCAATATGCTCCACATTTTTGGGACGATGAGAAAAGAAAAATTAAGAAGTTCGTCGGAGGCCTTAAGTTAGAAATTCGCTGGGCACTTGTTTCCGTGGAATTCCCAAATTATGTGGCAGCGGTAGATAAGGCACTACTGGTTGAGGCGGAGATAAAGGAACTTCGGAAGATTGGTGATAAAGTGAAATGGAACCAGTCGAGGAATTCTGGTGGACAGAGTAACAAGCGCCAAAACCAAGGTTCTGGAGTGGCGAGGACTAACCCGACAAATTTTCCATCTAAGAATACCTACTCGAATAAGCCCGTTGGGATGAATCGTCCAAGTAACGACCTTGGATGTAACTTTTGCGGAAATCCACGTCACACTGAGGCAATGTGCTGGAAAAAGAGTGGCAAATGTATAGCTTGTGGAAGTGATCAGCACCGCATTGCGGACTGTCCAAGGTGCCAAAACTCAAGAACACAACCAGGAAAGCCCGCAAAGCCAAACGTGGCTCAACCTGGAAAGGCAAAAGTGCGCGCAAGAGCGTATGCATTAGGCGGGGGAAAAGAACCTGAACCAACTGACGTCGTGGAAGGAGAAGTCTCAGTCAATGATGAGTCTGGTAAGGTTCTTTATGATCCCGGTGCTACGCACTCCTTTATTTCGATTGTGTTTGCGCGTAGATTGCACTTAATTGCTGAACATCTGCCTTATATCTTTGAAGTTAGTTCACCTATGGGTATAAGTGTTATTACTGATGCTATTCATAGGAATTGCGAGATAAAAATAAAGGATAGTACTTATCTTGCTAATTTAATAGAATTACCGATTGAAAAGTACGATGTGATACTTGGGATGGATTGGCTCTACTCGAATCACGCCACGTTGGATTGCCATACTAAAGAAGTGAAGTTGGGTGAAGTGGAAGGTGAAAATTTGGAATGGCTTCAGAAAAATCTTGAGATCGTAGGGATGATATCTGTTGTTGAGGCTAGGCGACTTTTGAAAGAAGGATCCTCTGGATTTTTGGCATATTTGATTAATCAGCCTAAAGACAAAGCGAAAATCGAGGAAGTCGAGGTGGTAAAAGAATTTCCCGAAGTTTTTCCTGAAGAATTAACTTCTTTACCACCGAATCGAGAAATCGAGTTTGTTATTGAAACACTGCCAGGTGTTACTCCGATATCTCAAACACCATATCGCATGGCACCCGCTGAGCTGAAAGAGTTGAAGATTCAATTACAAGATCTCGTGGAAAGAGGATTTATTAGACCTAGCACATCTCCATGGGGAGCTCCTGTGCTATTTGTTAAGAAGAAAGATGGATCATTGAGAATGTGCATAGACTATCGAGGTCTAAACAGTTTTACTGTGAAGAATAAGTATCCTCTTCCGCACATAAATGAGCTGTTTGATTTACTCCAGGGATCTTGTGTGTTTTCGAAGCTAGACTTGAGACAGGGTTACTATCAGTTGAAAATACGAGAAGATGATATTCCAAAGACATCGTTCAATTCAAGGTATGGTCACTTTGAATTTGTTGTTATGCCATTTGGATTAACAAATGCACCTGCTGCATTGATGGACATGATGCATCGTATCTTCAGGCCATATTTGGATCAATTTGTTGTGATATTCATCGACGACATCTTAGTATTTTCAAAAACTGAGGAAGATCATGCTCTTCACTTGAGTTTGGTACTAGAAACCCTGAAAGAGCATAAGTTGTATGCTAAATACAACAAGTGTGAATTCTGGATAGAAAGGGTAACCTTTTTAGGACATGTAGTAACGAGAGATGGTATAGAAGTGGATCATTCAAAGGTAGAAGCAATTGAGATTTGGAAACCTCCAAAGAATGTATCCGAAATAAGAAGCTTTCTAGGTCTAGCTGGGTATTACCGTCGTTTCGTGCCAAACTTCTCAAAAGTTGCAGGACCACTAACTCGATTAACTCAAAAGGACATTCCATTTGTTTGGAACGAGGATTGAGAAATGAGTTTCCAGGAATTAAAGAAGCGATTGACGGAAGCCCCTATATTGTCATTACCAGATGGAATAGAAGGGTTTGTGGTATACACGGATGCCTCGAAAGAAGGATTAGGATGTGTACTGATGCAAAACGGAAAGGTCATTGTTTATGCATCAAGAAAGCTAAAACCACACGAGCAAAATTATCTGACCCATGATTTGGAACTTGGTGCTATCATTTTTGCTTTGGCAAAATGGCGACATTATCTATACAGTGCGACTTTCGAGATTTATACTGACCACCAGAGTTTGAAATATTTGTTCAGTGAAAAGAATCTCAACATGAGATAGAGAAGATGGATGGAGTTCCTGGAAGATTATGATTGTACTATTTTATATCAACCAGGAAAGGCGAATGTTGTAGCTGATGCTTTGAGTCGCAAAAAGGAAGTTGCTCAACTCGCCAATCTCACAAAAAGATCGAATTATGATTTGATCCTGGTAGAATCTCATGCTCAGATTTCAGGATTGATCATCCAACCAGAGTTGTATTCACAA
Organism: Plantago ovata; assembly: GCA_028274465.1. Lineage (NCBI taxonomy): Eukaryota > Viridiplantae > Streptophyta > Magnoliopsida > Lamiales > Plantaginaceae > Plantago > Plantago ovata. The sequence goes on along the minus strand of CM051456.1, from coordinate 90,337,508 downwards.
TTAAAGGAAGCTCAAGATCGAAGTGAAGAGATTCAAAAATAGAAGATGTCAATGCTAACAAAGGAAAACTCAGAATTTAAAGCTGACAATGATGGAGTTTTGTGGTACAAGGATCGAGTATGTGTACCCGATGAAATGAAAGAGCATTTGATGAATGAAGCTCACAAATCTCGATACACTATTCATCCAGGAGGAACAAAAATGTATCGAGAACTGAAGCACCACTTCTGGTGGAATGGAATGAAACGAGACGTTGCAGATTTCGTTCGAAGGTGCCTTACGTGCCAATTGGTAAAAGCCGAGCATCAACGTCCAGCAGGTATGTTACAACCTTTACCAATAACTTGTTGGAAATGGGATCAAATTACTATGGATTTTGTGACGGGCTTACGAAAGGTACGAGGAGGCTATGATAGTATCTGGGTTATCATTGATAGACTTACTAAATCTGCACACTTTCTTCCCGTGAAAACAAATTTTGGAGTAGAAGCTCTAGCGGAGCTCTATAAGAAAGAGATTGTTCGGTTGCATGGGGTACCAATCAGCATAGTATCTGATCGAGATCCAAAGTTTACATCTCGTCTATGGAAACAACTGCAGGAAAATTTGGGTACCGATTTGCATTTTAGTACGGTCGCGCATCCACAAACTGATGGACAATCAGAAAGGCTTATATATTTTCTAGAAGACATGTTGCGCTTATGTATCTTGGACTACGGTGGTAGTTGGGACAAGCATTTGCCTTTAATCGAGTTTGCTTACAATAATAGCTACCAAGCTACTATTCAAATGGCGCCATATGAAGCATTGTATAGCAGGAAGTGTCGATCACCACTGAATTGGGATTTAGATGAGTGGAGAAGAACATCAGATGGACAACAAAGAGCTCTAAAGCCTGACATCATACAAGAAGCCATTGATAAAGTGCAAATCATTAAGCAGCGGATTAAGACTGCTCAAGATCGACAAAAGAGTTACGCTGATAGGCGTCGAAAGGATTTGGAGTTCGATGTTGATGATTTTGTCTTTCTCAAAGTTTCTCCACGCAAGGGTTTCAAAAGGATTGGAAAAGGAGGTAAACTTAGCCCGAGGTACGTTGGACCATTTCAAATTACTCAGAGAGTGGGACAAGTTGCCTATAGATTGATGTTACCGGCAAATCTTACTGGAATTCATGACGTCTTCCATGTCTCACGACTGAGGAAATATTATCCTGATGCCTCGCATGTCATAAGTCATGAAGATCTACAACTTGAAGATAATTTGACATACGAGGAGAAACCAGTGCGCATTCTGGATAAGAAAATACAGGAGTTGCGCAACCGAAAAATACCACTTCTCAAAGTGTTATGGAGAAATCATAAGGTTGAGGAAGCAACCTGGGAACGAGAAGACGACATGCTCAAGCATTATCCGGAACTCTTCATTCAACCAGGTAAGAATCTGGGGACCAGATTCCCTTAAGGAGGGGTGATTGTGACGCCCCGCCTTAACCAACCGCATAATTTACTTAATTTATCTACGTTTGAAATTTGAAATTTATATGCTCTAATTTCGAATTATATTTTACATGAGTATTCTATTATTAGAAATATCTAGAAAATGTCAAAAAGAAACTAGTACGTATTATTTGGCGTAAAGTGGTGCATTTAGGGGGTCAAAGTAAACTTATAGGACTAGATTGCAAGAATTACTTTTATAGGCCCTAGTTTTTAATTTCCTAGAAAAAGTTGTAATTTTCCCATGTAGATCTATATTTGGTCTTTGAAGATCAGAGAGTGATCGACAATGTCTTTTTCTTTAATTCATCAATTCCTTTATTCATCCAAAATCCAAAACCTTCAATTCAACCAATCAACATATTTTGTGTTTCTTCTCTTCCGCTAAACCGAAGCAGGTCGCCGGATTGATTAATTCGACGATGGATATGAATCCAAGTGTATTGCCGAGATGGTATCCTTATCGAAGAAGAAACAGCTCATTTCTTATCATCGAGAATAAATCCAGGTGTTCTCATTCCGGGCAATATCATCTTTTGCCGTCTTGTTCGACCAATCACTGATATTCATCGGTCTCTATAAATAGTTTCCTCTATCCTAAATTAAAAAAAAATATCATCACTCTCAATCTCAGTTTCAATTCGTAAATTCAGTTAGTTCTTAGGAGAGGGAGTTAGCGTTTGAGCCTGTAAGCAGAAGAATAAGAGGTAATTTATCTATTCATGTTTTAATTACTGTAATTCGTCTATGTTTCTTTCTCTATAGATTTATGTTATTATTTATGATATTGATCAAGATTTGAGATGTTGAAATGATATATTTTGCTATAATCTGTATTTCTTTAGGCCAAATGCACACATAAACTGTTATGTTGCGAATATGAAGTTTTGTCGTTTTTGTTACAGTCCTGTCTTTTGTTGCAGTCATACAGTTTGTTGTTTTATTGCGGTTATAAGATTTGTCGTTTTAGTACAGTTTGTCGTTTTGCTAGAATTTAGTTTCTGTCTCAGTAAATGAACCTCTGTTGAACTTTTTATAACACTGAAAATGGAACTGTAGCTTTCTGAAATAATTACAGGGGTGTTATTTTCAAATACAGTATTGTGCCTCTTAATTAATAGATAGTAGATAAGAAAGTACCTTCCGTGTTAATTAGTTTACAAGGTGACGGCTGATATATGTGTGTTATCGTGATTCTATTCATATCTTCTATCCTTGATTGCCTTTGATTCTGAACTAGCAATTGTTCTGCTGTTCGTGTTTACTATCCTCACTAAGTCATCAAAGACTTACCCTCTCATTGTTTCCTTCTTCAGAGTAATCAAGTAGAGGACGAGGAAGTGACATATTGTAGATATTTGGTAGCTGCTTTAATAAAAACGGGTTCCTTGTACGTGTGAAATCCATGTAAATTACATGTTCCCGTAATCCAGCCCTTGTGTGATATTGTAAAAGTGAGTTTGAACTTCGTTATGTTTTATGTTGCTGAAATAAAGAGTTTTATGGAGTTTGATATGTTCTGATTTTATTTTACCGTTCCTTTTCTTTCCGAAAGATGAAACCGAATTCACTTGAACGAAGGATTAGGCGGGTGGTTATCCGGTTAGGAAGTACTTTTATTTCAGACTGGGGCGCCACACATCAACCCTCTCATAAAATTACTCAAGGCAACCTGGGACGAAAACATACCACATGTCAAGGACATAGTGTAAAACATGAAGAATATGAATTAGAAACAAGTAAAAAGAGATTTTACCTCCAGTTTCGATGATAGTTGTCCACCAAATACTAGTAGTCTCAAGTACTCTCGAGGTCAAAAGCACACAAGATTTCCTATGTTGGAAAGGCAACTTCAAAATTTCTTCAGCACTTTGTTTGCCAAAATCAGGGTCCGACTTGTACTTTTCAATGCCGTCTGCAAGATAAAAGCAAAATGAGATCAACTACATTAAAAAAAAATCCAAATCCGCACAAAAGTCTATATAGCTCACCAAAGGGCCGCCAATGAACAGGGACCCTCAAACTCCTATCAGACGCAAACACATAATTAGTTTTCACAAAGAAATACTCCTTTTTCCACGAGCTATTATCACTAGTCGTAGGTGTGATAACCAGCTGTTCGTAACCAGATACTATTACTTGATTACCTAGGAGCCACTCGATGGAGGTAGATATTGTTGAACTGATGTGTCTTTCAATTAATAAATGTGCACCGACCGTATCCAAAGCTTGTCCGTTTTGTTTTGAATGTTCCATAAAAGTTTGGCCATCAGAGATTGATTCCATTCTTTTAAAGATCGAATATTGTGTTAAGTAACTCGTAATTTTGATGAGCAATTGATGAATGTGTATTTTACACTTTCATTTGAGTCTTTTTCACCTATTTTAGCTATCCTCTATGTTAATTTAGCTATATTTTAGTGCATTTTATTAGAATAGTGTCACGTTTCCCTTTAGTTTTTATTTTACAGGTTTTGGTTGAAAAACGAGGTATTCCGGGCAATTATATTGAAGTAGACAAGGAATTGGTGTTCCAGAAGCCTAATTGGAGTATCTGAAAGATTCCGGATAGGATTTGAAGTCTAGGGACCGAATCTGGAGGCTAGAAGGTCACTAGAAGCCAGAAACCGAGTCCGAAAAGGGGAAGAAATCCAAAAACGCGTCGAAAACGCGTTCTGGGCCGTAATTTACTCCCGAGCGAGTCGCCCGGGATGTGGGGCGAATCGCCCCACACCAGGCGAATTGCAAGGTGTGTGGGGCCCTTCGCCCCACACAATTCGAAAGCCTATATATAGTTGCTCAGTTTTCTCCGTTTTTCATACTTTTCCAGACCTTTTCTCTCACCTTTCTCTGTAGTTTTAGGTAGGAATTCTCCGGAGCCTGTTCTGGGGGTTCTTAGCTTAGGAGATACTTTTTCTTAGCAGTTTGGAGCTTGTAAGATCGCGATTCTTCGGAGATTGACAACCTTCGGTAACATTGTATCTTACAGTTTTTCTACTTATTTTTATATATCTTTCATCATGTTTTCATTCATTCGTGGTATGATTTCTGTTGATTGCATGACAACTATGAATAGCTAAACTTCTCGTTGGTGATAGTATGTGATTTCTTAGTGAAGGGTTAATAATTATGCTAATGGCTATATCGCGCATTATACCTAGAGTTATTGCTTTATTTCTTTGATCTATCTAAACCTCTATCTTCGTATTGTTGAATAATTATTAAACACAATTGGACAATTCATTGATCTTTGATCTATCTAAACCTCTATCTTCGTAGTGTTGAATAATTACAACTGGACAACTCATTGATCAAAGATCTCTATGCAAAACCGGGGAATTTATGCATGATTATTAACCTGCTATGCTTTGAATGACCATACTATCACCAATCTCCATTATCTGTTAAGAAAAACCTTTGCTAAGTCGTCTGCTATTTTATATTCTCAATTTAAATTAGATAAAGCTAGTTATAGTCCTTAGAGATCGACACTCGAGGTTATTCTACTGCTACAGTACGATTTTCGTTGTAGTTGTGAATTGCCTTTGGCTAAATACAAATTTATTTGATTAAGTTGGAACTCGACAATCCAACGCGGATCATCAAATTGGCGCCGCTGCCGGGGACTATACTCCTTTTTTCTATTTAGCTTATTTATATTTTCAGCATTCAATTCCTAGTTTTAGTTGTTTTTATTTTTTCTCTCTGATACTCCTTTCCTAGCTTGTCACAGATATTCAGGTCTTGTGATGGCTCGCCCACTTTTGAAATCATGGGTTCAACCCAACAAAGCACTGATGAGAGGTCCGGCTATTGTTCTTTCTGCTGCAACTCGAGATTTGGAAATCAAAAGTTGCATGTTCCAGCAACTCCCGAGGTTCTATGGGTTGGCTAGGGAAGATATTATGGGATACCTGAATGATATTGACGATTTTATCAACAATCTTCCAAGGCCCGGAGCAGGGATAACGGACGATGAGCTGAGGATGAAGGTTTTTGCTATGGGGCTTGGTGATAAAGCCAAGGCATGGCTAGGCTCTCTGGAAGCCGGATCACAAGACACCTGGGACAAGGTGTATTCTGCTTTTATGGAGAAATACTTTCCTCACACATTGACTACCGCGCTGAAGGCGCAAATCACTGGATTCAAACAGGACTATGATGAGACCATCTACACCGCTTTCGAGAGGTTCAAGGACCTCATGCACAAGTGTCCACACCATGGTTTTGAGCTTCCTGATCTTGTCCAGCTCTTCTACAATGGACTCACATATGAGAGTCAACATGTGGTGGATTTCCAGTGTCGTGGTACTATCTGGGAAGAGACCGCCGAGGATGTGTGGGCGTGTTTCGAAAGGCTTGCTAAAGGATCTCAGTCCAAGGATCCAAGAGCAATGGTTAGGAGGCGTGGACCTGAGGCTCCACCAAACCAGGAGATCCCAATGCATGAAGTGAATGGTGTGAGTGGCGATAGGTTCGAAGGTTTCGCCAACCAGATGAGGCAAGGTCTAAGTGGCCTAATCGGAACATCTCTCTCCAACGAGGTATGTAGGGTGTGCAAGAATTATGGGCATGGGGCTCATATGTGTAGATCAGATCTAGCACGAGAAGATGTTCACTGGGGAAACCGTAGTAATCCTACTCCTAAGGTCGAAGCATCTACATCCAAGTCAGCAACTCTCTTGGATAATTTACAGAAATTGGTGGATTTCACCCAAGTGTTTTTGAAGAGATACGAGGAGCATTCGGCAAAGATCAATGCTCGTTTGGATCAATTGGAAGCGAGAGCTAGTAGAGAGCAGGGGAAATTACATAGCAGCACTGAGAGGTCCATGTCGATCAACTTGGTGGGAGATCTTCCAGTGGAAATCACCATTAAGCAAGTTGCTGCGTGCGAGTGTGGTGCAAAAGACGAACCTCCATTGGCCAAGGAGGAAGATAAAGATCTGGGACTCAACGTAAGTAATGAAGAACCTAAGGATCCTGAACCAATTCCTGATAGCTTTGATGTTAAGGTTGGGATTGGTAGTCTCGATGACGTCCGTGCTACACTAGATACAGGATCTTACTCGAATGGGCTACCCATGAATGTGTTTGAGAAGAGTGGCCTTGGAGAACTTTCGAAGCATAAGGCCATTGTGCAACTAGCGGATGGATCCTTTGTGAGACCCGAAGGCATTGTGAAGAACGTATTGTTTAAGATTGGTGAAGCATCTGTGTACACCAATTTTGTAGTTATGCCGGCGTCTACACCTGGGATGGGGGATGTTGTTCCCTTGGGGCGAACGTTCTTGACTAAACTACGCTCCATGATAGACATCTACCGAAGGACTTGCACCATTAATGTGGATGGCAAGCGACATGTGTTGCGAGCCATATCTGATCCACCTGATCACTTCAATGCTTCTCACACTGTTAACTACTGTGGTCTTGCTGTCTATGTTCATTTTTATTCACAGGTTTGTGGCATGAGGAGAAGATCCATGAAGGGGAAGTCTAGTACCCTCAAGAAGAAGAGCTAGGCGCAAGAAGGAGTCGAGTCAAAGACTATAAACAATGGCGCTATCTGGGAGGCAACCCGGAATTTTTATCGCTTTCTTGCATTGCATGCATATCATTGTGTTTTATTTTATATTTTAGTATGTTTTTTGGTTTCTGATGAGTTTCTTTGAGTACTATAGGTTACAGGTACAAGTTTAGCTCTCACCTTAAATCCACTTTCGACGTTCGGGACGAGCGACGACGTTCAGGTTTGGGGAGGGGGTTATCGCTGGTTATCTCTATACTTGTCTTGCTTATGATAAACTCGTGAAATTTTTTGCATTTGCATTTGCACGTTTACTGCTTTCTTAATTTTTAGGTTGCATTCACTTCATTCATCCTAGGATAGTCTTGCATGTTTTATATGGAGTTTATTGCCGAAATTTTTTGAACTTTTTTATTGGGTAGATTAACTAACTATGCCATTAATCATATGCTTCATCTCTATGAATTTGTTTGAGGTTTTTCTCGCTTGGCTTGTCACATTTATGTATTGCACTTAGTTAAGCTTGGTAGTCTCGACATCACTTAGTGGTGTTTTCTCTACTGCGGTTCACGGAGGCCTTTATAATAGGATGATGCATGTTAGGGTCTTATGGTTGTTTTCCCGAGTAATTATGTACCTAAGAGGCAACAAGTCTTCACCATGCTTTGAGATTGCTAAATGCCTAGGAAGGAGGTAGTGTGAGGTTGTGTGATCCTTTATTTGTAACCTATTCTTCCGAATAGGTTTGGAGAGGGGGTTGCACCATGATGAACGTGTCAAGGTCAATCAAATAAATTTTTTATTTAGCCAAAGGCAATCCACAACTACAACGAAAACCGTAGTGTAGTAGCAGAATGACTCGAGTGTCGTTCTCTCAGGACTACAACTTGCTTTATCTATTTAACAAGAGAATATAAAACAGCAGACAGATAGCAATAGGGGGTTTCTAGCAGATAATGGAGATTGGTGATAGTATAGTCCTTCTTAGCATAATGGGTCGATAATCATGCATAAATTTCTGGGTCTTGCATAGAGATCTTTGAATCAATCTAGTGTCCTGTTGCAAGTATTAAGCACTACGAAGATAATCTTGTCTGACTAGTCAATCACGGTTGTCCTAATGTGTTCCGTAATTATTCAACACTACGAGGATAATTGGTCTAATGGTCGATTAGTGTCCAATTGTGCATAATAATCAATACAACATACGAGAATTTTGGTTACAACTAATCAACGAAATAAAGCAATAACACGGAGTATAATGCGCGATATAGCCATTAGCATGATTATCTTCCCTCGCTAAGAATTCACATACTACCACCAATGATATGTTTAGCTACTCATATTATGCATGCAATCAACAGAAATCATAGAAGAAAACATATTGAAAGATAAATAAAATAAGTAGAATAAAACTGTAAGATACAAAGTTACCGAAGGTTGTCAATCTCCGGATGATTGCGATCCTACGAGCTCCAAACTGCTATGAAAAAGTATCCCCTAAGCTACGGAACTCCCAGGACAGGCCCCGGGAAGTTCCTACCTAAAACTATAGAGAGAGGTGAGAGAGAAGATCTGGAAAGATATGATTTTCGGAGAGAAAACTGAGCACTATATATAGGCCCCGAATAAAGTCTGGGGCGGTTCGCCCCCCGTCTTTTTCGCGGAATTCCGCGTTTTTCGACGCGGATTTTGATTTCTTCACCTTTTCGGACTCGGTTTCGGACTTCTAGTGGCCTTCTAACCTCCAGATTCGACCCCTAGACTCCAAATCCTATCCGGAAACCTTCAGATACTCCAAATAGGCTTCTGGAACACCAATTCCTTGTCAACTTCAATATAATTGCCCAGAAATCCCCGAATTTCAACCAAAACCTGTAAAATAAAATCTAAAGGGAAACGTGACACTATTCTAATAAAATGTATTAAAATATAGCTAAATTAACATAGAGGATAGCTAAAATAGGTGAAAAAGACTCGAATGAAAGTGTAAAATACACATTCATCAAACTCCCCAAACCGAACTTTTGCTTGTCCTCAAGCAACTAAGCTAGACTCTAATACAAAAAAACATGCAAGACACAAAATGAAGTTTCATGCCAAATAAAATGAACTAATCTACTGAATCTACCAAAAAACATATGAACAAAAACCATATGAATCAAAGCATGAATATAGGTTGAAGAATACCTCGATTGACTTATACACATCCACATAAGAACTTATGTCAAGACAAGATAGTCTCTCGTAACATTCTCTACCTGGACCTAGTCAGTGACGACGTAATGATGCATGCTAAGATACGAATGGTTGCCCCGTGCCTATGAAACTGAGGACTTACTGTTGTTCCACCAAGTTAAGACTTTCCCTCAAAAGAGGTCGAACCAGTACTGGCTCTCATCAAACGAAGGAGGGTTCCCTATAAAAGATAACACTCCCCTATGGTCAGTGTGAACAAGAAGTTTGTATCCAGTTATATAAGACCTGAATTTACTTAGAGCAAAAATCACCGCCAAGAACTCTTTCTCGGTGGTAGTATAATTAATCTGATCAGCATCTAATGTCTTACTAGCATAGTAAATCACTCTAAAACGGTTATCAATTTTTTGACCAAGTACATCACCCATAGCATAGTCAGAAGTATCGCACATAATCTCAAAAGGAATTTTCCAATCAGGGGAAACTACAATAGGGGATGTCAAAAGCTTTTCCTTTAGTATGTGAAAGGCATCCAAACATTCTTGTGTGAACTCAAAAGGGACATCTTTAGCAAGCAATTTACTTGAGCATTTAGCTATTTTTGAAAAATCTTTGATAAACCTCCTATGGAAGCCTACATGCCCAAGCAAAGATTGCAACTCGTGCACACAAGTAGGTGGAGGTAATTTTTCAATAATTTCAAGTTTCCCTTTATCTACCTCTATCCCTCTTTTAGATATAGTATGGCCTAAAACAATTCCCTCTTGGACCATATAATGACTCTTCTCCCAACTCAAAGTGAGATTACATTCAATACATCTTTTAAGGACACGATCAAGCTTATCAAGACAATCATCAAATGAATCACCGTAAACGGAAAACTCATCCATAAATACCTCAACAAACTTGTTTACCATATCAGAGAAGACGGAGAGCATGCAACGTTGGAAGGTAGCTGGAGCATTGCATAATCCGAATGGCATCCTTCCGTATGCAAAGGTGCCAAAGGGGCAAGTGAATGTGGTCTTCTCTTGGTCCTCGGGAGCAATAGGGATCTGATAGAAACCTGACAAACCATCCAAGAAACAATAGAATTCTCGCCCAGCAAGGCGGTGAAGCATATCATCAATAAATGGCAAGGATAAATGATCCTTTTTAGTGGCATAATTTAATCTCCTATAATCTATGCACATGCGCCACCCGGTTGTTTTCCTAAGGGGCACTAATTCCCCTTTATCATTAGCTTCAACCGTGATTCCTGATTTCTTAGGAACTACATGGACGGGGCTGACCCATTTGCTATCTGGAGCTGGGTAAATCATCTTAGCATCTAGGAGTTTAAGGACTTCCTTTTTCACAACCTCTTGCATAGCTGGATTTAGCCTACATTGTGGTTGCCTAACGGGTTTGGCATCCTCTTCTAAGGCTATTTTATGTGTACACTGCACCGGGCTTATGCCCTTGATGGCTCCTATGCTCCATCCTATGGCTCCGGTATTCCTTTTCAACACCTCAACTAGCTTAGACTCTTCGTCCTTACTAATCTTAGAGGATATGATCACAAGTTTAGACTCATCCTCTCCTAGGAAGACATATTTTAAGTGGCTTGGCAATGGTTTAAGCTCAAGTGTTGGCTCACTAGGTGGAGGAGTCACTCCTTCCTCTACATCTACTTCTAGGGACTCTTCTACTTCTCCTCCTAGAGGAATTTCAGGTGCACTATATAAGAGGGCTGTCATAGATAACACTTCTTTGGTGACAAATCCTTACTCAAGGTTCATGGTAAGGGCTGCCTCTAAAGGGTCACTAACTTCATGAGCAAAATAATTATCACAAGAAATAGGTTCATAGCAATCAACAAATTTAAACTCTTCAATTATAGCTTCTTCAGAATCGGGTTCATATACCTGTTTGTATTGCTCAATCTGAACCTTGTCCCCGAGCACCTCCATGGTGATTTTTTTCCCTCGAAGCTCCAAGCATGTGTTGGTGGTGGCCATGAAGGGCCTGCCCAAGAGCACAATATGCTCCTTTCTTGAACTAGTTCCCTCATCTGCCGTCTCCATCACAACAAAGTCGGTTGGCACAATAAGTCGATCAACCTTCAATAGAATATCCTCGACTATCCAAAGTGGGCATTTCACACTACGATCAACCATTTGAACAACCATACTAGTGGGTTGGATTTGTCCTAACCCCAATGCTTTGTAAATGGAGTATGACATTAAATTAATGCTAGCCCCTAAATCAAGCATTGCTTTTGCAGATCGACCATTTCCCATGGTGATACTAATAACGAAACTCCCGGGATCCTTTTGTTTCAAAGGCAACTCATGTACGGAGTTAACCATTTCAAGTTCGGCTACCTCCCCTTTTGGAAAATCTTCTTATTGTTCCTCACCTCTTTGAAAAATTTCGTGTAGGCGGGAACATTTTGAATCAATTCCAAAAGAGGGACGTTTACCTCTACTTTTGATAGGATCCCGTATATGGGTGAGTCACGAATATCCTTTTTGGCCTCCTTTATTCTTCCTGGGAAGGGAAGATGTGGTTTAAGGGGCACATAAGGATTAGGCGACTTATGAAGCCCGCCTTCCTTTTGGTGCATCTCCTTGTTCTTCCTCTTTCTCCTTCCCAGGTGCAAGTTCAGGAGTTGGTATCCTTCTTCTGCTTCCTCCTTATCCAGCTCCTCTTTATCACCTGCATCACCTGAATTATTAGACAAAAATTTTTAACTTTTGAAGGATACATATCGAAGGATATGGTGGTGTTGACTCTTTGCCACTTCGCAAAAGTATATTTGCTTCTTCAAGCTCCTGTTCAATTCTTGGGCTTCCACCTTGTTCTTCTTCACTCTCCAGATCAGTTTCAAGTCCCTCAGTTATCTCCTCCTAATGGTTAGAATTCCATCATTCTGGAAAAAATTCCGGATTCTGTTCCCAGGTCCCAAGCGGACCGCTTGGCTAAGAGCAAGCGAGCCGCTTGTCAAGCGGACCGCTTGGCTGCTCACAAGCGTCCCGCTTGGAAACTGGAAAATTTCCAGAGAGTTTGTCAGTTCCCAAGCGGACCGCTTGGGAGTTCCAAGCGGCTCGCTTGATAGTTGTTGTCTGCATATTGTCCGGCAAGTAGTTTTCTGCAGTTTCTGGATGCTCTCTGTAATCAAATGCCTCTTTTTCGATCATCTCCTCTTCTAGTAACTCGAGCATAACCTCAGATTCTTCCAAAACTTCATACACACTCTCCATTCTTGTATCGAAATCTTCTGGTATTTGCCCGCTATTTCAAGTACATCTCCCCAAACCTTCATCAAAGTTGACAACACTTCCTCTTCTTCTCCAGAGAAACATTCCTCTACACATTGAGCTTGCGACTCCACGACCTCATAGACATATTATGGAACATTCTCCCCCGAGCATGTCTTCACCTTGTAGTCAAAGTTGTCATCATAGGAGCTTATGGCAATAGGCTTGGGTGCTTGATACATTCTTGAATAATCCACTGATGGCACAAGAGTACGGTTGTGTGTAGCGACAAGGAGCTTCCCAAAAACTTCATTAATTTGGGAAACGGTTCAATTCTCCATACCATCACATGCACCATCTATAATCAATTGTAATCCTCCAGCCCCTTGTAAAAGTAAGTGATCAATTCATACTCACTCAACCGATGATGTGGACATTCGCTCTTGTAGAGCTCAAATCTTTCTAGAGCATCACAAAACCTTTCTCCTCTCCGTTGAGTAAATTCAACTATCCGCCTTTTAAGCTCTTCATTCTCTCTAAAGGAGAGGAACCGATCAAGGAAAGCATCTACAATATCCTGCCAACTTCTAAGTGATCCTCCAGGCATGGTTCTCAACCACTCCTTGGGTTTTCCAACAAGAGCACAAGGAAACAACCGACGCAAGAGCTTATCCTCATTCAATTTCCGTGATGGCAACAACCCAACATCACGCCGGAATTCTAACAAGAACCTCAAGGCATTCTCACAAGGCGAGTCTCGGAAGGTAGCTAAGCTATAGAGGATTTCATCAGTCACCTCATACAACCTAGCTTCCGGTTCAAGATATATTGTTGGTTCCTTCTTTATCACCTCATACCGCACCTTGAAGGTTTCATTCATGCAAACTTCCCCCATACCTGGTCAATCAACAAAGCCTTCAACTAACGTAAGTTTCCGTTAGTATTCGTAAAAAATTTCACACAAATCAACAAACAAACAAATGGAATAGGGAAGGAGATGTTGGCTGAAAAACCAAAACAAAATACTAACCAAAGGAGTTAAGTCCCCGGCAACGGCGCCAAATTGATGAGTCGTTTTTTTCACCAATTAAATTTTTTTATAAGCCAAAGAACACTTATCACTACACAAATCAGAGTGCAATGGCAAGTTGTCCCTGAGTGTCGTTCTCTCGGGACCTAACGTGGCTTTGTTTGAGGTTTTTGTATGAGATTTCAGTCAACGAGTTCAAGTTGATTTTGAAAACGGTTTTAGACCACAACAACTAGAATCAAACTTGTTTGAAATAAAAAACGGAAACGGTTGGTGGTAGAAATCGAATCAACATGTATTGATTACGAATATGCTCACAGGTTTAGTGCGTAAAACCTTCGACTAAGTCTGTTAAGCAACCGTGGTAACTTTCAAGACACACATCATAAAAGATCACTATCAATACTTTATAGGTGTTTGTCACTAACACCATTTATCTAACATGCTGCAAATTACAAACATACAATCCTATAGCTTTCATTGACCACGAGTTTGTCACATACTCTATTCTAATATATTTTATAGGCAACTATAAATCATATGAAGCAATTTGCAGCAAGATTGAATCACAATCTCATGTAAGCATAAACATAATCCAACACATGTAGATTCTACATTCTACCACCAATACAAAGGATTTAGCTACTCATATTCAATAATGAAAACATCAAATCATATGAATTGTTACAGGAAGACATTTGATCAAACTACTAGACAAGAGATTGATACAAAGTTACCACCAAAGTTGTCACTATTCGGTGGAAATTGATAGAAACCTCCCCGTAGATGAAAATAGCATGCAATCCTATGGCCAAATCTTCAATCCAATGTGAATTGCAAAGTAAATCTGAGTTCTAGGTGAAAATTGGGGCTTAGAGCTCTCCACAATTCGAATGCTGAAGTCCGAATGTCAAAAAAGTAACTAAAAATGTGTTATAAAGACATAATCCCGATTCTGTATCTGGAGCCAAGCGGACCGCTTGGGCTCTGCCAAGCGGACCGCCTGGTTACTGGGCCACTTCTCTGGAATTCCAGAGATTTCCAAGCGGATGGCTTGGCTTCGGAAGCGGCTCACTTGCTCTGTGGGGCAGATTTTGACTTGGAAGCTCAATCCTTTGCCCACGATCGGCCCTCGGGTGCCTTGGACTCGTCCTTCTCAACACTTATTGGGGCTCAATCACTCACGAACAAAGCCACGGAGGTCGAGGAACTTCAACGTGGACATTTTCTATAAAAAATGCTCGTTTTTAGCTCCAAAAACATTGTTTCGTACCTAAGTGCCTGAAAATGCACAAAACACAAAACGTGACACTATTCTACAAAACAAGACTAACCAAAAAACTAGGCAAAAGGATAGCAAAAGAAGGCAAAATAAACAACATGAACGCGTCAAAAATACGTTCATCAATGAACGTGCTAAAAATACGTTCATCAACGAGCTCTAAGTAAACGATGAACAAGTAAATATCAAAACTCTATGAAGTTTGACCATCTCCATTCGTTTAGACTCTCAGACCCTTCAGACTCCGCCACATCAACATTCAGATTATTTTATTAGTAATCGGACTCTATCATACTGTGCTTCCATCCGTTCAGACCCATCAGACTCACATTTTCTTTTCTTTTTTCATTTTCTTTTAATCTACATTCATATGTTCTCATTTCTTTTTAAACTACACTATTTTTTATATTTCATACTATTATAATTTTGAATTTTGTTAATTAATTATATATATATATATATATATATATATATATATATATATATATATATATATATATATATATATATATATATATATATATATATATATATATATATATATTATATATATATATATATATATATATATATATATATATATATATATATGTATATATATTATATATATATATATATATGTATATATATATATATATATATATATATATATATATATATATATATATATATATATATATATATCTATATATATATATATATATATATATATATATAAATTATAATGATTGATAATAAAACAAAACAATATTTAGAATGCAAATTAATTTAGGTGTAAGTGTAGTTTTGTTTTTTGTTTTTTTTTGAGACTGAAAAGGGTTATATTATTAGTACCCAATAGAAAAAGCGCCACAGAACAAGAAACAGAGTAGCAGTATCTCTGAACAATACAAGCTGACAGCTCAAGGCGAAAAAGCAAAACAAAAAACACCAAAAAAACAGCAGCAGACACTAAAAAAAACAACGACATCACCCAGGCTCCGAGAAATCAAAAGGCAGACAAGCATATCCCACAGCATCAATAGCGAAATTGTGGCACAGCCGATGAGCTAACTCATTAGCTTCTCGTCGAATATGGATGATCTGATAATTGCTGAAAGAATGAAGCAGTTCCCTAACAGCTGCATATAAATTGGCATTGGGAGATAAAGCAGTGGAACCATTTATGATATCGAGTATAACCTGCAAGGAATCGCCTTCCAAAATAACCCGGTTGTAACCCAGATGACGCGCCAGCTCCAGACCTAACTTGGCTGCTAGTAATTCAGCAGTAGCTACATCATAAGCTGCCTGGAGTTTCTTCCGATGCCAGGCCAACACAAGCCCCGTACTGTCCCGACAAACAGCCGCAATTCCGCCCATATCACCTGTGAATGGGACTGCTGCATCAAAATTGCATTTAATAAAACCATGCGGGGGAGGTTTCCATGGCCCAAGAACAGAATGCTGCTTATCAAAAAAATCCCCAACAGGTTCATATGCATTGGAACGATGAAATGCAGAAAATTGAAGAATATATTGGACTGTATCCATGGGGATCTTCTCCCACTCATCATCAAATTTCATTTTGTTTTTATTATGCCATAAACTCCAACAAGCAATAATAAACAATTCGAAATCATTAACAGATAAACGTATACGCACTCCCATAATCCAACTCCATATATCATCAACTGGAAAAAGGATACTACGAACCGGAATATTGGCCAAAGCCCAAACCTGTCTAGCAAAGTGACAGTCCTTCAAAACATGGAGGATGGTTTCATGCTCCATACCACAAACAATACACATATCTCCCTCAGATATATGGCGCCGCACCATCTCGGAACCTACAGGCAGGATCCCATGCAACATTCTCCAAAGTAAATGCTTTACTTTTGGTGGTACACGCAATGCCCAAATTGGGTTCCAATTCCTTGTATGAGCTGTCGAACTAGAACCTCCAGTATTAGCCTCCTGCCTAGCTTCTAGTTCCAGAGCCAGCCTATAGGCTGACTTCACTGTATATATCCCCATATTGGAATAGTGCCACACATAGATATCAGCGTCAGTTGGACGAACAAGAGGGATCTTAAGAATTTCTTCTATGTCATCCTGCCAGAAAAGATAAGTGAGTATAGATAAATCCCACACAAATAACTGATGGTCAATAAGGGTGGAAACAGTAAGGGGCCCTTCATTATGTAAGTCAGGGGTTTTGGGCTTGAAGGAGCTATAGCTAGGAATCCACTTATCTCCCCACACATTTATATTCTCCCCATTCCCAACCCTCCACCTCATTCCTTCATTAACAAGGTCCTTAGCAGCTAAAATACTCTTCCAAGTAAAAGAAGCATTAGAATTAGGTGCTGCCTCAAAAACCAAGGAATGAGGGAAATACTTAGCCTTATAAACACGGCTAAGTAGGGAATGAGGTTTTGTGTGAATGCGCCAAACCTGTTTACCAAGTAAGGCCAGATTGAAAGCACGAAATCCCTAAAACCCAAACCCCCATCACGCTTACTTTTACATAAAGTACCCCAGCCCAGCCAATGCATATTTTTACCACCCCCATTGTTCCACCAGTAATTTGAAATTAGGGATTCAATTTCCTTAAGCAAGGAGTCAGGCAATTTAAAACAACTCATAACGTAAGTTGGTATAGCTTGTAAAACAGATTTAATCATTACTTCTTTACCAGCTTTAGAAAGAGTTTTATTTTCAAAAGACTGAATTCTTTTCCAAACCTTATCCCGCAACCAACCAAACACTTCTTTCTTGCTTCTACCCATAGTTGTAGGCAGACCTAAATATTTATCATGCTTTTCAACTACCTGAACATTCAAAATATTCCTAATATCATTAATAGAGTTGGGGCTGACATTTCTGCTAAAAACAACATTTGACTTTTCTAAATTAATCACTTGCCCAGACCCCATACTACAGACATGAAGAATATTACGAATAGACTCAGCAGCTGAATTAGAAGCTTGACAGAAAATCATAGTATCATCAGCAAAAAGAAGGTGAGAAATCTCAGGGGCTGAAGAATTAACTTTAATGCCTTTAATATGACCACGTGACGTAGCCTCAGCAAATAAAGCACAAAGAGCTTCAGTACAAAATAAAATCAAGTATGGAGATAGAGGATCCCCTTGTCTTAATCCCCGAGTAGGAGTAAAAGGACTAGACTCACTTCCATTTAAGATCAGGGCATAAGAGACACTACGCACACATAGCAGAATAGTATTGATAAAACCAGGGCAGAAACCAATTTTATGCAACAATCTATCAAGAAAAAGCCACTCAACGCGATCATAGACCTTACTAAGATCCAATTTTAAGGCTAAATAACCCTCATTTCCAGTAGTTTTGCGCTTTAAATAATGATTTAACTCATAAGAGACTAAAACGTTATCAGTTATTAGCCTACCCGGGATAAAAGCAGACTGAGTTTCACTTATCAAACTATTCATATGAGGTTTGAGCCTGTTTGTTATACACTTAGACGCAATTTTGAAGACGACATTACTTAAACTTATTGGCCTATACTGGGTTATGAGCTCAGGATCTTTACATTTAGGAATCAAAACAATATGCGTAAAATTGAGCTTATTATCAAGAATGTCATTATTTAACAACCGCAAACAACATTTAGTAACCGAAGCTCCTACGACAGACCAGAATTTTTGAAAAAAAAGAACAGGCAACCCATCAGGTCCTGGAGACTTAAGAGGATACATTTGAAAAAGAGAAGTTTTTACCTCATCAATTGTGTACTCCTGGCAGAGCTCCAGATTCAACTCATCTGAGACTTTTGGGACTATATACTCCAAAGCTGCATCAATATCCATATCACTTGGCTGAATAGAGCTAAAAATATTCTGAAAGTAGTCAACTGCAATCGTACAAATACCTGCCATATCAGTAACCATGAGCCCCTGAGCATCTTTCAACCCCAAAATTTCATTCTTTGTCAATCTCTTAGAAGCTTGAGCATGAAAGAATCGAGTATTACGGTCACCATTCTGAGCCCACTGCACCTTTTGCCCTCTGTTTCCACATAGTATTCTCACACTCCAAAACCTCCTCCAACTCCTGCTTCAACTCAACGCATTTACCCTTTGTAACCGATGTAATCAGCTGCTCTTGAAGATCATCAAGTTGCTTTCTAATGTCTATGATCCGACCCTTAACACTTCCGAATTTCGACTTGCTCCAATTGATTAACCCGACTTTGCACTTCCCAGAAGCTTCCAGAAAGTCGATCGAGTTATCCCAGTTATCGCCGACCACCTTAGCAAGCTCACTATTCCGGATCCACATTGCTTCGAATTTAAAGCCAGATCTATGTGATGGGCGAGTTTGGGGGCGATCTTCAAGTAGCAGGAGAATGGGGTTATGGTCTGAGTAATGGGATTTTAGTTGATGGACGGCTGAGGATGGATATAAGTAACGCCAGAGAGAATTGACAAAAGCTCGATCCAGTCTATTTCGGATAGTGAAGGGAAATTCTCTTTTGTTTGACCAAGTGTACTTATACCCTTTAAAACCCATATCACTTAAGCCCACCGCCCCAACACACTCTCTAAAGTCCCGTAACCTCTAAGGTGCAACATCCAATCCACCAGATTTTTCGCTATTCGAGAGTATCTCATTAAAATCACCCATACAAACCCATGGTGCATTGAAAAAACCACCAAATCTTCTCAAGAGATTCCATGTGTTCTTACGCTTACTAACATCTGGCTCCCCATAAAACCCAGTAAACCGCCAGTTATTATTATTACTCGGAAACTGAACAAAAACATCAATATGAAACTTAGAAAAACTCTGCAAACTAACTACGACATCCTTATCCCAGAGCAAAGCCAGACCACCAGATTTACCCTGAGAAGCTACAAAAGAACCGAACAAATTAAATTTCTCCTTTAACCTATCTACCTTACGATCCCTCACCCGAGTCTCCATAAGAAAGATAAGTTGGGGATGGAAATTACGGATCAAGTCACCAAGATCCTGAACTGTCCAAAGGCCCCCTAATCCGTGACAGTTCCAGGCAAGAATACTCATGGATATAGGCGGGGTTGCATAGCAACCTCCGCCTCTGGTATTGGATCAGAAATAGTAATGCTCTGATGGGAGCGTTTAGCAGGTCTCTCATAACTCATATCCATAGGACAGCTCTCAGTTTCAGGTTCTGGGTTGGAGTCATCTTGCTTGCCTTTATTATTCTGTCTGGATCGTTTTCCTTTTTGGTTATTCGGTTTCTATGGTACATTTGGTTGTGGGTTCTGGTTCTTTTATTAGTCCTAGTCCATTTGCGTTTTGGGCTAGGAGGGGGAGGGTTGGCTGGAGGAGATGGGCTGGATGGAGGAGGTGGATACGGGAGATAGGGGGTATATTGATGTGGAAAATGTCCTGGACTTTGAGAATTGGGACCATAGTATGGATAATAGGTCTGGTAGTGAGGGTCCGATGGATCTTGCTGAAATGGGACAATAGATAATGGGTGAGGGAAAATTGGGCTTGATGGTGGGCTCTTTGGAGGAATTGTGTGGGCTGTTGAATTTGGGCATGCAGTTGTTGGGTCAGGCAATGGCAAAAGTCCTTGGGTAGGTTGTGATGGAGTGGTACGTGAACTAGAAGGGATGTGCGAATTAGGTGGCAGATTGGGCGGGCTTGGTTGTTTAGAGCGTGTCTGAGAGCTTGGAGCATAAGTGGACTGATTAGTCAAAGCAGCATCACCCTAAATTCCTTCCGTTTCCTCACATCCCCTACAAACAGAATCCTGATGATTAGGACGAGATTGACTAGGTGAAGTTGTTCTAGCTCACCTGGATACCGATTGACCCGTATGACTACTTCCCACAAAAATAGGAGCCTCCCTATCAGAATCTGTTCCACCAAAATAGCGACTGCTCTGGCCGGAACCTGTTGCCGTACGCAACCACTCACCCCATGGTAACAAGTGATCATCCATATCCCCTCCGGCAGCCTCGAGATCGAACTGAATTCGACAATCCTGTAATATATGGCCAATGATGCCACACCGGTAGAAAAAGTTCGACAATCGTTCATACGTAAAAGTCACTAGAATTGGCTCCGCATTTGCACCCCGTACCTTAAAAGCTCGTTTGAGAGGCTTGGTAATGTCAATACGAACTCGAATACGCATGATTAGATCCTCCATACTCCCTTTGTTATTCTGGACGAAACTGATATAAGTACCCAAACCTTTCCCAATTGCCTCTGCCATTTTCACATTAATCATACTTGGGGGTAGACCTGCAACATGAATCATAAAGGTGACATGGTTAAGGCTTACTGCCTTTGGATCTCCACCCCTTTCAATTGGTGCCAGGACCACAAGATTTTTTCATAGGACCATGGACCATTATCCAGAACACGATTCATGTCCAACTCGTGTTGAAACTGAAACATAAGACGTTCTTCGTTTACCTTAATCACCTCCATCCCGTGAAACAATCCCCAACTATTCCTCATAACTTTCTGAAATGAATCAAGATGGATAGCACGCTTCGAGAAAGTCCGACCCACTAAAAAATGATTGAACCTAGCATTAGTAGGAGTCCAAGCCTCATCGGGAGCCTCAATCTTGGATTCTTCGTCCTCAAACAAACGAAGTTGGCGATTCATTTTGGCGATGAGTTCGACAACCATGGTTGACAAAATACAGACGTGGAGTATATAGTCGTATAGCAGCAGATGAGTAGAATGCGTAGCTCTGCAAAGAAACAAAAGAAAACCAGACAGAGGAAAACAGAGAATATTAGACGTGTGAAACCAGTCTGCTAATATAGGCATCAAATAATGATAAGTCTTAAAGATAATCACAAAATCTAATCCTGGATCTGGAGGATAATTTAGCCATACTGGATAAATCTTGATTAGAGACGTGCAATACCCAATTTTCACTAAAACAAATCTAACAAATAACAAATTACTAAACGAAACAGAAAAGGAAATAGAAGCAGAAGACCCAAACAAATTGGTAGAGAGATCTTCAATGGAAGGAGTCATGTCACTCATACGAGGAAGAGAAGAAGAGAGG
The DNA here is from genome assembly GCA_028274465.1 of Plantago ovata. Lineage (NCBI taxonomy): Eukaryota > Viridiplantae > Streptophyta > Magnoliopsida > Lamiales > Plantaginaceae > Plantago > Plantago ovata. The sequence continues at coordinate 90,315,675 of CM051456.1, read as the reverse complement.
GCATAGAGAGGTAGACGAGAGGGCATAGAGAAGAAGAGAGGGCACAGATCTAGATCGATCTAGATCTCGGCCACTTTCCGTTTTAGAAAGAAAGAAAGAAGACAGAGAGAGAAATTATCAAAACTCAACTGTAGTACTTATATTTATAAAAGTTTACAATTAGTACTTATATATAATGTACTATAAATTTCATTAAAGAAAATAATGAGGGGATTAAAGAAAAGAAAAAATAAAATAGAAAGGTAAAGGAAAAAGAAAAAAAAAAGGAAATGAAAAGGTAAAGGAAAAAGAAAAAAAAAAAAGGAAAAATAACCCATAAAACTCATCAGACCCGTAATAAACTTTATTACGGGTCTGATGAGTTCATCAAACCCAGATACCATTGGAACTCCATCAGACGTCTAGATAGAGTCTGAAAGTTTATTAAGACTTCATCAAGACTGACGACATCGGTCGTCAGTCTTATAAGGGTGACGGAGTGATAAGGAGTGATGGAGCAGCAAATGAATTTGAAATAGTTATATTTATCGGTTAAAAAGAAAAAATCAACTTTATTTAATAATCACAAAAGACCTGAAAGTTGCTCCTTTCTCATTTGCCTGACGGCTGACACCATGTCACCATTCCTAGAAACCTTAGACACTGAACTCGCGGGAAAATGTTAACAATGGAAAACCTTCAAATTCATTTGGCGGGTAAATTAAATCCCAATTTCATCCGTATCTTCAGCTGTCTACATTTTATTACTACTATCCAATTTGCTGCACCTTCTTCTTCTTCTTCTTTCTTCCTGTCACCCCCCTTTTCTCTATTTGGTCAAAACCTTTTCCACAAAAGAAAAACAATATACCCAAAATAGCAGCAGCGATTAGATTATCATCAGTCATAATCAGTGATTCTCACAAATGGGGATAAATAATCTCCTCAGATTCATGAAACCCTACATTCAATCAGTCCACATCAAGAAATACGCAGGGAAACGTGTAAGCGCGCGTGTTATTGGCCTAATCAGATTTCGTTTCTTTATCTTCATTTATTCATTTCTTTTTCTTGTGCTTTTTATAATGCAGGTCGGCATTGATGCATATTCATGGCTTCATAAAGGAGGTTTTTTTTCTTTTTTTTTTATTTAACATATTTTGTGGTCTGTGGAGTGTATTTCTTTGCTATTGGATATTGAAATTGGAGTTATTTTACAGCGTATTCATGTAGTATGGAGCTGCATTTGGATACGGAAGGAGATAAAAAGTTTCAATATATTAAGTATTTTATGCATCGGATTGAAATGCTTCGATTTTACAAGATCACTCCGGTGGTTGTTTTCGATGGAGGGAGTATCCCGTGTAAGGCCTCCACCGAGGATGACAGGAACAGGCATGTTGTTAAATGGACTTATTCTATATCTAGTTTCAGCTGGAACTTGGTTGTAATTTGTAATGTCTATCTTTATTAATAGTACTATTGTTGGTTTAGAAGGAGAAAGGATAACTGCGATAAAGCAATGGCGAAGCTCAAGGAAGGCGATGTTGATGCAGCCTCTGAGATTTTCCAGGTATTGACAAGTAGTCCCTGTTACTGTGTGTCACAATTATTCAGTGGTTGCGAATTATGTGAAATGCTGTTTTGTTATTTCTTCATTTGGATCGAAAGTGAAGTCTTAGTTTTTCTGTACTCTCTCTAGATATTTGGAAAGGAATGTGTTCTTTTAAAATGGACTAGTAGAGAAGCGATTTAGTGTTCGCAAGAAGTGTTAAAAGATACGGAAGGGTAGAGAACTGGTGTTGCAATAGTAGCTTAACTTCTGATCTATAAGCCTGAAATGCTGAATGAGTTGTTGAAGGCCAGATTCCTAAGTTGCTGAAGTACAAGTGGTAGCAAACTCCAAAACATGAACTTATGCCAAAACTTATTAAGTGGTTGCACACACCCATTTTATCTGTAGGTTGTTCAGCAATGTGAAACTAGGAGGCAGGAATACCCTAAGTTTACGGGGAAAGAATTTGGTCGTCTCATGCTCAATATATCCATTAGATACTTTAATGTGCCTAGGAAAAGTTATTAGTTCAGTTCATAGTCCACCATTGGTTTACCGCAGTTTGAATTTGACATGCCATTCAATGATCCTCTTTTGGGATATTCTCCTCGTGGAAGCTAAACTTTGCTTCAAAACTTCAACATGAAATGTTTCGTTTATTCATCGTGATGATATGAAATGTTTGTTCATCATGCATGGAATTGTTATATGGGACTTCTCTCTTATTGTGTTTCCATTGAGTATTATATTGCACGTTATATATCTAAACCATGAATGCTACCTTCCACACTCACTCTGATATATTGATTTGTAGAGAGCTGTGAGTGTCACTCCATTGATGGCACGTGAACTCATCCAGGTACTTTGTTTTTTCTGTTCATAGTTTCGCATTATTTTGGTGTAGATCCATAGATTTAACAAGTAAAGCTAGGGACTCATGCATGAATCTGCTTACAAATTTATCCTGTTTTGTATCCAGTAAGTCAAGCATTACAATTTATCTTCATTGTCTAATTTATTTATTTATCTGTATTTCTATGTTCTGTTCCGTTAGGTTTTGAGATCAGAAAATATTGAATTTGTGGTGGCTCCATATGAAGCAGATGCACAGTTAGCATATTTGTCTGGTCTTGAAGCTGATAAGGGTGGAGTAGTAGCAGTCATTTCAGAAGACAGTGACTTAATAGCATATGGCTGCCCAGCTGTAAGAAGCTTTACTAAATTCTGCTATAAAATTCAAATCCAGCTCTTGTGTATTGCGGTCTGAAACTTTAACTATAATGTTCCTACAACAGATTATCTTCAAGATGGATCGTTATGGACTCGGTGAAGAGATAGTCCTCGAGAGGGTCTTTGACAGTGAAGGCACTGTGCCATCCTTCAAAAACTTCGACCGAGAAATGTTTATAGGTTAAGCATCTTGCTGCCAACAACTTGTTTCATAATTTTTTTGTCATCTTGTTTCTGTCGAATGTATATGTTATAATAACTTCCCTTTTGAATTAGAGTTGAATATTTCGAAACTTGTAGGTATGTGTGTCTTGGCAGGCTGCGATTTCCTTCCATCTGTTCATGGAATTGGACCTGCAAAAGCTTACAATTTGGTTTCCAAGTATCGGAATTTAGACCGGGTACAAACAATCTCCTGTCAAGTGTATTTTTTTTGTTTGTTTATGGTTTCCTATCATTAGTGTTTATGGCAAACTCAGACCGTTTCATATGTAAGCTTTTGCAAGAGCCTTATTTAAGCTCCACATTCTCGGGATTAATATATACAGCCTTCTAAATGTTTCTGCTAGTTTTGTTTAGGTTGTAAAAGGAAAAGAAAATATAATTTAGGTGTTAGTCTAACGGTTAACCTGCACCCCCGTGTGAAGTATGGCTAAGTTACAATAGGCTATATGTCCGAGTCTTTGCAAAGGCTATGACTATCCAGTTTAATGTTATGTTTATGTTTTCAAACATATAGAGAACTCAAAGTATAAGCAGCGGCTGACAGGCTTCTTTATATATGCAGGTCCTATCTGTTTTGAAGAACGGAAAGGGAAAACAAATAATGCCTGAAGGCTACCCCGAAGCTTTCAAAGAAGCAGTTGCAGTGTTCCAGCATGCTCGAGTGTACGTATAGTACCATGCTACAATCTTGGGCCCATACAATGGTGCCTTTCTTAATTTCATTGTATCTACTTATCTTGTTATACACTCTCGTAGATATGATGCAGTTTCAAAGCAACTCAAGCACCTTAAACCTCTTCCATTGGAGCTGTCACAGAGTCATGATGAACAACTCGATTACTTGGGACCGTATCCTTTTTTCTCTTGCCACTGCCTGTTTCAATCCTTATATTGCATATCATGGTAGAATAGAAAAACATAATGCCTGCAAATTCACAAGCATTTACTTTAACCAGAAGTTTGTCTGTGAATCTCTCACTTTCTTCACAGTGCATTTAGTTCATGAAAGCAGTAAAGCTACATTTGTTTGTTCCATCAAAATTATATTTATCTTTCCTTCACAGGGACTAGAAACTTGCCCCCTTCACTAGCAATTGCAATTGCTGAAGGAAATCTGGATCCCTGTACGATGAAGGCTTTCGACCAGTTCCCTAAATCAAGATATCATAGTCACACTCACTGTCCTATTTCTACAGATTCTGTCTATCAACCATCGCAGCAAGATAAAATCACAGAATCAACACGACAAGGTTCATTTTCTGTAGTTTCGCGCCACAGAATTGCCAAAAAGGTCACTGCAGGTTAGTAATTCCAGCTTCCTCTTTGAAAGTTTCAGAAAAAGTGCATGAATTTTTTTTTTTTTTTTGGTATGTAGTTAGTTCGAAATGTCCTCAGTATTTTGGTTCATACGATCCTTCCGCATTTTAAAACTCCGCCCCAAAATGGATTTTGTTGCAAGCTAGATTTATGAAATCATAGTTGAATACTTGATTGTGTGTGATGTAGCATATGCTCAGGTTTCTTACATGAGTTAGCATTGGTTTGAGAACTACTCTGCATCGTTTTCTCATTCTCATCAAGATTGCAACCAACAATTATTTAAATTTTGCTTTTAGGCTCAGTGGAATTGCTCAATGCAACGGAAGATATAGCTCTGCAAAAGTTGGTGTTGTCATTCAAAACCAAAGCCTCCAAAGAAAACACAGATGTTTCTGTTAAGGTTACTCCACGCTTTCCCAACAACAACCCTTTCAAGAGGCAAAAAGTAGATGAAATGCATGTAAATCGTGATGCTGTTGAGGTTGATGATGAACACTCTTCTGAAGTAACGATGACTGAAAAACCAAAGGTCTTATGCATGACCCTTGAATCACAACAGAGTGTAAATTCGAAACTTGTTAACACTTGCTCAAATGTTAGGAGAAAAAGTGTTAAACTGTCAACACAAGGCAGCAAGCAGTCGGAGCCCAAGAGAACTAGTATCTTAAATTTCTTCTCTCCATTGTAGTGATATACATACTTATATCTGCTACCTTTTGTTGCTTTTGTAATTTAAACATTCTTCACTTAGTTATTTGTTATACGACACATTTCCTCACCGGCTGTACAATGCAGTAAATTTTAAACACCAAAATGTTAGATTAACATTAGTTCAAGAACCAAGCAGTGCCTGCTGCTGGTAGTTGTAGTCTTTACTTGCAGTTTGAGTTTGTTATTTAGGCAGCTATGCTAGTATATACTCAAATCTGTGTGATTTCTTTCTCGTTCTCAATAACATATTCTTCTAATTCTCTGCATGGTTTTGTTCACTCTCAAGTCTCAAATCCAAAATTGGATCTTTTGCGCTATTTTCTGCATCCATCATCAGGCATCATTACAACTCCCCCTTTGTCAAAGACTTGTCCAATAAAGACGGCTATATATGTTTATGGAGCAAATCTGTTCTGGTACGCGTAAGAGTAAACTCAGCTTCATCAATGGTACGTACACTTTCTATGACTGATGATGAATACACTGCTCCTGTGCAAATGCTCTTGTTCTTGCTTGGTTAATGAACTGTGTAACTTGCAATTAGAGATAGTCTGATGTAGTTTACAACTGCAAAAGATATATTAGATGAAATAAAAGCTAGATATGGCATAAGTCATGTTTTTGAACTGAACCAAGACAACTAAGCCTTTACTCTGATAAAATTTTGGTAGATTACAATGAAATGAACGAATTAGAGTCATAACAGGTCACGTTCAACAATCGATCTTCTCCATGTATCTCTCCAAAATTAGATTCTTGTTTATTTCCTTCACCCACATATCTTTACATTTATCTCTCCATGTATCTCTCCAAAATTGGATCTTTTGCGCTATTTTCTGCATCCATCATTAGGCATCATTACAAATCCCCCTTTCTTTCTAAGTAATAAATTTTTACCCGTTAAAAAAAAAAAGTCAAGGCCTCAAGGGATATGTGCCGGTTGTGAACAGTTTGAGAGTTTAGTAGTATGTTGAAATTTAAAAAAGAGGGAACGCTCACAATATCCTGCCCTACACCCTACATCTCTGTGTAATTTTTAAAAACTTGAGAGACTCTCTTTTTTTACAAGAATATACCATAGGAGTAGACTATTTATTTTGCTTTGGTTAGACAAGATTGTAATAAAGCGGCTCATTTATTAACTCGCAGTACTTTTGTTGACAATGTTGGTTCTCATGTGCTCCCTTTTGAGGCCCCGGATGTACCCTTGATGCTCTTTGATGATATATATCAATATCTTTTCTCTAAATAAAAAAAAAAGTATATTAATTTAATTGACCCTGTTTGTCAATTTTTGTCTATCTAAATAGACCAACCTGTGTACCACAAACACTTGAGTCTCAAGTGACATGTGACCCGGTCTATTATAGGTAGTTCAATCACACACATTGGATTGGAAAGAGTGACGGTCCATCGGGTAACTAATTACGTTTTTATGTTCCTGATTTCCTCTTTATGATAACAACCTAAATCGTCCCCACCACACTGTGACTGGTCCAGATTTGCTGAATGAAATCAGAAACAAAAACATTTTTGTTTGTTTTTTTAATAGTTTTTGTTTTTGTCATTGTTTCAATCTGGTCATAAAAGACAGGCATGAACATGCATGATTGAAGACTTCGAGGAACAAAATACAAATTCGTCTAAGTTTCCCAGTTATTTAATCTTGTTCCGATCTATAGTATCTCTATCTGAGAAGAGTGGAGCAGAAATATGGATGAGCATGGAGCAGAAATAGAATCCTCTGATAACATCAAGAAACCACTCATCTCACAAAACCCAGAAAACATCCGTACGGAAAATGGGAAAGAAGTCATCCTTGAGGAACTGAGGAAGCAGTTATGGCTGGCAGGTCCTCTCATTTTGGTGAGCCTGTTGCAGTTTTGTCTGCAGCTCATATCTGTCATGTTTGTGGGACATTTGGGAGAGTTGGCTCTTGCTGGTGCCTCACTCGCCACCTCATTCGCCTCCGTCACCGGTTTCTCATTGCTGGTGAGGACCAAGAACCTCATTTATGTAGTATATAACAATTCTTGTTTATATGTGCTCTTCTGTTATATATACTATATATGTTCTTTATTCGGAAAATGGCAAGATTGGTACATATGTTTAACGAGGTTGGCATATGCACTCTGTGTGGTTTATTAATAGACATGGCAACATTAGTCCAGATGTTTATTCGTTATGTTGTTGTGATATGACTCTCTATCATAACATGCGGTACACGAATTCATGTATACATGATTTCTTTGTTACTCTTAAGAGAAGGACCTCAAACTTGCATCTAGAAATTACCATTAGTAAGATAGTAACAAAGTGCAAAGCTTGTGCCTTGCATCAAACCAGAAAGCTGCTCCATTTTTCGAGTAGATGTACTAGCTAGTGTAAGCTGTAGAGGGTGAATCGTGCCTAACAGCAAGTCGTAGACACGATATACCAATGCCTACTACCGAAGAAGAAAAAAAAAAATTGCATTAGGATTATAACTGGTATACCTGTGCCACTGTCAGTCTGTTTAGTGTATATAAGATTTCCATGATGTCTATTTGAATTTTACACTCGTGTACATTCACTTTTAGGCTTAGAACTTGGTAAACGTGTTTAAGTCTTCATTCTTGAACACTCTTGCATTTTTTGCTTGCCAAATCACATCTATGAGAACATAAAACAGCTGCTATCAGCTATCTTTACCTCCATACACACACCATACATATAGAATCCTTCCAAGTTTGTAATGGTATATCCATTTATGCCAAATGGGTTTATCAGAGTTCCCTGCCAAATAGTTAGATGTGAGTTGGATGGTGAAGTAAGCGACTGAAACTACAGGTGAATGTTTGTGTTATCTTTAGATTAGATATGTGCAAGGTCCAGCCCAATTTTGTCAAACTCGTATGTCCAGTGAAAATCATGTCACTATCGACTGGTGAGGATCATTACTTGATTAATCTTTTTTTTTTTCGGTTTGTTACCTTTCTAAGTCTGTATGCTGAACTGACCCATGTTCACTTTGGGATTTATAATGTTGTACCAATTGGCTTTCTTGGGCGAAGAAAAAAAAAGATAGCTGATTATTCCATACCAGACCAGGAAATACTTATTTACGTATTGTTTCACTTTCGTAGTTGTACTGATTATTTGTTTCCTGCAAGGATTAAATCTTGTGTCTGCATTGTTATGTTGAATTCTTAGGCTTTAAAGATGAGATTTTGTTTACAGAAAACACTAATACATCTTCTGTTCCAGTAATACATCATAGTGCATGAATTTCTGATTTTGCTTTTTGTTGTTTTTTTTTCCCTTTTCGTGATCAAGTAGATGGGCATGGCCAGTGCACTGGAGACATTGTGTGGTCAAGCGTATGGAGCAAAGCAGTATCACATGCTTGGCATTCATATGCAGAGGGCAATATTAGTTCTGTTACTCGTTTGCATACCCCTCGCTGTTATTTGGGCAAACACTGGTGTGATTCTAACTGCCTTAGGACAAGATCCACATATCTCCATACAAGCTGGCCTTTACGCACGTTTTATGATTCCAAGCATTTTTGGTTATGGCCTATTACAGTGCTTAGTCAGATTCCTGCAATCACAAAACATTATTTTCCCCATGTTGATGAGTTCTGGAATCAGTACTTTGTCCCATATCCTGTTATGCTGGGCACTTGTTTTCAAATCTGGGCTCGGTTTCAAAGGAGCTGCTGTAGCTAATTCCATTTCTTACTGGCTGAATGCTTTGATATTAGCCCTTTATATCAAATTTTCCCCGTCTTGTAAGAAAACATGGACTGGAGTTTCAGGTGAAGCTTTACACAATGTTTTCACATTTGTTAGGCTTGCTGTCCCTTCGGCACTGATGGTCTGGTAAGTAATCATTACACTACTTCCTTCATAATCAGCTCTTGTTCATTACATGAATGTGAAATGAGACTTCAATATGTAACAGCTTGGAGAACTGGTCATTTGAAATGATGGTTTTACTTTCTGGTCTGCTACCGAACCCTGAGTTAGAAACCTCAGTTCTTTCAATCAGGTGAAATCTTTTGCCTCCAGTGGTTTAATTTCTGATTCCATTACTCGGAATTTTCTCATCTACAGAGCTAACTAAAATTTTCTTCTCAGCCTGAATACAGCGGCAACAGTATGGATGATACCCTTTGGACTGAGTTGTGCTGTCAGGTTAGTTTATGCTGCGCGTCTCAGAAAAATTTGGGGAAACTGAGTTGGAATAGTATCGTCTAATTGTATTCATCTTTATCATGAGCAGTACAAGGGTCTCAAATGAGCTTGGGGCTGGCAATCCACAAGCTGCACGTTTGGCAGTTGGCGTGGTCTTATCCATGGCTGTAACTGAGGGCGTTTTAATTGGATTGCTTCTGATATTAATACGGAACGTGTGGGGATACGCTTACAGCAACGAGGTTGAAGTCGTCAAATATGTAGCAATAATGATGCCAATTCTTGCTTCATCCCACTTCTTGGATGGCCTTCAGAGTGTTCTTTCTGGTACATGCACTTGATATAAAGAAAATGCACAATGATACATCAATTAGGAATATTAAACTAGTTGATGTTGTATGGCCAACAGTACCTCTTGTGTGCATGTGTTTTGTAGGAGCCGTACGAGGATGTGGGAGGCAGAAGATTGGGGCGTTCATCAATCTTGGATCGTACTATCTTGTGGGCATTCCAATAGCTATCTTGCTAGCTTTTCATTTCCACATAGGAGGAAAGGTAAATTGCACACATATGCTCTCTTTGTTAGCTTAAGTAATTGTTATTATTATGATTGTGAAGTTTACATGTTTATATCCCTGTGTGGCTGTGTCTGTGATTCTACTGTATCTGGAACCTCTGGAAAGAACGGGAACTGTTTGTTGAATATACCTCAACATGTGCAAATCTGATTTAGTATGTGTTACAGGGCCTCTGGATGGGAATCGTGTGCGCGCTGTTGGTTCAAGTTGTGTGCCTTTCGGTTCTGATCATACGAAACAACTGGGATCAGGAAGTAAGCTCATCTTCATCTTGAGTTATTATGATAAAATAGTAAAATCACAATTGAATTGAGAGTCATCAACTGAAAATTGTTTCCATTGTTAGGCAAAGAAGGCAAGGGAAAGAGTCTATGACTCCACAATACCTGTTGATGGACTGTCATGAGGAAGAAGATAAGATCCATATATAGTCAGTACTGTTACTATTTCATGATGATTCTTAGAATGTCTTTATATAACTTGTTGCTTTGAAGCATAGTTAGGAGGAACTTTAACTGGAAAGCTAACCTATTCCAGAATCAGTTTTGGATGCTTGTTTATTACAAAGAAGTTCAACGCTGAAGCATTTTTCTTGAAAAAGGTAAAATTGAGACATAAAAAATAGGGACTATTACATTTGGTACCCCTGTTATTTTATGTTATTACAGATTAGTCCACTTATATTTTTATTACGTAAACTTTCCTGCTATAAAAATTTAATTACAGATTAACCCACGACTTTGACTTTCGACGCTCTAAGCCCTAGAAATGACCTTTTCGCCCCTGCCGGAATTTCTGATTTTGAAATCATCCAAACAACATGAATTTCAAAATCAGTCCTAAAATATTCATTCCTTTTTAATCTAGCCCTCAAATTTTGTGGAAAACCTCAAACAAGTCCCTGTAACAATGGAGGATTTCCGAAACTCGAAAAATCAATCCCAAATCTAATATAGGGTTTTAAACTATGTTCTAAATATCATTTTTCAATCATCCACGAATTAAAATATCAATGAATCCGTTCAAAACGGATTAAGCAAAAAAATTATTTAATTTTTTTTTGGATTCGGTCATGATCGACCTTGAACATTTGTTGCTCAATTCGATCTGTTCAACATCCTATGTTGTTCTCCTTGTTTCCACAAACAGATTACACCCAATTTCAGTTTAGTTTGAGTCAAGAACACAAAGTTTGGAAGAAACCCATGAATGGAGTTTCAAGCTCCATGAACCCTAAATCAAACTTTATCTACGAATTTCTAAACTTGAATTTGATAGGTAAAATAGAAAGAGGGCGAAAAATGAAGAAAATTGATATATAGAACCCCTAGGGAGATGAAGAAAAGGGAGGGAGCTCAAAGCTCCATCATCCTCCAACAATGGTGGATGAATAGTAACCCACGGGTTACTATTCATCATCTTCCGATTTTTTTTTATTTTTTTTGGATTCGGTCATGAAGCATTTGTTGCACAATTCGATCCATTCAACATCCTATGTTGTTCTCCATGTTTTCACGAATCTATTGCACCCAATTTTGGTTTAGTTTGAATGAAGAACGCAAAGGTTGGAAGAAACCCATCAATGGAGTTTCAAGCTCCATGAGCCCTAAATTAAACTTCATCAATGAATTTCTAAACTCGAATTTGATGGGTCCAATAGAAAGAGGGAGAAAAATGGAGAAGATTGATATATAGAACCCCTTGGAAGATGAGGAAACGTGAAAGAGCTCAAAATCCTCATCAATGGCGGATGAATAGTACCCGCGGTACTATTCATCATCTTCCTCAAAAATTTTGATAAAAAGAAAAAAAAAAGGGGGGGATGAAGATGATTGTGATGGTTTCGTGATGTAGGTTCATGGAGGATGATTGCAGTTGATGATAACTGATGATAATGATGATGGAGCCCGTGAAGATGATAATGATAGTGATGGTTTCGTATGTATGTTGTTGTGAAGATGATGAAGAACAATAGTGAAGATGATGATAAAAATTAGAAAAATAAAAGGGTTAAGGGAAAAAGAAAAAAGGAGAAACAAAATGGTTAAGGGCATGTTTGGATGTTAAGTTTGGAAGAGAGAGGGGATGCCGGAGTCAATGCTGGACGGTGACTTGGATTTATTTGTAATTTTCTGCGATAGTTGGGTTTGGATGCAAAGTAGCTGTTTAGTGGGGGTACCAAATGTAATTATGTCTAAAAAATATGCATATCATTTCAGGTCAGGAGGAGAAGGGTTACCTGGTTAGTACTATAAGTCTAATTCCAATATGGAATTTAAATACACACACCTAATAACTCTCTAAGTTCTGAGTTCGTCCGTGTGTGATGGAGTATTTAATTGGAGTATATAGTTTGTGCATATTGTTTGACTAATGTTCGATTCGGTCAAATTCAAACCGTTCGCGAAGATATTTAAATTCTTAATTGAACCGAACACGAACATAATTTGGTGTCTGATATGGTACAAGGTTTTCTTTGGTATGGGAATGATTTGCAGCCAATAGTTGGCAATTGCAAACAAAACACTTTTAAACAACTAAACAAACTGTGAGCTACCTGCATAGCTCAGTAAACTGGTGCTCCAACTTATTCTGCCCATAATTTTATCAAAAAGAGGCATACGATACAATTGCTCACTGTTAGCAGTTTCTTACTATCTAGGGGAACTCCCAACTATTTAACCGGGAGCTGACCAACATGAAAGTCGTAATCTTTAAATTTTTCATCGGCAGATGGATAGGATTACGTGGCCTACCAAATCACGAGCCCTAATTTGTGTTAATACCTTCATTTTCGTGGTACCTATGTATCATCTTTAAATTTTACTAACCAGTCAGTTAATTTATTTAAGATTCGATAATATTGATAAATCGTGCATGCATATCAAATTTGATGATATGAATAAGTCATGAATATAAAATTTAACAAATTTAAAATATACCTTCAAATGAGACCTTTATTGAAAAATATATTACTGATAAGGTCCTCTTATAATTTATCCATTTTTTTTTAAATAGTAATTCCTCCATTTCATTAATAACTTATTAGGTTTCTATTTTGGACGTTCTATTACAAACTTCCTAACCCAAATATGGAAAGTTTTTCAACCCAATTACTAATTTTTTATTATTTCTATCTCTTTCTTTAACCATATTATCACTCTCTCTCATACTTTATTATACATTTAGAATTAAATACTCATACAAATCAATTTTTTAATATTAATCTTTAAACTTGATAATTTTTACTTTTTAGGAAGTAACAAATGAAATGGAGTGACCAATGAGGTCTAGCTCAATTGGTTAGACTGAGGTGTCATGATACTAGAGGTCATAGGTTCAATTCTCGCCAAGTGCGAGATTATTTATTGTTTATTACTAGCTTTGTAATGCTAATTATGAAGTTGTAATGATTCGATTATTAAAAAAACAAATGAAATGGAGTAAGTATCAAACTTTGTGTAGTAATTTTTTTTCCCAGTATTTAGCAAGAAAGTTTCCCATGTTAAAAAATGTGATCCAAATTTTCATGGTACAAAACTACAAATTGAATAATGCAGGGAATCTTTGAGTGGGTCACGAGGAAATGGCCCATTAGTGCAATCAAGATTCAATCAGTCCCACCACTAACCAATCTCTGTCCGTTTATCTCCGCCCCTTCATCGCCTCACCAGTCACCGCATCCCCACATTCATCGACACAGAAACAAACAAACAGTGCTATACTGCTCGTGTACGAGAAAATAATTACCTAGAGTAGGTATCTAAGGCTCTGTTTTCTTCGTCTGAAAAAGTCTGAACTGAATTGAATTGAACTGAACTGATCTGAACGGAACTGAACTGAACTTATTTGTAGTACAAAATACTATTAGGCAAATCTGAACTGAACTGAACTAAACTGAACTGATCTGAACTGAACTGAACTGATCTAAACTGAACTTAATCAATTTTCAGATGAAAAGAACAGAGTCTAACTCATCCATACACCTTGTGGCTAGGATTGATTCACAATGCACATTTATTGAGTGTGACCCACAATTAGTTGTTGATCTGTATCAATTCTAACCACATGGAATATAACATTAAATGTAGACCTGATCTAGATAAGTATTTTCTGCTCGTGTACTACTCTTAAGTACTCATCTGTCCCAATCAATTCTTTACGTATTCCTTTTTGGACGTCCCAATCAATTCTTTACGTTTCCATTTTGGAAATTACCCCACATCCAAATGTAGACCCCACTCTTACACCTTTTTAACTTTATTCTAATCTCACACTTTTTTAACTCAATACCCAACATTTATATACAATATTAATATAACACTGCCAAACAAAATAATTTATTAATAACCGTGCAAAAAGTAAACGTAAGCATATCATCGGGATGGGGGGAGTATCTAACTACTCACCCTATCAGAGCACTCCTTTTGAAGGTTTTTTGGGGTTATTTGGGGCTTAAAGTACCAATTAAGTCCCAAAGAAGCCCAAAAATACCTCAAATGGAGTTTTTTTTGGCCCTTGGGGCCCTTGCAAAAAGACTACTAAATAGTAACCCTCAATTAGGGACTTATTTTGAGGCTTTTATGTTTGTAGTCTCATTTAAGCTCCAAACCATGAGAAATGCTCATAATTGGGCCGTACTAAAAAAAATTAAAGTTCCGAGTATAGAGATGAAAGTATATACTTCCTCCACCTCGGTAATAGTTTAAGTTTACTTTTTGGATTCAATTTTAATCACAAATTATTTTTAAACTGTATTGAAAATCTTCTGCATATAAAATCTACACCAATCCGGACATATATCAAAGATCAAAATGGATTGATTGGATTGATTGTTTATCATAGCATCATAACTTCATTAAGTCTCCCGTTAATGGTCTATTAGGCACACCAAATAGATGAAAAATGATCGAAAACATCTACCGTAGGTTTAGATAAGAACATAAGAGGTTTTCATAAAGAAGAAACACTATTTGTTAATAATATAAATGTTTTAGTTAAGAATATCATAAAGTAGTTCTTAAGAACACATAGTGTTCTATCACTAATTTATTTAAATATTGAAAGTCTGTCGTCGGATTTTGTGTATTTTAAAAGATATTTCATGCGCAAAGTCTCATAAGAGACCGTCTCTTTTTAACTTATATAGAGACGGGACTAATATGCAATTTACCAACATCTTATAATCAACCCAAAAATTCGGTGGCAAAACTGTTATAACTTATAAACATAAAGTCCTTTTAGCAATTTACCCTTATTCTTTCTTCTAAAATCTAAATCAATCAAATACGTACAGATAAAAAAGACGACGAATTACCACTATTCTTCCTTCTTTAATTATCTCTCTTCTCGCTCAGAAAGACCCCCTCCAATTAGCACGAAGATCCAAATGGCCCGGTGAAGATCCAGAGATTCCGCCATGACAAGGGAGGGACCGTGTTGGAGATTTCTTCGTCGTTGGTGGAGAGGCTGATGATTTGACTTTCTCAGTTTGGATCGTATGCGCCTGAATCTGGTTCTCAAACTCGTTGAGATTGGATGAATCCGCTGCTGGTGATCCTAATGGAAGAACTCGTTCACGGTTAGTAGTACTCACAGAAATTGTGGGTCACGTTGTTGCTATTATTTGCATCTAGATTTATGTAAATATGTGTTTGAATCGAAATTTGTTGGTGATAGATGTTAGCTTTTGCATCTAGATGTAGATTTATGTTCATCTCATGAATTTTTTACGTCCAGCGATATTCGCCATGTTCTGTACAATATTGCCCATGTTCTAGCCAATATTTTTCATGTTCTGACCGATATGCTCACTGTTTTTAATGCTCTGTTTTTTTAAGTGCTTTTATGAAAAGTTGACGTCTGCAATATACACTATGTTCTCAGCAATATAACCCATGTTCTCAACAACATTGTCCATGTTCTAAACAATACTATCTTTGTTGTTTCCCCCTTTGGTTTTCGTGGTGTTGTTATCCTTGTTTTTTTGTCGTTTCGATGTTTTTATATTGGAAGCAGCTTTACATAATCTACCAATTATTACTCATGTTTCTAAGCATATGTCCCATGTTTTGAGCATTGTTACCCATGTTTCTTATATTATGTCATATCATTTTGTTTGATATGTCACATGTTCTTATCTTGATTTTAGTCTATGTTCCTTACAATATTGTCTACGTTTGTGTTTTTGTTTTTGTAGATGATGTGCAACAAAAGAAAAAGAGAACTAATGCCGGAAGCAAGCAAAAATCCAATTTGATTCATGTTGATACAAAGGATTGTATCTATTTAAGAAAATGGAGTATCCTTGTCATTAAAAGTTATATAGGTATTATTGTAGTCATATTAGTATGTCCAATGTACTTGGATTTATGTACAAGGATTTTTTTTATGTTTGAAATAGTACCCATATTGTTGAGAATATCTCCCATATTTATGTAAATATTATCCATGTTTCTCATAATATATCACATGTACTTACAATTTATTGATAATGTTCATGTTCCATGTTAGTTTAAATATTACCCATGTTTCTGTTCGCACATGTTCATGAGAATACTACCTATGTTTGTCATAATATCTTCCATGAACTTGTTTTTGTATATATGAGTCATATCTGTGTTTCTCCAAAAGAACCCATGTTTATGAGAATATCTTCCATGTTTCAGTGAATATCTCCCATGTTCATGGGAATACTACCCATGTTTCTCGTAATATCTTCCATGAACTTGTTTTTATATATAAGTGTCATATCTGTGTTTCTCCAAAAGAACCGATGTTTCTGAGAATATCTCATATGTTTCTGAGAATATCTCCCATGTTTCGTGGGAATACTAGCCATGTTTCTCATAATATCTTTCATGAACTTGTTTTTATATATAAGTGCCATGTTATGTGTTTCTCCAGATAGAACCCATGTTTCTGAGAATATCTCTCATGTTGTCAAACAAAATCATAAATATATAGCAGATTACTTTTTAAAATTGTCAAACAGGGCATACTGGTCAGAACATGGACAATATTGTTGAGAACATGGGTTATATTGTTGAGAACATAGTGCATATCGCATAGGTCAATTTCTCACAAAACCAGTTTGGAAAAAAAACAGAGCATCAGAAACAGTGAGCATATTGGTTGGAACATGAACAATATTGGCTAGAACATGGGCAATATTGTACAGAACATGGCAAATATCGCTAAACGTAAAAAATTCATGAGATGAACATAAATCTACATCTAGATCGATCCAAAAGCTAACATCTATCACCAACAAACTTCGATTCAAACACATATCTACATAAATCTAGATGCAAATAACAACAACAACGTGGATTCAACATAAATCTATCACCAACAAACTTTTATCACCAACAAACATCAATTCAAACAACTAAAAAAAAAACCTTGACCTATGTCAAATCGGTCGATTGATGACGATGAGCAGGCGATGGTGATGATCCCATGTGATTTTGGATGGGTTGTGGGGTGTTTTAGAAGCTAAAGTTGTTTTGGGGTTGTTTTGTAATTAATATAAATTGGTCTCTATGGTCTCTTTCTAAAGGTGGTCTCTCATGAGACTTACTCTATTTCATGTGATTTTATGATACAAATATTATTAATAGAAATATTCGACGTGTGATATATGAATAATTTGTTGTAAAACTTGCATAAAAATTAACTAGACCGGTAGTATAGAAGTATAGCGACAAAGGGAGTGTATATAGGTATTTCGGAAAGTTGTGAGACTAAATCTTAAAAAATAAAAAGTACGAGTATTACATTTAAATTCGCTTTGTCCGTCTATTTTCGCATTGCATCCCCACTTCCACGGGCTTATTCATTCTTAACATTTTCATCCTGACAAATAACCAAAATATGTTCGATAACTGAAATAAGAATATACGGAATACAACCCACTGGAGCCCACGATGTATGTAATATTCCGCGTGCAATATCACTTAAGAGTGATTTAAGATGAATTAGAAATGCATTTTAATAAGGTATGATGTTTGTCTTTTTTTCTTTCTTTTTGGTGATTATAAAATCAAATACTTGCATGCCGGGCAAAGAGTACAATATCATTTTTTGTGAGACGCACGTGTCATAATTATAAGTAATTACGTCAATCTAATGAATTAGGTCTCAATCAAGTAGTGATCTGGTCACAGGAAAAACAAATGCAGTAGTATAGTATACTATCTTGTTCACTGCAACTGCAAGTGTACTAGTCACCACTCACAAGCATTATAACTTTTGTTACAAAAGCAGCCTACCCTATTATCATTACCACTACAGTGTACTAGCCTAAAGTCCTTTTCCATTTCTCCCTCCCGTCCACAATTATTCATTCATCAGATTTTTTTTATTTACTCACAATGCTGCATTTCTGCTTATAAATACTCTGTTTCTCTTCCATTCATAACCCACAGCAAATGCATCAAAAGGGTAAGTGGAACAATAGACGATCCCGGTCTTTTTCCAGATCCCGCATTGCCGTTGAGGGTTGTTAACTTTTCTCCATTCACATTTCTTTTTCTCATCTAAACCCCGGAAGCCCTGTTCGTATACCATGGCTGCAATCCAAGGTACACTGAATTCATGATGATTAGGGGACCTAACCTAATCGCTTAAATATACAGTAAAACCTCTATAAATCTTATTGGAACCGGGGATAAATATAACATGTTATAGTATGTTACTGAGTCGGGTCGTAGATC
Organism: Plantago ovata; assembly: GCA_028274465.1. Lineage (NCBI taxonomy): Eukaryota > Viridiplantae > Streptophyta > Magnoliopsida > Lamiales > Plantaginaceae > Plantago > Plantago ovata. The sequence goes on along the minus strand of CM051456.1, from coordinate 90,297,182 downwards.
ATTGCTAACTAACAGAGGTTATTAATTTGTCGAGTATTTATTTTTAAACAGGTTTAATAGAGCATTTATTTCGCAGAGTTTTGTTGTTATTGTTGTTGTTGTTCGAATAATTTGTATGTATATGCAGAGCAAGAACGTGCGGTTCAAAAGAGTTACTGGATAGAGCATTCTGTTGACCTCTCTGTTGAAGCTATGATGCTTGACTCCAAAGCTTCTTATCTTGATAAAGAAGAGAGGCCTGAGGTATGTATATGTCTAGTGCCTTTATTTATGCTTCTTCTGAACTACTAGTAGATTTGTAATATTAATCCAAATCTTCCAGAAAAAACAGTACTATCTTAGGTACAAATTTACGCTTTTAAATTTAAAATCGAGTGGTTTAACACCAAACATAACATTGTTGTTCGACCCACAATGAAAATTAAAGAATTACGTTTAACACTTGAGTAGGTAGCGATCTGGTTTTAATACTACTAATTATGCATAACTGTATGATAGTAACAACACAAGTTTTGTCCATTGGTTATTATTCTGTAAACCCAGGAAATAACCAATAGACAATATCCATATGTTTAACCAACTGTAGTGATTATGACAGAGTAAAAATTATTAATGTTGGAGTAATTGTACTTTTACGATATGTACATACGGAGTATCACTAACATATTTACCTTTTACAATCCCTACTCCTCCATAATTTTATACTCACAATTCTATTAAATGTTCTTCCTCTATAATTTAAGAGTAATATGTTGTTAAATCGTGGAAATTACCCAATAGTCAAATGTAATATTTGGTGTGGTTGAGTAATTAATTTGGATAAAATGAACATAGAACAAAATCGCCTTCTAATATATGTTATAGTATCATGTTAGAATTTCAACTCCCAAGACTGAATTGCTTGGGAGGTGCGAATTATAATCATTTATGTTAACACCTAATGCTAATCTTTGTAACTTATGACTTATGTGGCTAGATTCTTTCTCTGCTACCATCGTATGAAGGAAAATCTGTTCTGGAGCTTGGAGCTGGTATTGGCCGTTTCACTGGTGATTTGGCCCAAAAGGCTGGCCATCTTGTAGCATTGGACTTCATTGAAACTGTAATTAAAAAGGTCTGTTCATCCTTTTCTGGCTAATAACAGGATCTTCAAGTTAACTGTATCTAAAACATTTTGATTTTCTGTTCTGCAGAATGAAGCCAGTAACGGTCATCATAAAAATGTCAAGTTCATGTGTGCCGATGTGACTTCCCCAGATCTGAAATTCCCCGATGGATCTTTCGACTTGATCTTCTCTAACTGGCTACTCATGTATCTCTCTGACAATGAGGTCGAATAATACACCTTACTTTCCGGGAATCTATCATTTGGACTAGTAGATTTTGTTGTTTATTAAATTAGTCAAAGATCGAAAACTTCTTTGTAAGATTCTGTTTGATTCATCTGAAGTAATCTGACCTAAACTGGACAGTTTTTAGTATAAATTTCAACTAAGTAAATCTGAACCGAGGACTTGGTTTTTCCAGATGAATCAAAGAGGGCCTAAGAGTATGTGTTATATTGATTATTTGTTTCATGGTATCAGGCTAACATTCAAGATCATGGTTCTTTGCAGGTAGAGATCTTTCTCGAGAAAATGGTTAAATGGTTGAAAGTTGGTGGTTACGTATTCTTCAGAGAGTCGTGTTTCCATCAGTCTGGAGATCACAAACGGAAGAACAACCCGACTCATTACCGTGAACCAAGATTATATACCAAGGTTGATATGTTTCTTTACTCTAAATTTACTTAGAGCAAAGTTTAGGTACATTTTGTTAGTACAGCGACAGAATTGATAGATTAGTTTTTTTTCCTCTTACATTTGTATCTTATCTGTTTGATCTTACTCATGTGATTATAATTTCGAATGTGAATCTGCAGATGTTCAAAGAATGTAACCAGTATGATAATGCTGGGAATTCCTATGAACTTGCGCTTGTAAGTTGCAAATGTGTTGGGGCTTATGTAAGGAACAAAAAGAATCAGAACCAGGTAACATCATGAGTACACAGATAACGTTTTCGCCCTTTATGTTTTTCACTGGAAGTCAATGTCATATTCTGAATTTTGTGTAAATTCTACATGCTATGTGCAGATTTGCTGGCTCTGGCAAAAGGTCACCTCAGACGATGACAGAGGATTCCAGAAGTTCTTGGATACTGTGCAGTATAAATCCAGTGGAATATTGCGCTATGAGCGCGTCTTTGGGCAGGGATATGTTAGCACTGGTGGAATCGGTATGCCTGAAACGTTCTTTTTAATTTCTTGATGCACCCGAGAAATTAATCCTAGGATATCCATTTTCGTAAATCCTGTATCAATGTTTTTCAGAACTGATGTTTAACATTTTGCAAATATAAATTAATTTACACAAAGTGGCCTGTTCTGAGCAGAAACAACAAGAGAGTTTGTGACTAAACTGGATCTCCAGGCTCGCCAGAATGTCCTAGATGTGGGGTGTGGCATTGGAGGAGGTGATTTCTACATGGCGGATATGTATGACGTTCATGTGGTGGGAATCGATCTCTCCATCAACATGATCTCCTTTGCCCTTGAACGAGCAATAGGCCTCAACTGTGCTGTGGAGTTTGAGGTTGCTGATTGTACCAAGAAAGAGTACCCTGATTGTTCATTTGATGTGATCTATAGTCGCGACACCATACTTCATATTCAAGTAATTTACCCTCTCGTATTATACTTGTTCAGTGCTTCCACACTGCCTTACTTTATTTTCGGTTTCTTATTTATGTATCTCCTTTCAGGAAAAACCTGCACTATTCAGATCATTTTACAAGTGGTTGAAGCCGGGCGGTAAGGTTCTCATAACAGATTACTGTAGGAATGCTGGAACTCCGTCTTCTGAATTTACGGAGTATATTAAGCAACGGGGATATGATCTGCATAGCATAAAGGCTTATGGCCAGGTCTGTTTGACTAGCTCATATGTTTAATTTCTCTACTCCCATATCTATCATCGTTCTGCCTTAGTGAAGCGTTTCAATGATTTTGGGAGTACAGATGCTTCGCGATGCTGGATTTTCTGATGTCATTGCTGAGGATCGAACTGACCAGGTAACGTTAGGATTCAATTCATTTGAAAGTGTAATGTTATGACTTATGCAATACTGCACAGTCTGCACTTGTAGCAAGTTTTGCCTTCATTCACTCATTGACACTGTTCTGTAAATCTAGCAAACTAAAATGCGGGTGATTTCTTTGCTGGCCAGTTTATAAACGTTCTTCAGAGGGAACTGAATGCAGTTGAGAAAGATAAGGAAGAATTCATAATGGACTTCTCTGAGGTGCGTTCTTATTTTTCTAAAACAGGATTACTGGATCAAGTAATTTTGCTAAACACGTTCGTTTATTTTCTGCAGGAAGACTACAATGATATCGTTGGTGGTTGGAAGGCGAAACTTGCACGCAGTTCTTCCGGCGAGCAGAAGTGGGGTTTGTTCGTAGCCAAGAAAACCTGAAGAATCATCCATCCATGCGACTTTACTATGTTTTCCAGCAGTTCAGAAATGGTGTGGTGTGTTTTAGTCGAGAGTATTATGTTTGTACTACAATAAGTGTGTGGTTATGTATAATTCAGAATTTAGCTATGTACTCTGTGAGGTTTGAGTTTATACTTATGCTATATATATGTCATATGTGTAATCAATCCTAATTCCTAAATGTTTCTTTTGCCTGCAAATTGTCACGCAATTGTGGTTAAAGAATCATGCATTTTAACGAGCCGAGCCGAGTCGAGTATTGTTGATGCTCGGCTTGTTAACGAAACGAGCCGAGTTTAGGCTTGGTTCGTTAAGCGAGTCGAGCCTAAGTTCGGTTCGTTAACGAAGCGAGCCTGAATTTCGGGCTCAAGCTCGTTAACAAACGACTCGGTTCGTTTAACGAAACGAGCTTAATTTCAGGCTCAAGCTCGGTTCATTTGGCTCAAGCTTGACTCGTTTGGCTCGTTCGTTTATTAAAAGTACCATGAGAAATATGTTTAAATATTAAATATATATACACAAATTCAAGATTATGCATTACAATCAACTCCCAAATGATGAAATCATTAAAGTCGAACAAAATGCAAATATAAGTGTATTGGTAAAAAAATAGTCCACTTGGTCATATGTTGACCCGATTTATTATTTACGGAGAAGGTCCGTTCACTAGTCAAAATTGCTCTCATGACAATTCAATTTTGACAATTTGACCGCGAATTAGTATACGGTTCAATTAGAGCCAATTGCTAACTACATGTGGTGACCAGCTAGCATCTGAAGGCCACATGGTCTATAAAGGTCATCCGATCTATAAAAGTCGCCGGTACGTCTTCCCATAAATATTAAATTGGTGCCACATTTTAGAAGTCTCCAAATGCCTTGAAAGGCCATCAAAATCAAAGGAGGCGCCTCAATAGCGAGAGGCCACCTAACAGTGAGGTCGCCTGTGAACTCCTAAAGCGATCACTCATTAGTTCGCTCTCCTAACGTTAATTCGCTTGCCTTGCAACTTGTTGACCAAAATGGCACTTGACCCCCTCAACTCTCAAACAATCACGACTTCCTCAACATTCACTGAGAGTTCTGACCAACACATTCTTCGTTAACTACCCGAATACTATCGGCGAAGTGGCAGAAAGAGTCTGCAAGACCTAATATAAAAAGGGGATTGAGGGGAAGAAAAGATCATCCAATTGCAACTGATTCGAGCTCGTCACTTACAATTACTCTCTGATAAAATCAACTTATAGAATTCCACCGTACTCCGACTGTCTCCACTTACATATTTAATCAACTCCATAAGAATCCCTAGCCGGGCACCCAGAACCTTAGAAATCTATCTTGGCCACCGGAACCTTAAGACGTTCCAATCCATCCGCCGAAGACCTAGATTTCTCATTGTTCACCGACATCGATTGCTTTATTCTTTCATATCACAAATTTGCTAACTTGAGCGTCGGAGTCCATACGGTCGGCACCACACCGGTGTCCCAGTGGAATCTCACGCTTTCTCGATTGTTGATCTTGTCTTGCAGGTCACCACGCTTTAGTCTTCGCTAATCCTTTGTCTCGCAGGTAGTTGGTGCCCACGAATGATCAAATCTCAATTGTAGAATTCTGAGCATCTACAATAAGCAATTCAAGTCAGTAATCTCAAACTTAAATCATAACTTATAATACTAATACTACTAATAATTTACATAATGTCGAGCTTTAACGAGCCTTAGCGAGTACTCGCGAGTCGAGGCTAGCCTAACTCGGCTCGTTAGTGGAAAGAGCCTAAATGTAGGCTCGAGCTCGGCTCGAAAAGCTTATCGACCCGAGCCGAATCGAACCTTAATAAGCCGAGCCAAACCGAATATTCGATAAAGGCTCGATTCGCGTAACATCACTAATTAACCTCTTTAAAGTAATATAATAAGCCTGTTGATTCAATCAATTGATTGACCTACCAATCAATTTTAATCCGTTGATCTTACTTATCCAATTTTAATCTGGTGCGTACATGTGTCATTAGTTAATTAAAAGATGTAGGGTTCAAATCCTGTTGGCGTGATTTTTCTCCATTATTTTTATTATTATTTTTATTGAAGGTGTTTGGTTCGAATCTTGTTGGCGTGATTTTTCTCTATTATTTGTATCATTATTTTAGTTGAAGGTGTTGGGTTCGAATCTTATTGACGTAATTTTTTTCTTTTTTATTTATTCTCTTCTTAAATTTTTATTTTTTTAACATAAAGTTGTATGACGTATTATACTTAATTTTAAAATATAACCATGATATGTTCTTATAAAAAAAAAGACATACTTCCTCCGTCCAATAATAAATGTAACACTTGATTTTGTTAACTTTTCCGATGATCACTTTGACCTTAAATTATTCTTAAATCATACGATAAAAATAACTAAAAACATCATATTATGAAACTAGAATATTTATATGAAACACTTGACAATATATTCAACTGATGAAAAATACCAATTGACATGCGGAAAAGATGCATTACAGATTTTGAAGTTAAATGTTTCCAAAGTTTAGAGATGTATCTGATGGTTCTTAACTCATCGGAAGAATACTTTTTGTATGTCTAATATAGTTCAATTCAAAACTATTAATTGCATAACTACAAAAACTATATACATTTATAGCACACCATTTATATTAAGTTTAATTACTCAATTAGTTATTTTTTTTATTACGTTTGAAGTCATTATGTGAAAATTATATATTCACTGCATTTATTTCAATATATTATTTAATAAAACAATAATATTTTACAAGATTACGCTTCACACGCTACGTGTGTGACGCGGTTCCTAGTAATATAATAAGTCGATTGATTTACCCAATTGGTTGACCTACCAATCAATTTTAATCCGTTGATCTTGCTTATCCAATTTCAATCTGGTGCGTACATGTGTCATTAATTAATTAAAAGATGTAGGGTTCGAATCCGGTTGGCGTGATTTTTCTCCATTATTTTTATTGAAGGTGTTTGGTTCGAATCTTGTTGGCGTGATTTTTCTCTATTATTTGTATCATTATTTTAGTTAAATGTGTTGGGTTCGAATCTTATTGACGTAATTTTTTTATTTTTATTTATTCTCTTCTTAAAATTTTTATTTTTTAACATAAAATTGTATAACGTATTATACTTAATTTTAAAAATAAACATGATATGTTCTTATAAAAAAGACAAACTTCCTCCGTTCAATAATAAATGTAACACTTGATTTTGTTGACTTTTTCGATGGTCATTTTGACCTTAAATTATTCTTAAATAATACGATAAAAATAACTAAAAACATCATATTATGAAACTAGAATGTTTATATGAAGCACTTGACAATATATTCAACTGATGAAGAATACCAATTAACATGCGAAAAAGATGCATTACTGTTAGGAAACTTGTAATTTTGATGAGCAATTAACCATGCTAAATTAAGAACAGTCCAGTAACTAGTACTCTTAAGGTCCATAGGAATTTAGAATTTTAAGGACATTGTAAAAGAGGAATGTTTGCTGCTGACTTAGCTAGGTGTTAGATAAGTTTTTTCATTTGTGGACGATGTATCTTATTTTCTGAAAAGAAAATGAGTTATTGACACATTTGTGGATGACGTACTTTAATTTCTGAAAAGAAATTAATCTATTGACACTTTAGCGTATGATGTATTTTATTTTCTGAAAAGAAAATATATTATTGATGCTTAGCTTTGATTTTCTGGAAAGAAAATGACCTATTGAAGTATTTGCTGAAGATGTATTTTGTTTATTATAAACAAATTATTAAAGCAAATAAGAAACCGGTTAGAATCTTGAAGACTTTTGAAGATCTGAAGACTTGAAGACTTGAAGACTTGAAGATTGCTGAAGACTGGTAAGGCACGTGTTGTTCAGAAAGTAAAATTTTCAGCAACAGCATTGCATAAGTGAAAATCTGAAAGACAGAGTAGGTTGTGCTTGCTGAAACTGAGAATAAACACTTGTTGATGAACATATGTGACCTCTTGCTGAATGTACGAGATTTTGCGCTCCATTGTTACTGTTTGAATTCTATTCAAAGGTGCATTTAATGCAAAGCTTACACACAAAGGACATGAAGACTAGAAGACAAACAAAGGTTGCTGCTGAAAGTACAAAAGCAAGATAGTGACATGTTAAGGAACAAAAGCCTTAGGATTTGAAATTCAAACGGCTCCTTACTTGCACTATAAATAGAGGTCATCCGGCAAAGAGTTGAAGTGTGTCAACAACGTGATCAAACTCTCACTTGTGCTTAAAACTCACAAACCTTCAAACTCTCTTACTGCCATTGATCCGTTCCAAGACTTAAAGCTTGAAAAAGCTACTTGTGAAGAAGTAGAACAAACTCGGCTAAGAAATTAGTTAAGTGTTCTTTCTTTCGAACAAGAACAAGTCTTGACACCAGAAACAATCAAACTTGTTTACTGCAAAGTATTCCAAGTTGTGTTTCTTAGATTACTTGTTGTAACTGAATAAGTTATAATTAAGTCATCTCACCCCAAAACTCTCTAACTGAAAATACACCCTTTCAGGCGTGATATTCAGGGGGAACTTAATCAAGCATAGTTTTGCTGATTATAAGTACCAAGTTTGGTGGAGAACAAGGTTGAGTTCTCTAGTTTAGGTTGGAGACGAAGCAAGTGTGCTTTGGTTTCTGTTGAATCGCTTTAGATAGGAGATTGTAAGGAACCTCAATCATATCTTAGTGGATTCAGTCCTAGAAAGGACAAAGTGGATTAGTTGGGAGATTACGCCACTCTCAGATACCACTCTAAAAGCGTTTGTGTGATTTACTTACTGCATTTAGCTTTCAGCAAATTTATATCTGTTTGTACACAGTCACTCACATCACTTGCTGAAACACCTTACTTGCTGAAAAAGCACTTATTGTTTCAAAGACTTCCGCTCTCTGATTTTAAGTATCAGCAAACCGAGTTACTGGAAAGTAACTTACGATTGCTGAGAAAGTTAAGTATCAGCAACCTCATTACTGAAAAGTAATAAGTACTTGCTGAGAAAGTTTTAAACGACGAAAGTTTGAAAAGACTATTCACCCCCCCCCCCTCTAGTCTTTTCTTGTTGTTTAAAGGGACCAACAAGTGGTATCAGAGCAGGAGGTTCTTTAGCCTTCTGCACTGAACCTAGATCCCCTTAAGTGTTTTCCGTAAATCACTTTCACTTGATCAGTTTGGTAGTGCTTTGCTGACAGGATGTCTTTAGGAGATGCTCCCTTGTTGAAGCTGGAAAATTACGAGAAATGGCGAAACAACATGATGTTACATCTTGAGGCCATTAGTGATGAGATGGTCACTGTCATTAATGAAGGACCTATCAAAATCACCAAGGTTGTAAGGAGTTTCCCTCACAGAACCACTGAAGCTGGAAAGGAAACCATCCAAGGCGAACCTTCAGATACTGTTGTGCCAAAACCAAGAGAGGAATGGACTTCTGACGAAGCTAAGAGATTCCGTCTTGATGGCCAAGCAAGAAACATCATCATCAGATCAACTCCGGATACCATACAGTGCAAACTGTGGGGTGCTAAGACTGCTAAGGAGGCTTGGAAAATGGTTCAAGATCTTTGTGCTGGATCTGACAAGACCAAGGAAAACAAACTTGAAGTACTTAAGCTGAAGTTTCAAAACTTTAAGCAAGGTGCTAACGAGTCACTGGAAGACTTGGACTTCAGATTCACAACTCTTGTTAGTGAAATGGCAGCGCTGGGTGTTGGAAATTTTTATTCAGATTCTGAGAAAGTGAAAACTATCATCAGGAGTTTGAATCAAGAATGGATCCATACTCAGAATTTCTATTACAATCAAGGAATGCCTAACATTACACCAACTGAGTTGTTCTCTCATCTTGCTACTGTCAACTATGAGACAAAGCAAAGAGAAAATGTGTTTGCTGAAAAATCGCAAAACATTGCTCTTGCTGCAAAGCCGTCATCTTCTGAAAAGAAGAATGATAAAGAGCCTGCTGATGAAAATGCTTTAGTTGTTAAAAACATGAAGAAATTCATCAGTAAGGAACTTGAAAGGCGAAAAGCAAAAGAGAAGCTGAAAAAGCATCTTGGTAATAACTACCATAAGTACAAGAATGATACTAGCTCGCTGAACAAGCAAGCTCAGCAAGCTACATCATCAGAAGAGCCAGCAGTTGGAAATGATCTATGTTTTTACTGCAAAAAGCCTGGACACTTCAAAGCAAATTGCCCCTTGATGAAAGGCAAATCTGCTGAAAAGAAGAAGAAGTTCAAAGAGCTTTCATTGCTGAAGAAAAGAAGAAGCTTCAAGCAAAAATCGATGCATTATGCATTGAGACAAGCTCCGAGGACAGTGAGGATGAAAGTTCAGACACCGACGATGAGGAAGCCACTCTAGACGTAGAGATTGGCAAAGAAGTGTGTGGAATAGCTATGGAAGCTTATCCAGACGTGTCGAACTACGAATTCTGCCTCATGGCCGGTCAGGTAAATGATTCTACCTCTGACTCTGATTCAGAAAGTGAAGACGAGATTGACCTTGACAAGATTCAAGGAGAAATCGAAAGATTTGAGAAAACTCTCAGCAAACAGCAAGAAAAACTTCAACTTGCTGAAACTCTGACCAAGCAAACTACTGAAAAGTACGTTTTGCTGAAGGAAGAGACAGAAGAAAAGGATGCTGAAATAAGGCGTCTTAAGAAGTTGATTGCTGAGGCTGCAGAGAAAAATTCTCAAATGGCGTTAGAATTAGAAGAGTATCAGTCTTCAATTCTAAAGTTACTTGCTGAAATCCAAGAAATGAAAAAGATGAAAATCAATTTCAAATCTTATGTGGAAGCAAGTAATACGCTGACTGAACTAAACTCTTATTTGAGAGATCCATCTCAGAAAGAAGGTTTAGGAGCAACGTGTGAAGGTGATAATCTAGAAATCTTGAGAAAAGATAAATCACCTATCTCCTTTGTACGTGCTACTGATAGTAGTCCACCAGTGATCTATCAGTTTGGTCAAACTAAAGTTGCCGAAACATGCAATCAAGTACCTATGACCATAAAGCCCGCTGTTGCTGATCTAAGTAACAAGACTTTAAAAGGAAAACAGGTTGCTGTGAAGCAAACTGGAAAGAAAAAGAATGCCGTGAAGCATTCCGCCAAACAAGTTGCTGAAAAGCAAGTTGTTAAGTCTAAAGGCAAGATTACCAAAAGTAATCAGAAGTCCTTTGCTGACAAACATGAATCAAGTAAGGTTGCTGATGCTAAAACTCAGCATTCTCCGAAGAGTGGACTCGGTTTCAAAACCAAGCAAAGTCAACTCTTTCATGAGTATAAGCAAAGTCAGCAAAGATACTTCAAAGAGATGAAGAAAACCAAGCCTAAGAGTTCTGAAAAGACTCCTAATGCTAGGACTAGAAGGAACTTTGCTAGAAAAGAACTTACTGAAAAGTATGTTCAGCAAAAAGGTCAACAGAGCAAGACACCACATCAGAAAGTGGATTTGACCAGCACGAGTCAAAAGTCTTTTAGCTCAAAACCTCCTAGTTCCTCAGCAAGTAGAAAACAAGTCAAAGTTGAAAAACTTCAGACTTGGGTTTCCACTGGACGTATTCTTGAACATGTTAATGGACATCCATCAATGGATAATTAACTTGTTTGCTCTTGATTGTGCAGACTACAGCCACGGAGACAAACGATGCAATCTGGCACTTTGATAGTGGTTGTGGAAAGCACATGACGGGCAACAAGAATAACCTTATAAACTATAGACGGTGGTCTAAAGGTCCAACAATAAGGTTTGCTGGTGGAGGCTCCGGATCTACAAAAGGCTTTGGTGATGTGAAGTTGGGATGCATAACCATTACTGGAGTTCTTTATGTCAAAAATCTTAAGTTTAACCTTTTCAGCATGAGTCAGTTTGCTGATAAAGGATACTTCATCGAAATAAAAAGTGATGAATGTAAACTTGTAGACTTTGAGACTAAAAAGGTTATAATGATTGCAAGAAGATCAGGAGGCTTGTACACCGTTGATTGGTCTTCAGCAAACATTGAAAAATGCCTTGTCTCAGATCATGATTGCCTTGTTGAAAAAGCATGGTTATGGCATAAACGAACAAGTCATCTAAACTTCAAGACGCTGAATAAGCTGTCTAAGAAGGCACTTGTAGTTGGATTACCTAAGGTTACTTTTAAGAAGGATGGTGTTTGCAATGCATGTCAGCAAGGAAAGCAAACCAAATCTTCTTTCAAGAACAAGGCAGTATCGTCAACTACAAAACCTTTACAACTCTTACACATGGACTTGTTTGAATCTTCTTCAACAAGCTATGCTGGTAAGAAGTATGGTCTAGTCGTGGTAGATGACTATTCAAGATTCACTTGGGTAGTATTCATCAAACACAAATCTGAAACCAAGACTGAAATACCTAACTTGCTGAATAAGCTTGAAGTCATGAAAAATGACAAGGTAAGAGTCATAAGGACAGACCATGGTACTGAGTTTGTAAACCAGTACATAACTGAATATTGTACCTCCAAAGGTATTCAACATCAGTTATCCTCAGTAAGGACACCACAGCAAAATGGTGTTGCTGAACGGAAGAATCGTACCCTGAAGGAAGCCGCAAGAACAATGCTTGCTGACACTGAAATAAGTGAGGCTTACTGGGTTGAAGCGATTAATACCGCCTGCTATACTCAGAATAGATGTTTGATTACTAAGGAATACAACAAAACTCCTTATGAATTATTTGTTGGAAGACCTCCTAACATCACTCATCTAAGAGTATTTGGTTGCAAGTGTTTCGTTCTTAACAATGGTAGAGAGTACCTAAGAACATTTCAACCAAAGGCAGACGAAGCGATATTCTTGGCTACTCCTTGCATAGTAAAGCTTACAGAGTTTACAACAAAAAGGCACAAAAGATTGAAGAATCTGTGCATGTTGTATTCTACGAAAAGACGCAAGGTGTGCCTGCTGAAGAAGAAATATCAGAATGTATGAAAAAGCTAATCATACATGAGCAAAGAACTGAATCTGACGCTAGGAAATTCAAGTCAAATGAACTAAATGATGAGTCTGACAATGATTCTCCTCCCCCGAGTCATGACAAGATGAATATAGTTCACGACAAGGAATTTCCAGCAAAAGATGCGGTTGCTCCGGAAGTTGCTGAAATTACGCAATCTCCAGTGCCTGCTGATGAAATATCTCAACCCAGCAATGCTGAACAAGCAGTTGCTGACGATCAAATCTCAGCAGAGACACAAATTCCCAGTAGTACTGAACAAGTACATACTGAAGAGTCACATGCTGATGAGCAAACATATCCTGATCCAACAAACAGGAAACCTGTTAATAAATGGATTAGAGATCATCCCTCTACGGATATGATTGGCGATATTAATAAACGCCAAGTGACTAGATCCAAAGCTACTCAAGGACTTGCTGAAGAAGCAACTGTCGTAGAAGTAGAATCTTTATTCTCTTGCTTTGTTCAGAAATTGAACCTAAAACCATAGAAGAAGCTTTGAAGCATTCTGAATGGATAAAGGCAATGCAAGAAGAATTGGATCAATTTGAAAGAAACAAAGTCTGGAAACTTGTGCCACTTGCTGAAAATAAGAAAGCTATTGGTACAAAGTGGGTGTTCAGAAACAAGCTGAGCGAGTCTGGTGAAGTAACAAGAAACAAAGCACGCTTAGTTGCTCAAGGTTACTGTCAGACTGAAGGATTGGACTATGATGAGTCTTACGCTCCAGTTGCAAGATTGGATGCAATTAGGCTTTTCTTGGCCTTTGCTGCTCACAATGACTTCATTGTTTACCAAATGGATGTTAAGAGTGCATTCTTAAATGGTGAACTTGCTGAAGAAGTCTACCTAGAACAACCCCCTGGCTTTGAACTTCCCTCAGAAACCAAGATGGTATATAAGCTTCAGAAAGCTGTATATGGTCTAAAGCAAGCACCAAGAGCATGGTATGATACCTTAGCTAAGTTCTTGCTGGAAAATGGTTTCAAGAAAGGTGAAGTTGACAAAACTCTTTTTACCATGAACCATGATGGTAAATTAATCTTAGTTCAAATTTATGTGGATGACATAATTTTTGGATCTAAGGACAAGCAACTTTGTGATGATTTTGCCAAACTCATGACTAATAAGTTTGAAATGAGTATGATGGGAAAATTGAATTATTTCCTAGGGTTGCAAGTCAAGCAACTCAAAGATGGAATATTCATAAATCAAGCAAAGTATGCGAAAGAAATGCTCATAAAGTTTAGGATCAAAGAGGATGAAAAACCTGAAAAGATCCCTATGAGTGTTGGTACCAAATTGGGCTATACTAAAGAGGACAAAAGTGTTGAAGAACACAAGTATAGGAAGCTCATTGGTTCCTTGTTGTATTTAACAGCAAGTAGACCTGACATTCAGTATGCTGTTTGTGTGTGTGCAAGATTCCAATCTGATCCAAGAGAATCACACTACAAAAAGGCAATTAAAATACTGAAATATGTTAAAGGTACAGTCAATGTTGGATTATGGTATCCAAAGATTCTGGACTTGAATTGGTTGGCTATTCTGATGCTGATCATGGTGGATCAACTCTTGATAGAAAAAGTACCTCTGGAACTTGTCAGTTTTTGGGTACTAGATTAATATCATGGTTCAGCAAGAAGCAAACGTGTGTCGCCAATTCATCTACTGAATCTGAATACATTGCAGCTGGTTGTTGCACAGCTCAAATCCTATGGATTCAGCAACAATTAAGAGATTATGGTATTTCTGCAAAGAAAACACCAATCTTTTGTGATAATACAAGTGCTATTGCAATTACGCAAAATCCTAAGTTTCACTCTAGGACCAAGCACATTGATATTAGACATCATTTCATTAGAGATCATGTGGAAAAAGGTGATATTGAGGTTGTGAAAGTAGGTACTGAAGATCAGCTTGCTGACATCTTTACCAAGCCCCTACCGGATAATAGGTTCGCAATGCTAAGGTATAACCTTGGATTGATTGAACTACCTCAATAAAGGATACACTTGGCAGAATGCTGAAACAGGTATTCAGCAAGCCAAAGTATTCCTGAAAAGACCAAGTCACTGATTTCTTCTAAGAAATGATAAGTCACAACATGATTGCTGAAACAGGCATTCAGCAAGTAATTCCTTCAAAACAGGTATTTGTTAGGAAACTTGACCCTTGCTGAGACAGGCACTCAGTAAGTAAAAGAACTTAAGGATTGCTGAGACGGGTACTCAGACAATCAAAAGATACTGAAACAGGTATTCAAGTATCAAAGGAATTTTCTGAGACGGGAACTCAGAAAAAGAGCAAAAGCTCATCTCTCAGATTTACCAAAGGATGTCTCAAGTACAAAAGAATTTACTGATACGGGAAATCAGAAATATCTTTTAAACTTAGAAAATATGAGATATCTAAGTAAGGGGGAACTTTCAGCAAGTATCTAGATTGTTAATTCAAACTCGCTGAAAAGATTCTTGTCTATTTCAGCAAGCAATCTATCCTTATTACTCGGTAAAATCAATTTGTGACGTTAAGCTGGCACAGATAAACTCGCAATAATCATGACATGAAATTCAATCGTGGCCATTGATTAAAAGGAGTTATTAATCTAACGGCTAACAAAACAAAGAGAGAGAGTGCTCTGACGGTTTTAGTTAGTGGGCCACTACGCATTCAATGCAAAGGCTCCACTATCTCCAGTGTTTCTCTGTTTTACCCTTGCTGAGAACTCAAATCGATTGAGTTTCTCACACACCAGAGACACTATATAAAGAAGGAGTTAGAGAAATGACAAAATTCTTTAACTCACATTTCCTTTCTCTGCAATTTCTAGCCTGAAACTACTGTACCTCCGATCAAAAAGCAAACTATCTTTTTCGTACAATTTCTTGCTATATATAAAGAAATGGCTCCCAAGAGACAGTCATCAAAGTCCTCAAAATCGTCAAAGGTTGATAGTGCTGAAACACGCACTACTCCGGTAACTGCTCCGGTGACTTCTCTGACCCAAAACACAGCGAAAGTTGTGTTGAAAAAACGACCGAATCACGAAAAACCTATGCTCTCCGTCATATCTTGACACTGCAAAGTGTGAGATGTTGATGCAATGGGGAGGTTTGCAAAAGAAAAGTACATTAGGTACTTTTATGAACAAGAACTGATGACCAAATGAAGAGGCGCTTGAGTTCATCAAGCAGCAAGGCCTCATGAACTTTATCTCTGCTCGCACTAAGCAAGTGAGCATGATTGATACTTGGAGTTCTACAACAATGCAGAAATCCAGTCCCTTACAGACAGTAATGGAGTCACTGAAAAAGTGATCCTTACTTATGTTCAGAACACGCAAATCGTCCTGAAATGGACTGATTTAGCGGAGATTTTTCAGATTCCAACCACTGGAACTGAAGATGACGTCACTGCCACTGACGAAGAAATTGAAGCTTCTACAGTGACGTCAGAAATGCAAAATGAAGAAAGGCGAGATAGCTCCCGTGACTTGGACAAAGCACGTTAAGAGAAAGCATCTCTGCCATTCACTTGGTCTAGTAGCTCTGCTACTGATTAAAGTTCTTGACTCCCAAGTTGGAGGAATTGACCAAGTAGGCCTGAGAAGATGGCCATTGCTGATGCATATCTATGAAAATAAATCGGAACTTAACTGGGCTAAGTACATTTTCAACAGGCTTGTTGATTGTGTTACTAAGTTTAAGGTAAAGGTAGACAACAAGGTCTCACCTTCCTTTCCAGTTATGTATGGAATCAAGATATGCTATATCCTTGAACATTTCAGGATTCAGCTAAGAAACCCATTGCCAATCAAGAAATCTGTGTGCAATGTGGGAAGATCTTTCTACAAGCAGAATGTACCTAAGATTGCTGGAAAGAAAACAAAGAAAACAACTGCAAAGTTGTCAGCACAAGCCAGCAAGAAAGGTATACAACAGCTGCAATGTTACCACTCAGCAACTTAGAGATGAAACTGCTGTTGGTGGTGGTAACACAAATGAAACTGCTGTAGAAAATCAACAAGGTACGTGTACAAGAGCCGTTGCTGAAAATGCAACAATAGATGACTCTGGGAAACTGAGAAATCTAAAAAGAAAAAGAGGAAAGCTGATGATGACACTCAGACTGCAGCGTCATCAGCAAATCCCGTACCTAAGAGGAGACGGACATAACAAAAGAAAGAAGACACTGGCTTCTCAGTCAGTCCCCAATGTCCAAGACTCCTCAGTCAATTCCCAGACAAATGCTGAAACGG
>CM051456.1:90248641-90280240 GCA_028274465.1 Plantago ovata | reverse complement strand
AAATATGACGGATACACAGTAAGTAGTACCGGCTCTATTAACCCCCCGACTCAGTCCGGCGGTGCTCATCGTCCAGTTCATTTCCCGGCGATCGATCAACCAGCGTCAATGTCGATTGAGATCAAACTCTCCCGATTCAATAAAGTTTATCGCCCCGATGTAAGTTCAGTTACTTTATCTAACTTAACATCTCAACAAAAATACTTATTCACGCAAACTTTATGATGCTATTCAGGAACTTCTAGAAGGGAAAATCATCGCGAAGTTGGATTCTGCAATTTCTCACCAAGCAATTCGCCTTACTGTTAGTGGCGCCGTCAATTTGCAGGTTCAATTTTTGCCTCACTTCATTTTCCTCTCAAATTTTTGTTGTTAATGTAGTTTTCGTCGATTTAGGTTCGTGGTGGTTCTGCTGGAGTGATCGAATCCCTATACGGCGTCGTTAAACCAATTCCGATTTTGTGAGCATTTTGTCTCTGATACTTCTAGTTGTTAGTTGGTTAACATTATGTATTTGTATTTCACTTTCATGTGTAACGTATTTAAATTTTGATGCATCGTTGCATTGTTGATTCCATATTTCCATTTAGTATCTTGCACTACATCCATTTGATGTGGAGTTCAAATAAGTTGAGGTCACACTTACACGGTTACTGATTCGATAGTTGGCAATTAGTGGTTTTCATGAAGTTGAGGTCACACAGTTACTCTTTTGAAAGTTGATATCTATAGTATACATGCAGGAAGAAGGTCATTGTTATCCAATCATCTGGGAAGATTAGTTCAGGTATATCCGAGGTATGATTCTGGGCTCGTTGTTTGGTTTTTTTATTTGGCCTTGATAGTTTTAGTCTTGTGGTTAAATGTTAAAACTATATGTGCCTGATTGCTCTATCTACTTTGCACCAAATGACTTTAATAAATCTGTGTCTTGACATTCAGTCATGTCAAAGACGAAGTATGAGCCAAGATACCAAGTGGGGGGGATGAGGAAGAAATCTTTTAATACAAAAATTTTGGAGCTCAAAGTTAAAGTAAAGGGTCATCTCAATCTTCTCCGAACTAGCCCAGTTTTCTGCCCACGCCTCATCTACTAACTCCACTTGCAAAATTCACAAAGACTTTTAGTGCCCAACAATGAAAATAAGGATAGAGAAAGATGGATTGACTGCCTTCGTTTAGTGCTTAAGAAAGTAGAGTGGTTGACCAAGCAGGTACCTTTTTTTTTTCTAAAAAGAAATCCCTAAATAAAGATCAGTTGAGCTCAAGTTTCCTGAAGGGCAGAGGAATCCTTTTTATCAATGAAGCACGGAAACGTGTATTAGGCCTGAGTTTCCATGCAACTAAAGTATTTAGTACGTTCTCAGTCAACCAATCAATATGATATTTTAAAATTATCCATGACTGAAAATTGTACTTCATGCTCTCCAAATTCTGATTTTGAATTTTTTGAGTATTGTGGTGAGTATGATACATCATCTGCTTTTCCTTTACTGCACGTCTTTTCTTATATTACCGTTATCCAAAAGATTGTTTAACTTGGACTTAGATTTACACCCAATATCCCTCAGTAGTCGGTAACTTTGAGAATTCTAAACCGAAATACAGGAGAAACAGGTAAACTGGATGATGTGGAGTAAATTAATTCTTCCCTTTTATTTATCTCAAAAGAAAAAAGATAAGATCAATAAAACAAGTCGTTTTCCTATTAGTTCAGTGTCTGTGTATCTTTTAGGCCTTCGTTTTAGGTTCCAATGTTCTGTAATGAGTGTAGGCAGGGATCATCTCATATCGAAAACTTCCGGTTGGACTTTATTAAGTAGACTGACTTTAGATCTCGAACAATGAGTTAGTAGATTTCACGCTTCGATTTTTTTTAAAATTCATGTTTGAGCTTCTATTAGGATACAACGTGATGATAATTGTAATGTGGAGTTATTATTTATTAGTTTCTTTAATAGTTTGATTCTGTTATTCTAGATACCGTTCTCTGTACTGCTCAAAGACCAGAAAGAAGAGAATTTGGAAAAATTCTATGAAACCTTCCATGGAGGCAATATTAACATCCAGGTGATTGTATGGGCTTATGCCAAACCTTTGAAGATTTAGTTGTATCATCCTCTTATTTCAAACAGTCACTAATATGCTTGAATATCTCCAATGATCTAAATAGTATCTGGCAAAAGTGGAGGTGGTGAGAGGATATCTACACAAACCTTTGTCAACTACCCTGGAATTTATAATTGAAGGTGAAAGAGGTATTACATCTATAGTGAGAACATATTTTCTGTTTGCCTGTAAATTGTGGCCTTCCTAACCGCTCCGTCTTTTCTTTATTTCAGAGAATCTCCAGGAAAAACCAATTTCTCCTGAAATGGTTATCTTCTATATCACACAGGACACACAGAGGCATTCATTACTCCCTGAACTTAAATCAGGTTGCTTTTCAGTTATTTCTGTCCTTTGGTTTCACTTCATTTTTTCATTACATGTCTTACCCTCCCGCTACCATGAAAGTTAACTTGGTGAGAATGTTGGGGTTTCTACGACATTTCAGCATGGACATGATTGTTACATGGTTCTGCTATAGATATCAGTACTCCTGATAACTTTCTTTTTGATGGCTTTAAAGGAAAATTGCAGTCTGGTATTGGTCATTAATTGCAATTTAGTCAGCGTCATTAATTCAGATGGATACTGCTATTTGGCGAACACTTGGATGTCTTCAAGTTAACTGCAGCACATTCATCTTTTGCATTGATTTCCTTTAGGATTCCCACCACACCTTCCATATACTAACATAGACTTCTCAAATAACAGGCCACACTACATTTATGTCCAAACTTGGGTGTCAGTTTGTCCCTCTTCTATGGGTTCTCCCATACCCAACCCATTTAAATGCGTATGTAACCCACCTGTTTACAAAAATGTGGTAAAAAAGGGGCTATCCATTTAGCTCCCATCTGGCATGAGTCAAATATGGATTATAAAATGGGTACATGTTTTTCCCACTAAAAACTTTTAAAATTTCATTATATGTAGATTCCATTATACTTTCATCTTTCCCTCCTTATAGTTTCACCCGCCAGCCCACTTAATATTCATTTGTAAGTGGATATGAATAAATCGGTAAATATTTTACCCGTTACCCATATTGTTTTACCCTAACCCACCAGTTTCCAATCAAATAATACACTTACAATTTAGTCCACATGGTCAAACTAATACTACAAAAACTGTGAAATTGCCATTTGACACTGGTCCAGAATTTTATTGTCAAAGTAAGTATTGTATTAAGATTTTGGTCCAACTAAAACTGTAATTATTTCATGAAACTTCCACAAATATGAAGATTGTCCGCGGTGAGACTAACACCAATTTGGGTGAACCTAACATGTATACCATAAGGTGTTTTTTTTCTTTGTTTTTTTTCATAAAACTTTCACCATAATTGGATGAAACCAAAGCCATAGTCAGGTGAAACCCATAAATAACAGGGTGAAACAGTTGTTTATTTGGTGAAAACCGTGAATCCAATTGGTGAAGCTAACAATTTGTTTCACTTGAAAATAAGAGACGCACACAGTTCTAAACAACCTGTAAGGGGTGAACACTTTGATGCATGAAGAATAGGAAATATAATTGATAACTTCCTTGGGTCTTTCTGAAGAATATAGGAAACATAGACTTCGTAATTAACTCATCCTGGTGTAAGATACAAGCTTGCTAGTATGTATAATCAGAAATTCATGTATATCTAGGAAGCAAGAATATGTTTGAGCCCTGTTGTAATCTAGTAAAATACATATCTTAATATGCATACATTACAATGCATTGGAAAAATGTATTTAATGTTTTCTGTTATATTGTTGGATATAATTGAGTTGCTAAAGAGTCCTTTGGCAATTACATCATTATATATGTGACTAAATAGACAAAGTTTCAGAATAGTCATGATTTATTAAACAATTTGATTAAACATGGAGGCCTAATCGAGTACTATAAGGGTCTATGTCAAAATATAGAAAATAAAAGAATGGTATATGCTTATTTTCACTAAAAATTGGTGTTAATTTCACATATAGCAACCTTAATTTTTTAAAAGTTCCAGATATTTTTATTTTTTAAATAGTTTTAGTTCATAAAATCTGATTTGTACTTGGTTTCACAATAAAATTCTAGATCAGTGTTAATCTCACCATTTTTACAGTGTTAGTTTTACCATAAAATTCTGGTATATTTGTAATTTTACTATAAAATTCTTGACCCTGATTAGTTACACTATGAAATTTTGGATCTGGACTAGTTTTAGTATTTATGCAGTGTTAGTTTTACCATAGAATTTTGGTATTAAGTTAGTTTCAAGAGTGGCGGTTAGTTTCAGTAAGGCTTGTATCAATAGTATAACACTTCCAACTAATGTGACCATGTGGACTAAGTTGATATGGCATAAAGGTTCGGCTCTCTACTTTGGAAATATTTTTGAGCTTCCCTTTTCAATAGTACATTATACTCGAGCCAATTGTTGATCTATTAATGAGCAGATATACTGATTTTAGCACTGTGAGAAGTATATTTGATGATGTTACATTAAATCTAGGTGGGTTTCGTGTTAGCGGTAAGATATGTACTCAATGTTCACTGTTGGATCCCATCACTGGCGACTTAACTGTGGAATCATCAGCCATTCCTATTCAGTCCATTGACATCCACTTGGTCAGAGTGGAGTCAATTTTGGTTGGTGAAAAGATAGCGACAGAATCCTGTGTGATTCAAACTACTCAGGCATTCATCCTAACCTTTATTTGTTATATTGCTGCTTTTTTTCCTTCTATTTCTGTGTTTTTCTTCAAACCCCTTTATTTTGCTAGATAGCAGATGGTGATGTTTGTCGCCGTGTGACTCTGCCAATATATGTCATCCTCCCACGCCTCTTGACTTGTCCTACCATTTTTGCTGGGTAGGTGTGGGGCTGTGCCTTCGTTTTGCATTTTCACCATTATTACTCACTTAGTCTCATTGAATGATACTGTATGAATTTCATCGTAGTGCCACTGTAATGTTGAAAATATTGTTTGATGGGAATGGTAATTTGAGCTGAATTATATCTGACCTCTTTATTCTCCTATTATAGAATGACATGAAAGTGAACGGGCAGGTTTTTTTTTTTTTTTGCCTTTTTTCGTGGGGTGGGGGGGACTTCCTGATTTTCAGAGAGAAACTTCAAAACTTAATAACTGTAAGGATCCTGAATTTAAGAGAGAAACTTTCATATTTGGAATCTGGTGCGGTGGTTCTAAGTTCTAACATCACAAGCTATCTTCATTACCTACGAATATGTTATCTGTTAGGAACAAAAATCAAAGTAATACTACAATTGTTTATGTTTTATTTTGCTTTAAGCTTTCATGTCTGTAGTTAAGATGTAATGCTAGCAGGCTCTTCCCACATATCACTTTAAATTTTAGGTGCATGTCTCCTTTCGATCTCTGATATTTATTGTTGCTATTCCATTATTGGGAATCACATTTCACTCCAAACATAAGTAGCTCTTTGGCATTTTGAAGCACTAGACTTCCTACTGCCATGCAATCCATCTTTATAGAAATTGCCTGCCCTTTCTATTTATGTTTTCCCTGGAGTAGACGAGTAGTTCGCTATAGCTATCTAATTTTCCCATATTATTACAATTCTTGAGTTTCACTTGTGTTAGGATACTCTTATACATTTCGACGTGCATATACGTTGGTACTACTACTGTAGCTTTGTTGCTAACTAAATCCTTCCTCTCAGCCCATTTTCTATAGAGTTCAAGGTTAGCATTGTGATCACATTTCAGTCAGATCCGGCCAAGAAGCACCCAAAATCTGACCCAAAAGCTCCTAAACCATGGGTACGCATGCACACACTATATCTTTGCATCTGTAGCCCCTCTAAGCTCAGCTACTTATATACATGTGAATAAACTTTTTGTCCTACTCTGTTACTCAGCTGGCGATGGAAAGTATGCCATTAGAACTTGTCCGCACCACAAGATGAGATGATAAAAGGTTGAAAGTTTTATCCATCCCACTTCTCTCGTACTGCATGAGGAATATGCGATTTTTTTGCGTGGAGGTAAGTTGTTTGTAAGTTGTTTGAACAGCGTGTGTACTATGATACTACAGACAGGTTTTTTTGCGGCTGTAAATTGGACTGATTATGCTTTGGAATAGAGGTAAAGTTATTGGAACTGTGTGTACTATGATACTTCAGAAGGGTTTTTGCGGCTGTAAATTGTACTGATTATGCTTTGGAGTAGCAATGAATCATCATTGAAGATCTTTTTAAGAAGGGTATAGAAAATGCTTTGCCCTGGGAAATGTATGACAATTTGAATCCTAAGACCAATTCATTCGAGGTGGTTCTTCACTTCTACTTGTTTATTGGGCAATTTAGTGTGTTTAATTGATTAATTTCCCCTTTTTCAATATACTAGGAACCGTTTTTCAATATACTAGGAACCGTGTGTGGCGCCGTGTGTGGCGTGTGAAGCGTAATCTTGTAAAACATTATTATTTTATTAAATAATATATTAAAATAAATGGAGTGAATATATAATTTCACATAATGACTTCAAACGTAATAAAAAATAACTAATTGAGTAATTAAACTTAATATAAATTGTGTGCTATAAATATATATAGTTTTTGTAGTTATGCAGTTAATAGTTTTGAATTGAACTATATTAGACATACAAAAAGTATTCTTCCGATGAGTTAAGAACCATGAGATACATCTCTAAACTTTGGAAACATTCAACTTCAAAATCTGCAGTGCATCTTTTTTCGCATGTTAATTGGTATTTTTCATCAGTTGAATATATTGTTAAGAGTTTCATATAAACATTCTAGTTTCATAATATGATGTTTTTAGTTATTTTTATCGTATGATTTAAGAATAATTTAAGGTCAAAATGATCATCGAAAAAGTCAACAAAATCAAGTGTTACATTTATTATTGGACGGAGGAAGTATGTCTTTTTTTTATAAGAACATATCATGGTTATATTTTAAAATTAAGTATATTAAAAAATAAAAATTTAAGAAGAGAATAAATAAAAAAGAAAAAAATTACGTCAATAAGATTCGAATTCAACACCTTCAACTAAAATAATGATACAAATAATAGAGAAAAATCACGCCAACAAGATTCGAACCAAACACCTTCAATAAAAATAATAATAAAAATAATGGAGAAAAATCACGCCAACAGGATTCGAACCTACATCTTTTAATTAACTAATGACACATGTACGCACCAGATTAAAATTGGATAAGCAAGATCAACGGATTAATTGGTAGGTCAATCAATCAATTGATTGAATCAACAGGCTTATTATATTACTTTAATTTAAAATATCTGAATGGTGTAAATTTCATCTAGGTCCCATTTAATTATACTAATAAGGCTCTTGTTATTCGTTTGAAAATTAATTATTTTAATTTAAGTCCTCCTTAAATTAGGGAAGGAGTCTCGGAACAATCCTAAAAAGCCGTGAAGTGAAGGGGGTTCGGAGACCGAAAGTTCAGATACATTAAGTTGAGTTCAGACACGCATAAGTTCAGTTCTGTTTTATACTACATATATAAGTTCAGTTCTCTTCCTATTCATACGAAAAGGAGAGAGCCTAACTAAATAAATGTGAATAACAGAGCCTAACTAAATGAAGTTCGTTAACTAAGCAAACTTGAACTAAGTATACTTTGAACATAACTAAACAGAAAATGACTTTGAACACAACTAAACAGAAAATGAAGTCACGGTCAGATGAATACATAACTTAATTTTGAAACAAATTGTAAAAATCGATTCAGGTCACTCGAACTTGGACTCACACTGGGCTCTATTAAAAAATTTAGGTTCAGTCGATTTAAGTACCAAGTGCCAAAAAGCAACCAAAGGAACGGCTACTGATGATCATAATATATGTGAGAAAAAATTCACAATTCACATGAGAAGAATATGTTCACTTTGTGTCCAACTAATAAAATTATTAAAAACTAATAAAAATTATTAATGCCACTAATGAGAGCAAAAGCAACAAATTGTTCTCCAACAACAACAACGAAACAGCAAAACGACGACGTCTTTGCTCTGTGCTACTACTCAGCCTTAGCATGACTAGCGGCATCAGTAGTGGTCTTATTAGTCATCATCATCTTAAACTCATCAAACGACACGTACCCATCCCCATCCGAATCGACGGTCCTGATCATCCCAACGCAATCCTCCCTCACGCACCTCTCTCCGAGGCGCGTGAGGATCTGGTGCAACTCATCCGCGGAGATCTTCCCGTCGTGATCCTGATCGTACAGCTCGAACGCCTCGTGCAGCTCCTTCTCGGCCGAGCTGTTCGGATCCTCGCGCGCGCAGAACGCGGCGAACTCTTCCAGATTGATGTGGCCGTCGCGATCGGTGTCGATCTCGGCCATCATGCGGCTGACCTCGTCGGCGGATGTGTCGGATCCGAGCGCCTTGAGCACGCCGCTGAGCTCGTCGGCGGAGATTTTGCCGTCGTGGTTGGTGTCGAAGCGGTCGAAGACTTTCTGTATTTCGTCCTTGGATTGGAGGAACATTGAGGGCGGCTGAGAAATCGCCATTGCAGAAATGAATGAATGTGTGTGTTGTTATTATTATTGTTATTAATTTATTATGAGGAAGTTTATCTGTTTTGTGAGTATAAATAGTGAGTAGATGGGATGGACGCGTGTGAGGGAATGGTGGAGAATGGAGATTGAAGGAATAAAGCCTTTAATTGTGAGCGTGTAATCGTACAGTGAATGGGAGTGTTACACGCCGCGTGAGAGAATCTATTCTAGTAAAAAAGTATAACATGGGCATGAAATGAAATAGTTAGGTATGAAACCAATTAACATCGTAATAATAACACTAATGTAAGATTATGTTTTACTGTATGCATATTGTATACTAGGAATTGCGTCACACGCTACACGCGTAGCGTGTGTGCTCCTTAGTTGCGTTTGAATTTAATTAGGCAAATATTAAACGTCGGAACATAAATTTACTAAATGTTGGAAATTCATTGTAAATTACATAAAGTATCTATAAATTTATAATTTTACAAATTAACCCAATATTTTAAAATCATCACAATTCCACCTTAAATAAATCAAGCCCCTAAATCAATACCCTAATCAACATATTTCAATTCAATTTGAAGAACACACCAAGAGATATCATCAAACTCAAATCAAGGTTAGTTCTTTAATTTTTTATTTTTTTTATAACCATCATATATGTTAGTTAAATCGCCCCAATTACATCGAATTGGGTGGCGTATATGGGCGGCGGAAAGCCACCGCCGCCCATATTCAGGCCGAGCAGCCGTAGCGGCTGCTCGGCCGGAACCGCAGGCCGCGCGGCCTGCTGTTCTGAAGAGCAGGCCGCGCGGCCTGCTGTTCGGTCGGAAGCGGCCTGCTGTTCGAATCGAACAGCAGGCCTACTGTTCGGTCTGCTGTTCCAACCGAACAGCAGGCCGCTGGCATGCTGTTTTTTTTAATTGTTTTAATTATTGTATATATATATATATATATATATATATATATATATATATATATATATATATATATATATATATATATATATATATATATATATATATATATATATATATATCCAATTACATCAAATTTCAACTTGTTATATTAATTGATCTTCATATTTTATAGATGCACACATTTGATTTTCACTTATGATATATGTGTTTCTATTGTCCCCTTATAATTTGATAATAAATTAATGACTTGTTGTATATATACGTAGTTGTAGAGATATTGATTGTTCATTCTAATCTTACTTTGTTATATTTATAGATGGATAAGGGTGAAAAGAAAGGATATTGGGAAGGTGTTGGTGTTGGACGCTTGCAAGGAAGGGTTGTTACTCAATCAAACCGTAAGCGTGCAGAAGAAGGACGTAGGCTTCCTGTTGAGGCCAAAGCAAGGGCTACGAGGGATGACATGGAGCAGGAAAGTGAGAGTACCCAAGTGCATGAACAGTCTGCACGTGCAACTGAGACCATGGTGGATAGTTCCGATGATGATGATACTTCGATATCTAGTGTTACACTTAAAGATATGGAGAGAGATGCATATCTTGATAACCTTCGCATTAAAGGTAAAGGGATTAATCACCATGAGATTGCTAGGGATGAGGAAGATGATGAAGAAACTTATGATAATTTGCAAGGTAATTCAATTTCTTGTGATTTTATCAGTTAATATTTTTTAGGTTCTTCTTTTTAATTTTTACTTTATTTAGGGCCGAGAGAACATATGCATGGTGACATGGAGGGTAATGTGCATGGTAGCCCGATTAGTTTGGGAGTTGATGGAGGGCCAGTACTAAAGGAGTTATTGCCTTCGTTCAAACACCATATTGCATACCAAATATGGCATAAGGGGGAGGTCAATCAATTTTATGTTTGTGAGACTTGAATTATTATGTTGGTCACATAATATTTAATATTGTTGTAACATGTTTTGTTTTTTTATAGGTCCTTAGGTGCTTGCATTGTCATTCAAGACATGCAAGATCAAAGAATCTCTCTATCCCAGAAAAAGACGCAAATTATGATGTATTGACATGGTTGAAGGAAAGTAGGCTATACCACCTGAAGGACTGTATGTACAAGTCTATTGACCACGCTCTTATATCAGCTTTTGTTGAGAGATGGCAGCCTG
Organism: Plantago ovata; assembly: GCA_028274465.1. Classification (NCBI taxonomy): domain Eukaryota; kingdom Viridiplantae; phylum Streptophyta; class Magnoliopsida; order Lamiales; family Plantaginaceae; genus Plantago; species Plantago ovata. The sequence continues at coordinate 90,269,495 of CM051456.1, read as the reverse complement.
AGACCAACTCCTTTCACATGCCATTCGGTGAGATGACCATCACTTTACACGATGTATGGTATATTCTACAGATCCCCGTGACTGGTAAGCCTGTGATTTTTAGTCGCACGACTGAGGGTTTGATGACAGATATGGGACTTCTGCTGGAATTGCCTTTGGATGACAAATTGGGAAGGGAACTTGGTTGGAAGCATGGTCGGTGTGGGTTTGATGTATTGGAGAAGCGCCTAAAACAGGGTAATTTGAACAACAACTCTGTATTTTCAACGTACTTGTTGTGGCTCCTTGGCACGACATTGTTCGTTGATAAGACAACCACTCATGTCCACGTCGGTTTTCTAGAGTTTCTACATGAAACTGATGGTGTTCAGAACTATGCATGGGGTGCAGCTACATTGGCCAACTTGTACAGACAACTCGGAGAGGCATCACGAGCTGGATGCACCAACATTGCTGGTTGTCTCACACTTCTACAGGTTAGCGTCAGCGTCAGTGCTTTTTATCTAATGTTGTCATTATAATACTTATTATTGAATTAACATACAATGCATTAATTACAAGCTTGGATTTATGAATACTTCCCGCCTTTTCGTCCAAGGGGAAGAACAAATGTGGTAGATGGTCCTTGGGCAAAAAGATGGATACCGTCCCCAAACCGACTAGCTGAGCAGGAATCATTACTGAAGTCTATCCGTATTCAGTTGGACGAGTTGCGTGCCAACCAAGTAAGTTTCCTAGTTTACTTGAATTCTGACTTTAGTTCTGTTTGAATATTATCGTCAAATGTACAATTTTGTTTCGTACTCAGGTGAACTGGACACCATTTGGGGACAACCCTTCCCAGGTGGTTCCGATAACACTGTTTGAGGGTATTCTACATTGTCGGAGTTACACCGAGCCATATATGCCAGATCGTGTCATGAGACAGTTTGGATATGGACAGTCTATTCCATTCGCACCAATTCATCCAGTAAAAGCTGTGAGGACAGAGACGTCAATACATTCTGGAACACCATGTCGACCGAACCATGTTTTTGAAATGGCGGAGCCACTTATGCAACCTATCACAGAGGTAACTATGACTACATGCAAATTTAAATGGTCTATTTAAAAAATTTCATTTGAAGACCATTATGACTAACTATATGTATCTTAATCTTTCAGGTCTGTGAGGCTTAATACATTTCAAATTGAGAGTGATACTACTGATTACCTACTTTGGTATATTCCTAGGACACATCCCAAGGTAAATAGAGAGGTTGTCCAGAATGTACTTCAGGATAAGAATTCTGAAGCGGAATTGCTTATGACTATCACGGATATGGTCGCCCCATTTCATCCGCAGACCAATCCATCTCCCACTTATGATGACATGAAAAACCTTGTGCATCAACTGTCCCGTATGCTAGTCAAGAAGCCTCGTAGGATAGTTGATTAGGCACTACAATGACCGTGTCTTTTATGTTTTAGTTTAATTTGGGTTCCGGATACTCGAACCCTTTGACGTTTGTGTTTTTCTATGTGTTTGTTTTGGACCTAAATTATTATTTTTTGGATGTTAGTTTATGTTTGTGAGACTTGAATTATTATTCTATGGGTGTTTCGAATGTTAGTTTGTGTCATTTCTGGACTACCAACCCACTTTTGATTCCGTCACAAAAACAATGCCACTATTTTACAAAAACTAACCACAAAAATAAATAATGGGGATTCTAAATTAGGAAAATTGTGTAAGATATTGCAATCATAAATCAGATATGTGAAAAGCTATTCTACGAAAAACTAACAAGAATTCATCATACTTTCCCTCTCTCTACATACCAATCTTTCCAATGAGCTACCTGTGGCACCTTATGATATTTCCAAAAAATGATGAAGTTCCCGATCGGGGCTCCTGGGTCCACGTGTATCACAAAGAAGTGGTTGCTGTTCATACCAATTGACCATTCTTCTGCGGGTGGATCTGGTCGTGGGTCTTCTGGATCAGCGCGCGATTCCCATGGTACGAATGTATAGCTACTTCCTGCACGGTAACAATGGATAACTTTCTGATACTTAGTCGCAACTGTTAAACCGAGTTCTGTCATACTCAACCAGTTAGGTTTATCGCATCCCCCAACAAAATGAGTCAAACTAATCATTTGCCTTTGGTATTCAACACAACCTCCTGCAGATCAAGTCAAATAACAATTGAAAGTTTCATATTTATATTATATAATAAATAGCATTATGTACATGTTTCAATGAAATAAAAATAGAAAAAAATCATGAGAAGGAAGCCAACATACCTGCAATGGCTATATACTTGTCTTTGTAGAGTCTCATCTCTTGAATTATGTCCAGACGCACTTGAACCCATTTTTCCTGTGTCCCGTACCTATAGTGGGCTAGTGCTCGGTACCCACAATTCCCATCAGATTCAACATTGAACCATCCTGTGATATAGTCCAATAAACGAACCGGCATCCATGATCTATATTCAAAGTTGAACAGTTGTTTCGTAGCCTTTCCTTCTCATTCATCTTGTCCTTTTGATTCTTCTCATCTTTCTGATCCTTCTTCTTTCATTCTTATCTTTCTTCTCATTTTTCTTCTCATCTTTCTGATCCTTCTTCTCATCCTTCTTCTTTTCATTCTTATCTTTCTTCTCATTTTCTTCTCATGTTTCTGATCTTTCTTGTCATCCTTCTTCTTTTCCTTCTTATCTTTCTTTTCATTCTTATCTTTCTTCTCATCCTTCTTCTTCTCCTTCTCATATTCATTTTGGTATCTTTTCCCCTCAGCGTTAGGAGGTCGTCCTTTGTGCTTATGATGAATTGGCTCTTCAAATGTGGTTGACGCGGGGAATCGCATTTCATGGATATATTGAGATAACATCCTCTTCTGCACGTCAGATGCACTTTCATTGAAGCCTCTGAATGCTTCGTCACATATATCATCAACAGTGGCTTTTCCTGAATCATCCCAAGAATATTTCTTATCCAAATCAAGAGTTTTCCAGAATGGGTGAATATCAATTGGGTCGATTGGAGTATATTCATCTTCAAGCTTCTTCATGTGGCATGCACACATCAAGCCATGTGTGCTGCGTAACTCACATATACAAATAAGAGCATCACCCCCGCTACATTTTGCGTCATAGCATCTTTTATTCCACTCCTCTAACTCGTTAGCCATCAACTGTATTGCATCATGCGAAACAATCTCACCAAGCCTTCGAAACAACAAATTTTCTCTACAATGATGAGACTCCTTCGTTCTATTCAGCTCGAAATCAGATCTAATATGATTCAATTCATCTTCAACAATCTCGTGGATCTTCAAAAAAATGGTAGGAAAATTACTCCTCGCATTTCTAATCCAGGACTTCAGTTGAGCATGCGCACTTTCTACCCTGCAATAATATTAAAGATTGCATAATTGAATATGATAAATTTATGCAAGTGGTGTGCTTTTAGGATAATGAAAGGACAATAGTAAATTAAGAAAATTGAGTCAATGGTACCTGTTGGTTGTTTGAGTTCCAAAATGTAGATATTTTCTTGTCCAGTACGACACAAAATTTTCATGATGCGGATCACACCATGTCTTCTTGACATACTCTCCAAATAGTGGATAGAATCTCCAAGTATAAAGTAGCTCATCCATATGTTTTTCATATTCATCAACACTTTGTGAGTTCACAACCTTCTTCCACCTTGCCCTAACTGCCCTCTCATACTTTCGACTTCCAGAGTGTTTAACAAAATTCTTATGTACACATTCTAAAATGTGTCGCCTACAAAGTAGACGACCACTCTCCGGAAAAACAGTATCAATGGCGTTCATAAGGGCTTGCTCTCTATCTGTAACAAAAACACCTGGATACTCAACAGCACTAAAAAATTTCTTCAACTCTCTCATTATCCACACATAGCTATCCTCCTTTTCATGGTAGATGCATGCAAATGCAACATGAAAATTCTTACCGGTTGGCAATAAACCCATCACTTGAACCAAAGGCATATTATATAGATTTGTTGCATATGTGGCATCCAAGAGAATAACATAAGGATATAGTCGAACCAAATCAACGCTATGATGGTGAGCAAAAAAAACTTCACCAACATGATTATTACCTGGTTCCTTTCGCTCATTATGATAGTAATGGTGATCGGAGAGTAACTTCAGAAAGTATTGCATCGTGGTTAGCCCATCCCTATCCTTGTTCTTGTTTTTGTGAATTGCATTGTACACATGTCTGATATTGCTCACATTATCTTCATTCAACAACTTTACCTCTTGCAGGATACTCTTTGGCTTCGTTCGAGTCATATACAATTTACGTATGTGTTCTAGCTCCGGTTCGCTCAACTTTGCCGCCGATGTATGCCAACTAGGGTGCTTCCCAAGTGCATGGTTATGCCTCCCTTTATTCTCGCTTGTGCGTACAACCCATGGACCATTATCACAATTTCTTTTTAGTTTCAACTGAAAGGGACATTCATTCTTCTTCGTCCCACTTGAATGGCGACTCACAACATTGACATTTTTACTCGTTGTCGCTCTGTACTTCCCACTACGTTCACAACCAAGGTAAATCTGATTTGCATGTGCTGTGACAACTGTGAAGTACATGTGATTTTCCCGTCCAATTCGCCTAACTTCATCTTCTGCGGCTATTCTTGTAGAAATTCTCCAAGACTATTGAACAAGTAATTCATGTCATCATACTTATGATCTTGCTCCTTATCATTCCCATCATCATTAACCTGAAAATAAAAATGTATACTAATCAATAAATTGAATATATGAGATAAATACGTACATTTGTTCTAATAATTAGTAAAAAAAAAAAAGACAGAAGCAGCAACACATATATCATAAATGAAAATCAAATGTGTGCATTAATAAAATATGAAGATCAATTAATATAACAAGTTGAAGTTTGATGTAATTGGATATATATTAATATAACAAGTTGAAGTTTGATGTAATTGGATATATATATATATATATATATATATATATATATATATATATATATATATATATATATATATATATATATATATATATATATATATATATATATATATATATATATATATATATAATATACATAGCAAAAAAAAAAAAAAACGCACGCAGCACGGAGCAGCAGGCCAGCCGGCGTGGTTACTCCTGGATGGACCCACACACGTCCCCACGGTATGATATTGTCCACTTTGGGCCTGAGCCCGCACGGATTTGCTTTTGGATCACCCAAAAGGTCTCATATCATGTGAGAGTGGTGGTCTAACATATATACCCTTTATTCCACTCACTCTTAAGCGATGTGGGATGCGGAGCATTACAAACTACCCCCCTTAAAGCCTCGACGTCCTCGTCGAGCGCCTTAAGTGGTGGGGGTGACAAACTGACAATAACCTTTATCAACCGTCCACCCGGTGCGGGCTTTGGGTTGATCTAGGCTCTGATACCATTTGTAACGACCCGACCAATCCGGCCGGCGTGGTTACTCCTGGACGGACCCACACACGTCCCCACGGTATGATATTGTCCGCTTTGGGCCTGAGCCCGCACGGATTTGCTTTTGGAATCACCCAAAAGGCCTCATACCATGTGAGAGTGGTGGTCTAACATATATACCCTTTATTCCACTCACTTTTAAGCGATGTGGGATGCGGAGCATTACAAACTACCCCCCTTAAAGCCTCGACGTCCTCGTCGAGCGCCTTAAGTGGTGGGGGTGACAAACTGACAATAACCTTTATCAACCGTCCACCCGGTGCGGGCTTTGGGTTGATCTAGGCTCTGATACCATTTGTAATGACCCGACCAATCCGGCCGGCGTGGTTACTCCTGGACGGACCCACACACGTCCCCACGGTATGATATTGTCCGCTTTGGGCCTGAGCCCGCACGGATTTGCTTTTGGAATCACCCAAAAGATCTCATACCATGTGAGAGTGGTGGTCTAACATATATACCCTTTATTCCACTCACTCTTAAGCGATGTGGGATGCGGAGCGGCCTGCTGCTACACGCGAGCAGCAGGCTAGCTTGCCTGCTACGGTTTACAAAAAAAAAAAAAAAAAAAGGCTTAATGCACATAAAATCAGTAATCTTTACCTCATAATTTTCATACTTCGACCATTCTTTAGTCCAAGGTGGCCATTCCATGTTGAAAATTTGTATTCAGAAGAGATTGTTTTCTGAAAAATTTGTTGTGGAGAAGGAAGTAATGAACGTATGAAATTGTGTTAGGTGTAATTTGTGTGTATTTAATAAATCTGTGACTTATTTGTAAAATATTAAAAATAAAATGTTTTTTGCAAATTACTAATAAATTTCCAACGTTTAATTAGTAAAATTGCTACTACGTTTAAATCCCTTAATTATTACAATCGAATTTGCATATAACATCTTGTGATGTGATTTATGTTTCGTGCATATCCTGTTTGAATTTCGAGTCTCAGGTTTCAATTTATCAATTTAGTAACCGAGGCCTGCCAGTAAAAATCATATACACTAACAAGTAGTTTAGATTAACAATTTTTTAATTTGCCTTGATACCACCATTTCTACATTTTGACATGTATGCATATAAGGTTCACTTTATTATTCAAATCACATCACAATAACATAAATATCTAAGTTAAAATAGAACACGGAATCAGCAATCATAAGAAATTGCATACACCTACATTTAAATTTAAATTTGACAATAAAAATTAGAAGGGGATGTTTGAGAAAGGAATATTCAATGAAAGCAAATAAAGAGTTAAAAATAATACAGCTATACAGTACATCAAATTCTTGACGAGTTATACGTACACAAAGGACAACGAAATCTGAAAAGATGAAAATGATTGGGGTAGAAATAAATGAAACTCGAGCTATTAATTCTAAATCAAACCTTCATTTAACTCTAGCTTGATTAAGTTTAGATACAACTTTCCATGCATCCAAAACGACAACATTAATATTGAACTCAAGAGTTGAGAAAAAAAGAAAACAGAAAAAGGTATCCTTTCACAATAATGCTCATGTTTCTCTAGATATCAGGTCTATGGATTACACTCAAAGCCGCTAGTCTGCAACATCAACCATATGAAATTGGATCAAAATGTGTACAATACATATGAAATACTCTGTACATGCTAAATTTTAGGACCTCGGTCAAATTGGAAACTAATAAAGAGAGAAGAAAACTTCACAAGCTAGGATACAACTAAAACTGTCATCTGAGCGTGGAGCTTTGTGTTAGTGCATGCAACATCCTAGTTACCTTGCAGTTGCCGGTGACATGATATTACCACCTTCTGCAACACCTCAAGGATCAAGGGCTTGAGTGGCTTCTTCACTAAAAAAAAAAGAAAAAAAAACACTTTTTTCTCATTGACAATGTGAATTTAATTTTGTTGATTTTGTAAGCCCCGTGAATCACGCATCCTTGAAACCGTCCATATCAGGCATGTTCATGTCACTTATTACGGTGTCAAATCCACTTTTTCTTTCTCGAAGAAGGTCCAATGCATGTCGTGCCAAATTGCAAGTTCTGACTGAAATTCATATAAAATCATCAGGGAAGTAGAGAGATTTCCAATAGCAGAAAACAGATTCACCAAGTACTAATACATAGTACCCGATAAGAAGCTTCCAGAAAAACACATACAGACAATGGAACAAGTGAAAAAAATTAAAGACTGATATGAACCAGGCACCACATACATTTAACAGTTACAATTGTGTTATCAGCAACACAAGCGAAGAATTTGAGAGGAGAATATACAGAACCAGAAACAAAAAATAATAAGAAACTCAGCAAACACAAATGTGTTTTCATTGGCCTAGTTTTGGTGATATAATAATTCCTTGAAGCAGAAACCTAAGAGTGTCTAGCTAACAAAAAAGCGAAGCTCAAACACCTGTTGCACCAAAACGTCCTTGACCATTTCATCCTTTACTCTTTCAAAATCATGTGACACAGTCGGAGTAACTATAAACACCTGAACACTACCAAATAACTTGAACCTCCTAATACCTTGAACTTTTAAAAATTATTCAGAAGTTAAAGCAGCATGATCACATCAGTATTATTTGAAAAGATTAAGATATAATCACAGATGAAAGTTGACCAATTAACTTTGACCAAAACAAAGAAAACATAAACGGGCCATATATAAGATCAATGTTGAAAGTTCTTCTGAAAAGCTACCTTGAAAAGTGCATTTATTTAAAATTCAAGAAAGGTCAATGAGTGAATAGTAGAAGCTGCAAAATATACCAAGTAGCCTAGGTATATTAGCCTTTTACTCTAAATTGCAAACACGAGAACAATACACTACAAGAAAAACAACAAATAGTGACGCAAATTAGCGACGCATAACCATGCGTCGCTAATTTTTGCGACGCATAGCTCATGCGTCGCTAATTAGCGACGCATGAGTTTTGGTCGCGAAAATTAGCGACACATGGTTATGCGTCGCTAATTTTAGCGACCCATAGCCCATGCGTCGCTAATTTTAGCGACCAAAGCTCAAGGGTCACTAAATTAGCGACGCATGGTTATGCGTCGCTAATTTTAGCGACCCATAGCCCATGCGTCGCTAAATTAGCGACGCATAGCTCAAGGGTCACTAAATTAGCGACGCATGGTTATGCGTCGCTAATTTTAGCGACCCATAGCCCATGCGTCGCTAAAATTAGCGACGCATAACCATGCGTCGCTAATTTAGCGACGCATGAGCTATGCGTCGCAAAAATTAGCGACGCATGAGCTATGGTTCGCTAAAAACTGTATAATTTTCATGTGGGTCTCCTCACATTCAACTGGAGCTATAAGGCTCATCTGTTATCGGATTGGTGCGCATAACCTACCGTTGAATACCTCGTTGAGTTATCTACGCGTGTACGTTAATTTGAGGTTGATTCAATATCGTATGAAGGAGTTATGGATGAAATGGCTAGACTGCACTAATCTTGCACACTTGAACGACTCCAAAACCTTTATTCGAACTTCTGAATATGTGCTTCTAAGGTAAGTCTAAGTTTTTCCCAAATGAACTTATTGGCTTAAATCGAACTACGGTCACTCACGAACATATCCATGGAGATCGAGAAACTTCAACAAGATCACTTTGCAGCGTTTTAAGCTCAAAATCACAGTTTCGTACCTAAGTGCTTGAAACATGAAAAACATCAAAACGTGACACTATTCTACAAAACTAAAAGAAAAAAACACTTACGAAATAAGGAGTGCACAAAGAATATAAAATAAGACCAAAACAGAAGTCCGTAACTAAGTAACCTCAACCGTTCAAAAATAAACTATTAGTGTCTAAGTAACTCAACCGTTGATGCAGCGGATATACGTAGTAATAGGGAGAATTATTCTTTTGTGAGGAAACCTCGTTTTTCTATTAATCAAAAGCTAAACTGAATGACAAACAAAACTATTAGTCGCTATATATAGAAGACTAAAACAAATACGAAACTATCTAGGAATCGAAATTCTAATCCTAAAACAACTTGACAATATTGAAATTAACTAGGAATTGAAATCTAATCCTAAAAGGACTTGAAATATAAACTACGAAAACAGTAAAACTGCGTTTAGACCCCCTAAACGAACTTGAAATCTAATCCCCTCAACTTTTCACACTGTTTCGGAGCCGCCGACCAAATTTCGTTGAATTCCGACAACGTTGCAAATTTGTCGGTTTGTGCGTAAATTGGACCGCATCAACCGTTAAGAAATAAAAAAAAAAATTAAAATTTAGTGACCTATTCCTTAGATAGTCCACTTAGTAATTGAGATATCTCAAACCGTATGAAGATATAAACGGTTTATAAACATAAACATATGGAAGTGACTATGAAGAACAACAACTATATATTATCTAGAACTTATACAAGAATTATCACAAGTATACAAGAATTATCACAAGTATTGGTATTCGAGCGGTAAGCGTGTTGGGTTAGTAAGGTGTTGGGTAAGTATGTCCTAGGTTCGAAACCCAAGAAACACAAGGTGGACTAGAGAGGAGAATTTATTTTTAAAAACAAATTCCAGATTTAGCGACGCATGTGTCTATGCGTCGCAAAATGGGTCGCTAATTTAGCAACGCATAGAATGGTCGCTAAATTAGCGACGCTTGACCCCATGGGTCGCCTCGCCATTTAGCGACCAAGGGTTTAGCGACGCATTTTCTATGCGTCGCTAAACCATTTAGCGACGCATGTGGGAGCGTCACTAAACTGCGTTTTTATTGTAGTGATAGTAGCAAGGAACTGCTAATAGCTTTCGATATTGTTTCACTTCTACATGGTAACATTAGTAACTCCTACGTAGATACCAGTACATAACATGTTGGCTGGATGTTGCATGTAAATAGCAAATAGAGTGGTAAAATAATCTTCAGCCTTCATTGGGGAGATTTACCGAATCCAAAATATTCCTAGTTCCAAAAATAGGAGTCCGCATGTACCATAACATTAAGTGTCATCCCTTCTACGGTGTGCCCTCCATTCTTGGAAAATTATAACAACAAAACAAAACCAGCTGAACATGAGCATCTACCTTCCCTTTTTAATTTATTTTTTATTTTTTGTTAGATCATAGATCATGATCACTGTGAAGTTCCAAGTTTCTTTATCAGTGATATACTGATAAGGCTTTTGATTCATCTCTATAGAATTCATTAAAGACTTGAGATTTCATTACAATAGTACATAAAAAAGTAACGTGCCATGTAATGCTTTTAATATGATTAATATCCACAATCTTTATCACAATTAGAGCTAACCAAATAGTATCATGAAAAAAGTAATAAGACATGCAATATTTCTCTAATCTCTCCAATCTCTGCAAATAGGGGCAAAACAAACCAAAGACACGTTCCTTAATGGAAAAACAGATCAAAACATAACCGGATTCGTTGAAATAATTTCCGAAAGAGAACTCAGAAGTCAGAAATTAAGCACTCTTGGCTAAGCTTACTCGAATACATGTATCCATGTTCTTTAGCATCTTCAAGGCTCCCTTTCTTAACTTGGTAATGGCATCCATGTAACCGCATCAGCTGGATGGTCCTCCATGGCAGATGCATAGCTGATAAGCACATAAAAAATTAACAATTAGAAGCGCCCACCCAAACAAAAGCAACTTTCGACATCGACATTCCATCACAGTACGATTATTGAAGATTTTCTATCTTCAAAATATTTTGCACTCATCACTCTCATCAATATTCATCACTCTCATCAATATGAAATATTTAATTTTGATACTAATTGAATATTATTAACTGAAATCAATTCTTCATAGGCAGAATAGAATTATATAACAAATACAAATAATCAAAAATATAATCCTTTTTTTTTTTAATGAAATAAGTGAATACACATAGATTTATCAATAGAAAACTTTCCCTGAGCAAAATCTTGAATAATGAAAACTCACCTCGCCATGCCTCGGTGGGCTATAGATTCGAAATTTCAAATGAACCAAGAATTCACAATCAATTCAATTTACCCCACAAATTAGGATTTCAAACGAAATAGTTGATTAACACCGGAGTACAACTGAAGAGAAACGACATACACCTACGAGATGAGGAGAACCGCATCACGAAACGAGAGAATAGAACAGAGATAGACTTTACGAAGACGACGAATTCTAAAGGGGCGGAACTTCAGCGCCGATGGAAAAAAAAAAGGAAAGGAAGAGACAAATCAGTAAAATTAGAGAAAAATCAGCAAGTTGCGTATTGTCCACGCGCGTTTTGTTCATATATTTAATACTAGGAACTGCGGTGTGAAGCGTAATCTTGTAAAATATTATTGTTTTATTAAATAATATATTGAAATAAATGGAGTGAATATATAATCTTCACATAATGTAATAAAAAATAACAAAATTAAGTAATTAAACTTAATATAAATGGTGTGCTATAAATGTATATAGTTTTTGTAGTTATGCAATTAATAGTTTTGAATTGAATTATATTAGGCATACGAAAAGTATTCTTCCGATGAGTTAAGAACAATCAGATACATCTCTAGACTTAGGAAACATTCAACTTCAAAATTTGTAATTGTTGGTCCCTTTAAACAACAAGAAAAGACTAGGGGGGGGGGGGGTGAATAGTCTTTTCAAACTTTCGTCGTTTAAAACTTTCTCAGCAAGTACTTATTACTTTTCAGTAATGAGGTTGCTGATACTTAACTTTCTCAGCAATCGTAAGTTACTTTCCAGTAACTCGGTTTGCTGATACTTAAAATCAGAGAGCGGAAGTCTTTGAAACAATAAGTGATTTTTCAGCAAGTAAGGTGTTTCAGCAAGTGATGTGAGTGACTGTGTACAAACAGATATAAATTTGCTGAAAGCTAAATGCAGTAAGTAAATCACACAAACGCTTTTAGAGTGGTATCTGAGAGTGGCGTAATCTCCCAACTAATCCACTTTGTCCTTTCTAGGACTGAATCCACTAAGATATGATTGAGGTTCCTTACAATCTCCTATCTAAAGCGATTCAACAGAAACCAAAGCACACTTGCTTCGTCTCCAACCTAAACTAGAGAACTCAACCTTGTTCTCCACCAAACTTGGTACTTATAATCAGCAAAACTATGCTTGATTAAGTTCCCCCTGAATATCACGCCTGAAAGGGTGTATTTTCAGTTAGAGAGTTTTGGGGTGAGATGACTTAATTATAACTTATTCAGTTACAACAAGTAATCTAAGAAACACAACTTGGAATACTTTGCAGTAAACAAGTTTGATTGTTTCTGGTGTCAAGACTTGTTCTTGTTCGAAAGAAAGAACACTTAACTAATTTCTTAGCCGAGTTTGTTCTACTTCTTCACAAGTAGCTTTTTCAAGCTTTAAGTCTTGGAACGGATCAATGGCAGTAAGAGAGTTTGAAGGTTTGTGAGTTTTAAGCACAAGTGAGAGTTTGATCACGTTGTTGACACACTTCAACTCTTTGCCGGATGACCTCTATTTATAGTGCAAGTAAGGAGCCGTTTGAATTTCAAATCCTAAGGCTTTTGTTACTTAACATGTCACTATCTTGCTTTTGTACTTTCAGCAGCAACCTTTGTTTGTCTTCTAGTCTTCATGTCCTTTGTGTGTAAGCTTTGCATTAAATGCACCTTTGAATAGAATTCAAACAGTAACAATGGAGCGCAAAATCTCGTACATTCAGCAAGAGGTCACATATGTTCATCAACAAGTGTTTATTCTCAGTTTCAGCAAGCACAACCTACTCTGTCTTTCAGATTTTCACTTATGCAATGCTGTTGCTGAAAATTTCACTTTCTGAACAACACGTGCCTTACCAGTCTTCAGCAATCTTCAAGTCTTCAAGTCTTCAAGTCTTCAGATCTTCAAAAGTCTTCAAGATTCTAATCGGTTTCTTATTTGCTTTAATAATTTGTTTATAATAAACAAAATACATCTTCAGCAAATACTTCAATAGGTCATTTTCTTTTCAGAAAATCAAAGCTAAGCATCAATAAGATATTTTCTTTTCAGAAAATAAAATACATCATACGCTAAAGTGTCAATAGATTAATTTCTTTTCAGAAATTAAAGTACGTCATCCACAAATGTGTCAATAACTCATTTTCTTTTCAGAAAATAAGATACATCGTCCACAAATGAAAAAACTTATCTAACACCTAGCTAAGTCAGCAGCAAACGTTCCTCTTTTACAATGTCCTTAAAATTCTAAATTCCTATGGACCTTAAGAGTACTAGTTACTGGACTGTTCTTAATTTAGCATGGTTAATTGCTCATCAAAATTACAAGTTTCCTAACAAATTTCCCCCTTTTTGATGTTAGCAATCCATGGCTAAATTAATTGTTACCCTTTTAGAGGTTTCTGATGTTGAATAAATCAGATGATTAATGCAAGCATACTTGAATAAATAAACAGTAAGCATAAGTAAATTTCATAATCAAAAACCAATAAGAGTCAAAAAGAATTCATTGCTGAAAGTTATCAAATGGAAGTTTACAAGAAAGCATAGATAACAAGGAATCAGCAAACAAAAACTTTTACAAGAAAAACCATTGCAGGGACTTAAGCTCTTTCAGAGGATTTTCTCAAAATCTCTTTTACACTCTTCTCAGCAAGTGCAGTGAATTCAACACAATCCTTTTCGTAGTTTTCCAGTAGCCTACGGACTTGTAGTTGAAGAATTCTTGCATTTTTGCAGGCAGTATGATGATGCTTTTCAGCATTCATTTCCATGTAGTTAACAACCCACAAATGCATACCCCAATTGCTGGCATGGAGAAGTTGTGTATCTGAAATGTTTCTTGGGTGAATCTTTCTTAACCAGAGAAGATCATCTTCTTGATCCTGAGCAGTCAGATAGAAGTACTCATAAGGAATCAATCCAAGTTTCTTCTTAGGTTTCTTTGTTACCGGGTCAGCATAGAACGCGATGCCAGGTGGTTTGACTATATCTGGTTCTTGTCTAAATGTCTTACCAATGGCAACTCTTCTTACATAAACCTCAAGATTCAACCATCTCTTAGCAATGTTTCTTGGGAGGGATTCTTCCCTTTGCTTCTTTTGGACTTTGAGTTCAATCCATTTGAACATTTGATTCAAACAGGCTGTAGGAAAGAACTCATTTACCAACAAATCTTCCAGCTTTAAGATCCAGCAACCATGAATGTTTCTGATCACATTCTGAGTGGTTTCATCGTTGCTTGTCTTTGTATATTCAATGCCGGAGCCAATAGCAATGTTGGCCAGCCTTTTCTCTTCCTGTCTTTGCCTTCTTCTTCTTGTTTTAGCATTGTCTTGATCTCTTGCTGAAGAGTCAGACGAAAAATGCCTTGAGTGGCCAGACGGAGTTATGGCTGTTAAGGGTCTAGCTCTTATGGCTTGAGCTATTGTTTGATTGTCATCATCTTCTTCATCATCTTCATTTAGATTGTGATGACTTTCAATGTGACAGAAATCTTGAGTTTCAGCAGCGGTTTTTCTCTTTTTGGTACTTGCTGAATTTAACTCAGTTTCTGCTTGTCTTTTAGAACTTTGCTCTCTTTCAGCAAGAGGTTCTAGTGAAGGTGGCACAACATCAGCAGGAGTAGGAGGGGTTTGATTGCTTTTTCTAGTCTTCTTTTCCCCCTTAGACATGGATTGCAACATCGGAGTGATGTGCAGAGAATAAAACTCATTGCAATTTTCAGCAAGAGTGTTGAGACTGTTATACTTCATGATGATTTCTTGTTGATCAGAGTTCATTGTTGCTAACTCTTTTTGAATATTCATCATGTTCTCTTCATGTCTTTTCTCTGTTGCGGCCTTCTCATCCATAATAGACTGAGCTTTGACAAGAGCACTTTTTGCC
This sequence comes from Plantago ovata, assembly GCA_028274465.1. NCBI lineage: Eukaryota > Viridiplantae > Streptophyta > Magnoliopsida > Lamiales > Plantaginaceae > Plantago > Plantago ovata. Next base: position 90,254,134 of record CM051456.1, on the reverse strand, counting down.
AGTAAGAGAGCTTGACTTACATCTTCTTCATAGCTCTGGTGATAAAGACTGATGTCTTTCTGAGCTATGGTTAAAGTTGTAGTGCGTCTCAGCACCGTAGCCAATATTTTACCAATGTCAAGTGGGCTCTCAGCAAGCAATGCCTCATCTTCAGCTTTGCAGGCTTCATGGACTTTCTTTAGTGCGGGAATTCTGGGAGTAAACTCCTCAACTCTTGGGAACGGCACTAAATTAGGTGTCAAGGAGTGAGCCTTAAGTTCAGTAGCGAACTGATCATCTTGTAAAAGCAACTCAGCCCTTAATGAATCTCCTTCATAGCTTAGATAATTGGGAGGAGGAATCTGAATGACTTTTGGGTCTCGCTTGGATTGTTCATCTTCATTTTCCGACAAGTCGTCATCATCCTCAGATTCATCAAGTTGAGCGACTTTTGAGCCTTTGTCAATAGCTTCACTTCCTTTTTGTTGAGTGGTTGCTGATGGCAACGCTTCAGACTCAACAACTGGAGTTTCACCATTAGATAGTTGTTTCAATTGAGTTTGGGGCTCAATTACTGGAGTTTCGCCAGTAGTTAGTTTTGATTGAGTAGTTGCTGAAGGCAACGTTTGAGACTCAACAACTGGAGTTGCGCCAGTAGTAAGTGGAAGGGATGGAACTTCCTTTGATTTTGGTCTTGAAGATTCACCAATTTCCAGATCCTGCGTATGCCTTGCATGGATCACGAGACTATTTTGTAAAGCTCGTTGGTAATCTTCATCTTCTTCATCCTCATCTTCAAGGTTTTCTTCAGTAACCTTGGCATCAGAAACTGGACTTTTGCCATTTTTCAAGGCAGCCTTTTTTCTGGCGTATTCTTCTTCAGTATCAGCACCTTGTACAGGTGCTTGATTTTCAGCAGCAGCAGGAGGAGGTTGAGATTCTTACTGAGATTGTTGTTGTTCAGCTTGCTGATGGTCAGATTGAGTATTTTCAGCAACTGTTAACTTCAATCCACCAGCACCAGGACTTGGACCTTGATTGTCATCATCGTCATCCTTTTTGTCATTAGAATCTTTCCCTTCATCATCACTTGGATCAGTGGGAATGTTCTCATCTTCTTCTTCTTCTTCATCATCTGTCAAAATGACTAGCTCAACGTGCTTGTACAAAGCAACACTTGTCACTTCCTCTTCCTCAGTTAATTTGTGGGGATCAGCCACCACAGGAACGAATGAGCCTTTGAGCATCACAGCTTGTTCAGCTGGAGAGACACTCTTAAATTTGGCCTTCATATTCTCTCTGATTTGAGCAATCAGATTTGAACTCATTAGCTGAGAATATGTCATTTCTTCCGGAAGTATGGAGTGGACAAATGTTTCGAGCTTCAGCAGTGAAGATCTCTTTTTCTCATTTGAGAGATGAAGGTGAAGATCTGAGAAGTCCATTCGCCTATATCTTTGCCAGTTGCTGACGGACTTAGCAACTCTTGACAAAGTTGTCCTTTTGAAGCTCAAGTAAAGTTCTTCAGAACTTTCTTGCTGATCTTCAGTGATGAGTACCACTTCAGTGGTCTCCTTTTGAGCCTGAAAAAGAATTTTATTTAGATCAGGAATGGTTTGGAGAATTGTTTTAGAGTTTAAATCTGAATCATGATTTACCTGCTGAGAGTCAGCAAGCTCATGTAGTACAATTTCCATTCCATGAGGAGCTGGGGTAGCATCCTCCATTTGTTCATCCTGAAATAAATTAAAATTAGACACAAGTACTAAGCTGTCAAACTTAGTTTTTATACCAAAATTATTAACTACCTGCTGAGCAGGGAGTGTTGGTTCTGGTGCAGAGGCTTCAGCAACCATCTGACTTGTATCTTGAGAAGTCTGTAGAGATAGTATAATATTAGCAAAAGAATAAGTTTCAGAATTTGAAGTTTTACTGATGGTTGTATTAACTACCTGCTGAAGAAGGACAGGTTGTGGCTCAGTCCTTTCAGCATTAACAGTTTCTTCAGCTTCTTGGACTGTTTCTTCAGCAGACTTCTGAGTTTGCTCTAACTGAGAAAGCTGTGCGGTTTCAGCAATCTCCCTTGTCTCTGAATTGACAAGTTGAGCAGAAGCAACTTGACCTTTAAGCTCACTGCTTGTCATGAAGAGTTCAATTGACTTGTTGGATGATTCTTCAATCTCCAACTCCATTTGTTTGCTTAAATCTTCCAGTACAAGCTGGACTTTGTCAATTGAAGTCTTGGGTGAACTTGGGCCTGCATTCTCAGCATCAAGAGATGCGTCTTTGAATGATGCTTCTTGAGTTTCAGCAACTTTAGGAACTGGTACCATTGCTTTCTCAGCAACTGGTCCATCAGCAAGCTGGGCTTCAGCAACTTGATGAGTTGCTTGTTCAGCAACCGTTTGTTCAGCAGCATCAGCAAATGCCGCTCTTTGCAAATCAGCAGCAATGTTGCTTACTGGTTCCATGGTTTGATCATCTAGATTATCTACAAAGTAGATATCTGGGACTTGGGCAGGAATTTCATTTCCACTGCCTTGTGGTCTATTCTCAGTAGAGTTATCAACGTTGAGTTGATTGTTGAAGGCTTCCGCAAACACTTCAACATTGTTGATGTATGTTTCAGTAATTATCTCAGCAACATCTACTGGCAAATGCGTTTCAGCATTTGTCTGGGAATTGACTGAGAGTCTTGGACATTGGGGACTGACTGAGAAGCCAGTGTCTTCTTTCTTTTGTTACTTGTCCGTCTCCTCTTAGGTACGGATTTGCTGATGACGCTGCAGTCTGAGTGTCATCATCAGCTTTCCTCTTTTCTTTTTAGATTTCTCCAGTTTCCCAGAGTCATCTATTGTTGCATTTTCAGCAACGGCTCTTGTACACGTACCTTGTTGATTTTCTACAGCAGTTTCATTTGTGTTACCACCTCCAACAGCAGTTTCATCTCTAAGTTGCTGAGGGTAATATCTGCAGCTGTTGTATACCTTTCTTGCTGGCTTGTGCTGACAACATTTGAAGTTGTTGTCTTTTTGGATTTCTTTCCAGCAATCTTAGGTACATTCTGCTTGTAGAAAGATCTTCCCACATTGCACACAGATTTCTTGATTGGCAATGGGTTTCTTAGCTGAATCCTGAAATGTTCAAGGATATAGCATATCTTGATTCCATACATAACTGGAAAGGAAGGTGAGACCTTGTTGTCTTCTACCTTTACCTTAAACTTAGTAACACAATCAACAAGCCTGTTGAAAACGTACTTAGCCCAGTTAAGTTCCGATTATTTGCATAGATATGCATCAGCAATGGCCATCGTCTCAGGCCTACTTGGTCAATTCCTCCAACTTGGGAGTCAATAACTTTTATTAGTAGCAAAGCTACTAGACCAAGTGAATGGCAGAGATGCTTTCTCTTAACGTGCTTTGTCCAAGTCACGGAGCTATCTCACCTTTCTTCATTTTTGTATTTCTGACGTCACTGTAGAAGGCTTCAATTTCTTCGTCAGTGGCAGTGACGTCATCTTCAGTTCCAGTGGTTGGAATCTGAAAAATCTCCGCTAAATCAGTCCATTTCAGGACGATTTGCGTGTTCTGAACATAAGTAAGGATCACTTTTTCAGTGACTCCATTACTGTCTGTAAGGGACTGGATTTCTGCATTGTTGTAGAACTCCATAGTATCAATCATGCTCACTTGCTTAGTGCGAGCAGAGATAAAGTTCATGAGGCCTTGCTGCTTGATGAACTCAAGCGCCTCTTCATTTGGTCGTCAAGTTCTTGTTCATAAAAGTACCGAATGTACTTTTCTTTTGCAAATCCTCCCCATTGCATCAACATCTCACACTTTGCAGTGTCAAGATATGACGGAGGCATGAGGTTTTTCGGTGATTCGGTCGTTTTCAACACAACTTTCGCTGTGTTTTGGGTCAGAGAAGTCACCGGAGCAGTCACCGGAGTAGTGCGTGTTTCAGCACTATCAACCTTTGACGATTTTGAGGACTTTGATGACTGTCTCTTGGGAGCCATTTCTTTATATAGAGCAAGAAATTGTACGAAAAAGATAGTTTGCTTTTTGACCGGAGGTACAGTAGTTTCAGGCTAGAAATTGCAGAGAAAGGAAATGTGAGTTAAGAATTTTGTCATTTCTCTAACTCCTTCTTTATATAGTGTCTCTGGTGTGTGAGAAACTCAATCGATTTGAGTTCTCAGCAAGGGTAAACACAGAGAAACACTGGAGATAGTGGAGCCTTTGCATTGAATGCGTAGTGGCCCACTAACTAAAACCGTCAGAGCACTCTCTCTCTTTGTTTGTTAGCCGTTAGATTAATAACTCCTTTTAATCAATGGCCACGATTGAATTTCATGTCATGATTATTGCGAGTTTATCTGTGCCAGCTTAACGTCACAAATTGATTTTACCGAGTAATAAGGGATAGATTGCTTGCTGAAATAGACAAGAATCTTTTCAGCGAGGAGTTTGAATTAACAATCTAGATACTTGCTGAAATTCCCCCTTACTTAGATATCTCATATTTTCTAAGTTTAAAAGATATTTCTGATTTCCGTATCAGTAAATTCTTTTGCACTTGAGACCCTTTGTAAAATCTGAGAGATGAGCTTTTGCTCTTTTCTGAGTTCCCGTCTCAGAAAATTCCTTTGATACTTGAATACCTGTTTCAGTATCTTTTGATTGTCTGAGTACCCGTCTCAGCAATCCTTAAGTTCTTTCACTTACTGAGTTCCTGTCTCAGCAATGATCAGTTTCCTAACAAATACCTGTTTTGAAGGAATTACTTGCTGAATGCCTGTTTCAGCAATCATGTTGTGACTTATCATTTCTTAGAAGAAATCAGTGACTTGGTCTTTTCAGGAATACTTGGCTTGCTGAATACCTGTTTCAGCATTCTGCCAAGTGTATCCTTTATTGAGGTAGTTCAATCAATCCAAGGTTATACCTTAGCATTGCGAACCTATTATCCGGTAGGGGCTTGGTAAAGATGTCAGCAAGCTGATCTTCAGTACCTACTTTCACAACCTCAATATCACCTTTTTCCACATGATCTCTAATGAAATGATGTCTAATATCAATGTGCTTGGTCTAGAGTGAAACTTAGGATTTTGCGTAATTGCAATAGCACTTGTATTATCACAAAAGATTGGTGTTTTCTTTGCAGAAAAACCATAATCTCTTAATTGTTGCTGAATCCATAGGATTTGAGCTGTGCAACAACCAGCTGCAATGTATTCAGATTCAGTAGATGAATTGGCGACACACGTTTGCTTCTTGCTGAACCATGATATTAATCTAGTACCCAAAAACTGACAAGTTCCAGAGGTACTTTTTCTATCAAGAGTTGATCCACCATGATCAGCATCAGAATAGCCAACCAATTCAAGTCCAGAATCTTTTGGATACCATAATCCAACATTGACTGTACCTTTAACATATTTCAGTATTTTAATTGCCTTTTGTAGTGTGATTCTTTGGATCAGATTGGAATCTTGCACACACACAA
>CM051456.1:90230136-90248541 GCA_028274465.1 Plantago ovata | reverse complement strand
GGCCAGTGACTTTACAACACAAACTATGCAGACTATGAGCAGTGCTTTTCTGTGCTACACTTGAGAGATGAATCCTTCACAGAATCACTTATCATCCCATTTGTATGTAGCCATAATCTTGGATCGTGTCTTAGGTCAACTGCTTATTCAGAGCTGACACGACGGGTCCACCAAGGATATGGGGCAACAAATGTGATGAAAAGTCCTGTAAGTACAAAGGACGACTGGCATCACTTCGACAACTTACCGGTTCCCATAGACACTTCGGTGTAGAGTATAACACATCGATGGGAGTGTCCGGTGGGGTACTTCCATTGTTCGATATCTTCTTCGAACAACTATGCGCAGTAATGGAAACGTTTCCGATTGTCCAACAATCCGTTCCGTGGCCGTGGGATCGGCTCACACTTGCTCAAAAGTATAATAACCTCCACGCATACTAGTCTCATCTGGTTCATTCAGACCCCTACATCCGAGATGAACCTCGACTAGGGAGAGTTTGGGGATAGATGATAACTCACATAGCTCCCACTATCTGTGTGATCGGTCATCTATCCGAGGGGACATGTTTAATATCAATACAGACAGTAATAGAGATATGACATGCTGCATGCCTGGTGTAATATAAATATGAAAGCGATACTCAATAGTAAAAGCAACAAACATATATTATATTACGTTGACCTGTGTAATAGTACATATATGCCCTCTATAAGGGCACCATGCCCTTAGTAAGGACTGTCTCTAGGACATATACACTATCAATCTCCCACTTGGAATAGAGCCAGTCACCTTTATGCCTAATACCCAGATTAGCATAATGTCTTAAGTGGACTTCCACTGATAAGACCTTGGTGAAAGGATCTGCCACGTTGTCCGTGTTAGAGACACGTTCTGTACTAACTATCCTCTATCTATAATATCACGTATAACGTGATATTTTCTAAGTACATGTTTATTCTTGTTTGTAGATCTAGGCTCCCTAGCTTGAGCGACGGCGCTCGTATTGTCACAATAAATCGTTATTGGACTAGGAGCAGGAACAACCCTCAATTCCTTCAAGAACTCTGAAATCCAGACAACTTCTTTCGATGCTTCTGATGCAGCAATGTACTCGGCTTCTGTGGATGAGTCAGCAACCGTGGCTTGCTTAGAACTCTTCCAACAGACAGCTCCTCCGTTCAATTAGAATACGTATCCTGTCTGTGACTTAAAGTCATCAGGATCTGATTCAAATCCAGCATTGACATACCCAGACATCTTTAATTCTGGTTCTCCACGAAACACCAAGAACATCTCTTTAGTCCGTCGAAGGTACTTAAGAATGTTCTTTACAGCAGTCCAGTGAGGTACTCCTGGATTCTGTTGGTGTCGACAAGTGACACTAAGCGCATATGCCACATCGGGCCTTGTGCAATTCATTGCATACATTATAGACCCTACTGCCGAAGCATAGGGCACACGACTCATTGCATTTCTTTCTTCATCAGTTTTAGAACCATCCTTAACTGATAAGACAATCCCATGCCTAGCTGGGAGAAATCCTCTCTTTGAGTCGTCCATCTTATAACGCTTCAGTATTTTGTCGATGTAGGTGGACTGTGTCATTCCTAACATCCTCTTGGATCTATCTCTAAAGATCTTGATCCCTAGGATGTAGTTCGCTTCACCCAAGTCCTTCATCGAGAAGGTACTTGATAACCAAACTTTAGTCTCTTCTAGCATAGAGACATTGTTTCCCATGATCAAAATCTCATCAACATAAATGATCATGAAAACAACTCCTTTGTCGCTGTGTCTAGCGTAGACACAGGGATCTTCCTTGCTTCTGATGAAGTCAAACGATTTGACAGCTTCATCAAAGCGGATATTCCAGCTCCTTGACGCTTGCTTTAGCCCATAGATGGATCTTTGTAATTTGCATACAACAGTTGGCCTGGGTTTACTAATAAACCTTCCGGCTGTACCATATAGACCTCTTCCTCAAGGTTGCCATTGAGGAAGGCAGTCTTTACATCCATCTGCCAGATCTCATAATCATAGTAGGCAGCTATCGCAAGTAGAATACGAATGGACTTCAATTTTGCTACCGGTGAAAAGGTTTCACCGTAATCGATGCCATACCTTTGCGTGTAGCCTTTCGCCACAAGCCTAGCTTTGTGCGTTTGTACCTTGCCATCGACATCTGTCTTTCGTTTAAAGATCCATTTGCACCCAATAGGTCTAACCCCTTGGGGCAAGTCTACCAAGTTCCAAACTTGGTTCTGGTACATTGAATCCATTTCTAATTCCATGGCCTCTTGCCATTTGTCTGAGTCAATATCAATTATTGCCTCTTCGTAGGTCTCGGGATCTTCCCGATCTGATAAACCGACATCAAGTTCACTGATGTCTTCTATCATAAGGCTTTGCTTCTGAGGTCCTTTTAGGATCCTCTTCGACCTACGGAGCTCGACTTGTTCTGGTGCTTTTCTTTTCTGGCTTCGTGTAACACGAACATTATCAGTGGGTACTGATGCAGCTGGTCGCGGGGCGCGACTCTGTTCCCTTGCGGGAGGTTGCTCTTGTGCAACTTGTTGCACAGGTTGGTTGACAACGGGTTCTATTGGTGTGGTTTCAACTGTTGATCTAATCACAGGACTCCCACTGACTATGACATGCCTAGCAAGTGTCATATCATCACCCTTGTCTGCTTCGAAAGCTCCCACTGAACTTGAGTCCAAATCAGAAGATTTAGAAAACTCATGTTCGCGCAAGTCAAAGTCTTGAATTTCTTCAAGTTCTATCATGTCATCTAACCTCTCTTCTTCGAGGTATTCAGCTTCTAAAAACTTGAGGATTCTAGATACGATCACCTTGTGATCTTCAGCATGATAGAATTCATAGCCTCTAGTCTGACGAGGATAGCCTATGAAATATACTTTTACACCCTTGGCATCTAACTTATCAGTTTGACTATCGCAGGACAGCCCCAAGGTCTAAGATAGCCCAGTGAGGGCTTCTTTCCCTTCCATAACTCATAAGGAGTTTTCTCCACTGATTTAGATGGTACACGGTTCAGAATGTAGATTGCAGTTTGTAGTGCATATCCCCACAGATACTTTGGAAGAGTCGAGAATCCAATCATTGATCTTACCATATCTAACACGGTTCGATTCCTCCTCTCAGACACACCATTTAACTGTGGTGTTCCAGGAGGAGTCCATTGCGATTGAATTAAATTTTCCTTCAAGTAGTCGATAAATTCTTCACTAAGGTATTCACCTCCTCGATCTGATCGAAGAGTGACTATCCTTAGGTTCAATTCATTCTCGACCTCATTCCTAAACTCCTTGAATTTCCCAAAGGTCTCGGATTTATTCTTCATAAGATAAATATATCCATACCTTGAGAAATCGTCAGTAAAGGTAACGAAGTAAGGATAACCCCCACGCGCATGGACTTTAAAAGGTCCACATACATCGGTATGTATGAGCTCTAAGCAGCGAGTGGCACGAACACCTTGTCCAACAAAAGGTTTGTTCGTCATCTTACCCTTAACACATGATTCGCATGTACCATATGATTCAAAATCAAATGGTTCTAAGTAGTCCAACTTCCTTAGTCTTTGAATCCGTGTTTCATTGATGTGGCCTAGCCGACAATGCCATAGATAAGATGGATTATTCTTCCTACTTGAAGACGGTTGTTTGTTATGTATTTGAAATAAAGGTAGACTACTTTGCAAAATATATAAACCATTCACCAAGCGAGCTTTTCCATAATACTGATCATTTAATGAAAAATAACAAGTATTATTCGCAAATCGAAAGGAAAAACCCATATTGTCTAACAATGGAATGGAAATAATATTTCTGACAATGGATGGAACAAAATAAACATTATCAAGTTCTAAACATTGTCCCGAAGGTAAATCTATCTTGCTGCGTCCAACGCGTTTGGCTTCAACTGGATTGTCGTTCCCAACTTGCAAGTCGATTTCACCTTGCTTGACTAGCCTGTGATCAATTAGCCCCTGCACATTATTACAAATGTGTGAGCCACAAGCTGTATCTAATACCCAACCATTGGAGTCAAAAGTAGTCATGTTCATTTCAATAACAAACATACCTGAGCCAGAAGCCGATGGCTTCTTAGCTTGATCTGCCCTAAGCTTAGGGCAATCTTTCTTCCAATGTCCTTTCTGCTTACAGAAAACACATTCATCTGTGCGCACCGTTCCGCTTCTCTTGAACTTCCTTTTCTGGTTCGGACGCTTAGGCTTATCACTCCAAGTGTTAGCCTTGGCTCCCGACTTTCCCTTACCCTTAGCACCTTTGTTTCTCGGGTTTGGGTTAGACGGTTGCCCAACAAGCATGATCGACTTTTCCTTCTTAGGAAGAGTTTGATCATATGTCTTCAGCAGATTATGAAGTTCAGGCAGTGTTACGTCCTTCGCATTCATCGTGTAATTAATGATGAACTGCGAATACGAACTCGGCAATGATTGAAGGACAAAGATCACCATGATCTTGTTCTCTAGCTTAACACCGGCATCGGCAAGCTTTTCAAAGAGACCAATCATTTTGAGAACATGCTCAGACATGTTCCCTCCTTCACTGAGCTTGCATCTGTGTATCTCTTTGATCAAATCAAATTCAACACTTCTAGCTGTCGTCTTAAAGAGCGACTCTAGATGCTTCAGCATCTCATACGGCAACATGGTTTCATGTTGCCTTTGCAGCTCATTGCTCATTGCCGCCAGCATAATACACTGCGCGGATCTAGCATCCTCAAGATGCTTATCAGACCTTGCCTTGTTGGCTTGATTCCAAGCAGCAACCTGATCGGCAGTCTGATTTTCGGGGCACACGGGAATGACTTCGTCCAAGACCTACTCAATCTTTCGTACCTCAGCACCAAACATATATTCCTGATCCAATCTAGGAAGTTTGGTCCGGTCAAAATTTGCTTCTCTAAGACAACACGGAGCGAGATACTCGCCATTTCTAATATCCTAAGGAGAAATAATATAGAACGAAAATAGTAAATCAACTATTGAAATATTATTTCTAAATACACAGTCAACATAACTAAACAACAAGGTCCTTTAGCTATTTAGCTCCCACTATTTTCACATATGCTTGCCCCCACAACAAACATACGGGTAATGTCCAACAAGTTACCGTAGTGGCCAAGATCCAAATCCATACTATGCTATACTCCAACGTGGGCTAGTCGGATAGCATAATATGACCGGTAGGACTATCCAATTGCGTCACGCAACTCTTGGTTGTTAAATCTAATTTAACCCGATGCCCTACATACTGTACCTATCGAGGTCGCTAGATACAATATGTAGTAAGTCATAACCATAGGCTTACTCTAACCTGACGATCACTGCGAGTCTGTAAGACGAGGTCGCCAATACAAGAAAACGCAATGAAAGTTCAGAATTAAAGCACCCTATGGAAAGCATCTCAGAAATACATACATATATATATTTCTGTACTTATATTGGTTGGGGCTTGTAGCTTGAGGGTTGTTATCAGTCATCTACAAACAAATAAGGGCGCCGCCTACCCATCATGCATGAACGGTCTACACGTAATGGATGTCGCCTATCCATTCTAGTTCTAAACGCGGTCAAGCACATAATGGGTGCCGCCTACCCATACATAAATATGTGGTCCGACATATAAGAGGGCGCCGCCTACCCTCGCATGCATAGCGGTCGAACGGAAAGTAAAATACTTGGTATTTAAACATGCATTGTCAAACAATAGCATATCGAGCATATGAAACAAGTAGTAGCCTATGTGGATGACAAATGACTTCATAATTTCATTATGGAAATTATAATCCCATACTTATAATCTCTATGAAATAATTGAAAATTTGGACTAGATTGAAAAATCGAAAATTCTATTGACCAAGTAGCAATTTTCGAAAACCCGAAGGACTTAATTGTAATTTTTAAAACCTCGGAGGTGTTAAATCTAAAATTCAAAAGTAGAAGGACCAATTTGCAATAAACAATAAATTGATAAATTACAAATAAGCCCTTTAACTTTATATTAATTAAATTTAACCCCTCTAGTTTAAAACAATTACAATTAAATCATATTTATATTCCAAATATAAAATTCAATCCTCAAAACTTTCAAAATTCGATTTTGGGTCCAACCCGGAAAATATATATATATATATATATTTTTTTATTTTTTTTGAAAACATGGGACGGGACCCGTCCCCACGGTACCCGCGGCCCCGGCGCCCGCGGCACGCGGGTACCGGTGCCTCGGGTGTAGGCGCACGGGCGCCTAGCGCCCGTGCCGCGGGCACGGCGCCTACGGCCGCCGCCTGCGTCGCGCAGGCGGTCCTGTACAAAAAGAAATATATTTAATAATTTTTATTTTTTTTTGAAAAATATAAATTCCAAATTTATATTAAAAAAAAAAATTTTGAAAATCGAATTAATCATAGAATCAATTGCATCCACATATCTACAAAATCATACAATATATATACGTATATACGTAATCAATTAACCTCTCTCTGATACCACTGTAAGAGAATACGGTGAGAGTTACCCCTAGGGTACGCAGCGGAATTTCAAAAACATTTCTTAACATACAGGTTAATTGATTATGTATATGTCGTATATATATAAACACGTCAATTAGAAGACTAACCTTACTTCCAAAGCAGCTTCCAAGTCTTCGAAATAATCCGGTGTATCTTCTCCTTCGCCGAAGTCGAAGATATCTGTAATACTCTGATTATCTGCAAGACAATAAGAGTTAGTTTCCAGCTCCTAGAACCTCAACCTTGGTATCCACGGATGAACAGCCTATCGGAGAATGCTAGGATATTCTTTGTGTGACCAAGAAGACGGAGCGGCGATTCCTCCGGCAAAGGTGGCGCACGCGTGGAGGCTTATAGAGGAGGGGAGAGCTTTTTATTTTCTCTAAGAAAAATGGGTAGAATAATTTTGTGTAAAACTATATAAAACTGTATCCAAAGCTCTCTAATAGTCCACTATATATAGTACTCAGTAGAAGCCTAAAGTATAAGCAATTAGACTTCGTAAAGGAATAAGAATCTAATTCTTATCGCACTAGTAAACCAATATCAAGTCTAGATTCATTCCCAATCAAATTAAAACTCAATCAGAAAAATCTAACTTATCTCTTGGACTTCTAATAGAGGAAGGAGTCGAACTCCTTCCTCTATTAGAAGTCCAAGAGATAAGTTAGATTTTTCTGATTGAGTTTTAATTTGATTGGGAATGAATCTAGACTTGATATTGGGCGCGCCCAGTCCTACAGGAGGTTGGGACCCACTTATAGTTCTAAGGCAATTCAAACTCCAAGTAGATTTTTCCCAAGTGCATATGTTAATTCTAAATTAACATATCCTTTCAAATCAAACCTCTATTATATTTCCAAAATATAATCTTTAATTGTATTTACATAAAATACAATTAATCAGCCAATTCAATTAATAATTCAAAATCATTAATTGAGCCACCAAATATTATAATTAATTCCAAATCAATTATAATCCATCAATCACAATTAATTCTAAATTAATTGCGATTCCATCTTCAAGGATATTCTGATAGCCTGAATCACCACATAGTGTGACCCATAGGGCCTCATCGTATTAAGCAAGTCCTAGACTAGGAAACATGGAGTTCCTAGACGGTTCCATTTGCAATATTAATACATGAGGACGTTTGAGAGGCTTCTCAAAGCAAACCCTTTCGTTGCGAAGTCTGTTGCGCTCATCGCGGCGATGGTAACGTCCCTTCATCTGACTTGCTCGAATGTATCTAGGATCGATGAAGTGTCTATCCCAATAATACATCCACGGGCGTCTCAGGGAGTTGCTTGGTTAAGATATACTTATGACCATCATAATATATCATTTGCACTGGCCAGTGACTTTACCAACACAACTATGCAGACTATGAGCAGTACTTTTCTGTGCTACACTTGAGAGATGAATCCTTCACAGAATCACTTATCATCCCCATTTGTATGTAGCCATAATTCTGGATCGTGTCTTAGGTCAACTGCTTATTCAGAGCTGACATCGACGGGTCAACCAAGGATATGGGGCAACAAATGTGATGATAAAGTCCTGTAAGTACAAAGGACGACTGGCATCCCCATAGACACTTCGGTGTAGAGTATACATCGATGGGAGTGTCCGGTGGGTACTTCCATTGTTCGATAATCCTTCTTCGAACAACTATGCGCAGTTATGGGAACGTTTCTCAATTGTCCAACAATCCGTTCCGTGGCCGTCGGATCGGCTCACACTTGCTCCAACAAGTATAACCTCCACGCATACTAGTCTCGTCTGGTTCATTCAGACCCCTACATCCGAGATGAACCTCGACTAGGGAGAGTTTGGGATAGATGATAACTCACATAGCTCCCACTATCTGTGTGATCGGTCATCTATCCGAGGGGACATGTTTAATATCAATACAGACAGTAATAGAGATATGACATGTTGCATGCCTGGTGTAATATAAATATGAAAGCGATACTCAATAGTAAAAGCAACAAACATATATTATATTACGTTGACCTGTGTAATAGTACATATATGCCCTCTATAAGGGCTCTATGCCCTTAGTAAGGACTGTCTCTAGGACATATACACTATCATCAAGATCTTTAGAGATAGATCCAAGAGGATGTTAGGAATGACACAATCCACCTACATCGACAAAATACTGAAGCGTTATAAGATGGACGACTTAAAGAGAGGCTTTCTCCCAGTTAGGCACGGGATTGTCTTATCAGTTAAGGATGGTCCTAAAACTGATGAATAAAGAAATGCAATGAGTCGTGTGCCCTATGCTTCGGCAGTAGGGTCTATAATGTATGCAATGAATTGCACAAGGCCCGATGTGGCATATGCGCTTAGTGTCACTTGTCGACACCAACAGAATCCAGGAGTACCTCACTGGACTGCTGTAAAGAACATTCTTAAGTACCTTCGACGGACTAAAGAGATGTTCTTGGTGTTTCGTGGAGAACCAGAATTAAAGATGTCTGGGTATGTCGACGCTGGATTTGAATCAGATCCTGATGACTTTAAGTCACAGACAGGATACGTATTCAAATTGAACAGAGGAGCTGTCTGTTGGAAGAGTTCTAAGCAAGCCACGGTTGCTGACTCATCCACAGAAGCCGAGTACATTGCTGCATCAGAAGCATCGAAAGAAGCTGTCTGGATTTCAGAGTTCTTGAAGGAATTGAGGGTTGTTCCTGCTCCCAGTCCAATAACGATTTATTGTGACAATACGGGCGCCGTCGCTCAAGCTAGGGAGCCTAGATCTACAAACAAGAACAAACATGTACTTAGAAAATATCACGTTATACGTGAGATTATTGATAGAGGAGAAGTTAGTATAGAACGTGTCTCTACCACGGACAACGTGGCAGATCCTTTCACCAAGGTCTTATCAGTGGAAGTCCACTTAAGACATTATGCTAATCTGGGTATTAGGCATAAAGGTGACTGGATCTAGTCCAAGTGGGAGATTGATAGTGTATATGTCCTAGAGACAGTCCTTAGTAAGGGCATGGAGCCCTTATAGAGGGCATATATGTACTATTACACAGGCCAACGTAATATAATATATGTTTGTTGTTTTACTATTGAGTATCGCTTTCATATTTATATTACACCAGGCATGCAGCATGTCATATCTCTATTTCTGTCTGTATTGATATTAAACATGTCCCCTCGGATAGATGACCGATCACACAGATAGTGGGAGCTATGTGAGTTATCATCTATCCCAAACTCTCCCTAGTCGAGGTTCATCTCGGATGTAGGGGTCTGAATGAACCAGATGAGACTAGTATGCGTGGAGGTTATACTTGTTGGAGCAAGTGTGAGCCGATCCCACGACCACGGAACGGATTGTTGGACAATCGAGAAACGTTCCCATAACTGCGCATAGTTGTTCGAAGAAGAATTATCGAACAATGGAAGTACCCACCGGACACTCCCATCGATGTATACTCTACACCGAAGTGTCTATGGGAACCGGTAAGTTGTCGAAGTGATGCCAGTCGTCCTTTGGACTTACAGGACTTTATCATCATATTTGTTGCCCCATATCCTTGGTGGACCCGTCGATGTCAGCTCTGAATAAGCAGTTGACCTAAGACACGATCCAAGATTATGGCTACATACAAATGGGGATGATAAGTGATTCTGTGAAGGATTCATCTCTCAAGTGTAGCACAGGAGAGTACTGCTCATAGTCTTCATAGTTGTGTTGGTAAAGTCACTGGCCAGTGCATTGATATATTATGATGGTCATAAGTATATCTTAGTAACCAAGCAACTCCCTGAGACGCCCATGGATGTATTATTGGGGTAGACACATCATCGATCCTAGATGCATTCGAGTCAGTCAGATGAAGGGACGTTACCATCGCCGCGTTGAGCGCAACAGACTTCGCAACGAAAGGGTTTGCTTTGCGAAACCTCTCAAACGTCCTCATGTATTAATATTGCAAATGGAACCGTTTAGGAATTCCATTTTGCCTAGTCTGGGACTTGCTTAATACAGTGAGGCCCTATGGGTCACACTATGTGGTGATTCAGCTTATCAGAATATCTTGAAGATGGAATCGCAATTAATTTGGAATTAATTGTGATTGATGGATTATAATTGATTTGGAATTAATTATAATATTTGGTGGCTCAATTAATGATTTGGAATTATTAATTGAATTGGCTAATTAATTGTATTTTATATAAATACAATTAAAGATTATATTTTGGAAATATAATAGAGGTTTGATTTGAAAGGATATGTTAATTTAGAATTAACATATGCACATGGGCAAAATCTACTTGGAGTTTGAATTGCCTTAGAACTATAAGTGGGTCCCAAAATTGGGACCCACCTATCTCCCGTAGGACAGGCGCGCGCGCGCGTAGATGGGATAGGGGAAGGAGTTCGACTCCTTCCTCTATTAGAAGTTCAAGGGATAAGTTAGATTTTCCTGATTGAGTTTTAATTTGATTGGGAATGAATCTAGACTTGATATTGGTTTCCTAGTGCGATAAGAATTAGATTCTTATTCCTTTACGAAGTCTAATTGCTTATGCTTTAGGCTTCTATTGACTACTATATATAGTAAACTATTAGAGAGTTTCTGACACACAGTAAAATAGACATTCACACAGTTGAATACCCAGTTTTCTTAGAGAAAATAAAAACTCTCCCCTCCTCTATAAGCCCCACGCGCGCGCCACCCTCACCGGAGGAAAACCGCCGCCCCGTCTTCTTGGTCACACAAAGAATATCCTAGCATTCTTCCGATAGGCTGTTCATCCGTGGATACCAAGGTTGAGGTTCTAGGAGCTGGAAACTAACTCTTATTGTCTTGCAGATAATCAGAGTATTGCAGATATCTTCGACTTCGGCGAAGGAGAAGATACACCGGATTATTACGAAGACTTGGAAGCTGCTTTGGAAGTAAGGTTAGTCTTCTAATTGACGTGTTTACATATATTTTATGCATATACATAATCAATTAACCTGTATGTTAAGAAAATTTTTGAAATTCCGCTGCGTACCCTAGGGGTAACTCTGACCGTATTTTCTTACAGAGATACCAGTGGTTTGGTGGGTGCTTGGCTGGGTCAAGTTTGCCACTAGTTGTAATTGGTATAAGCCAGTTATTATGACCTACTGCATCCTTCAACTTATCATCAATGAATGAATGAGCAGCACTGCTATACTCAGGACCCTCATGGTATCTTGCAACATATTGCTGACAATAAAAAAAATATACACAAAGATACACATGTCAATAAATTTACACTATACAGTTAACTACAAAATTTTACAACAGAAACTAACCCATAGAGAGATCGTGAAAATATATGTCTTCCTGGAACCTACAAGACGAGTAGCAGTTGTATGCCTCTCACTGTATAGGTCTGTAAACAGCAACAGAGCCCACGTGTCGATAACCTGATCATATAATATAAGATTTAGACACATATCCAGTCACGTCTAACATTATATTACTGTAAATTTCAATTTCCAATTACCGTGTCGGTTAGACATTCATGATTGATAATTGGTTCAAAGTGCGCTACACTCATGCGTGAAAACAGCTGAGAAGTGTTCACAGTCAATATCGGGTCACTGCATGAGATAGAATGAGTATCCTGGTACAAAAAGCATAATTTAAATGTAATTTGTTGAAGGAATTTATTATTTACCCATACTCCATGGCATCATACTGCCTTGTCAACCATTCAATGTAACGAATCTCCTCCATACACAACTTCCGGTAACAATCAGAACGCTTGTTGAAATTCAACGGCCGCTTTGCAGATGGGGGCCCTTCTGGTTTCTTGTCCAAGTCGATAATAGGTACTTCCACACCAATAGCTTTTGCAACTGATGATTGCACAGCTCGCTGAGTTCTCCTTTGCTTCTTCATCTCGTCACTCACCGGGGACTCACTGTTGACAACAGTTTCAGTATCAAGTATCCTACCGATGGAGTGATTCACCCCGCCCTCCGGAGTCTTGTACGAAGCAATCTGCCGTAGTGCCGAAGTACTAGATGCAGAATTGGACGTCTGTCCAGGCAACGATTGCACACACCCAATTTTCACATCAACAGGCCGGTGCAAGGGTTGGCTATTCCCACCCATTGGGGTATTCCCATATTCTCCAGTAGTCCCACTAAATAGATTTGCTGGTCTCACGGGGGTGATTCCATGGTTAACAACATGACCAAATGGGACAGTACTAGCATTCACAAACGGGGAAGGTGTGCGATCATAATTGACAATTGCCATGCTGGGGGGTGGAACACATATACGTGTTTTTTCAGCATTTTGAAGTCGTGTTTTCAGCTCAGCTAACTCTTTCTCACGACCCTCCGCTTCCATCCTAGTATCATATTCTGCATGAACAAGAGAGGCATTCTCTACTTCAAGGCGTTTCCGTTCCTTTTCTGCTTCCTCATACTTAAACTTCCAATTGTTGCATTCCGATTGCAGAGATTCCATCTCAACACCATATCTCTTCAAACGATCACTCATTGACTCGCGCACACGATCGGAATCATGAAGTTGCTTGACCAAAGTGCCTATACGCAAAGTAAACTTAGCAATCTCACAACGTTGCTTCACTATAACCAAGTCTGCATCCAGATTCCCCAACTTCTCTGCTAGTTGCTCAGCCTCAGCTACAGATTCATCAAGCTCTCTTTTTAAACCACAAATCTCTCTATTCTTTTCTTCGAGCTCTCTTTCAAGCTCAGCAACTTTATTAATCTCCAAATTCTCAGTAACCATGTTTCCTTCAGATCGGACACTAGTCCTTGCACCATATATGAACTCAAACCTCATGGGATCGACATCACCCATTTCACCATCAGAATAGGGGCCACTATTAGTCACCCCCTCATCCAGTAAAGACATATCTATATCACCACAATCCTTTGGAGGAACCTGCTCAGAAGTATCTCTATGTGCTACCTGGTTCACTGCATTATCTGTGACTTGATCATCCATATTCTCAGACCTTCTTGAAGTAATAACTGGGTTATCAATACCCACAGCTTGCTCTTGGTTATGTTCCTGATGAACACTAGTGGACCTGCCTTCGCCTAACAAACTGGAACTCTTACCTTCGACTCTTCGCCTTTTAGAAACAACATTTTTCACAACTTCCATATCTTCAACAGGAACATCAAGAGGGAATACAGTATCAACATCATTAGGATGTGAGCTATCCAATAGCTTCTTAATCTCTCTCTTACGGGGCACTATATCAGGATTAACGCCCTGAAAGTTTTATGGTAGTCAAACTTATTCGAGGCATTTGAAAATAAATAAAAAGGATAAATTAAGCACTTATCAATATCATAAAGATGGACTGTCTTACGTAGAGGTTCTCAATCTCATTGAAGTCAATTTTTACTACAGCATCATGCAGGGCTACAAGAGACCACTTGCGAAAGCGTGGGAATGGTACAACATTTTCCCTGGGCCTTATAATTGGGCAAACTTCACACAATAAAAGTTGCATATATTCGAAACGAAGTCAGTCATTGGTAGTCCCAGGTTCAAACAGTTTTACACTACTACTTAAAAACAAACTTACCGACAACAACAAAGTGCAGTTCGGGATCTTCACCGTCTTCTTAGCCTTGCGCAGACCCTTGTGCAGGCATTCGAGCATAAATGTACACCAGTCATAGCTGCATATGTTCTGGAATATATCAACATAGAAAAGCAGCCACCATTTGACGAAACCATTGTTGTTAGGGGTGTACAAAGCAACAAGCATGTACAGATGAAGAAGCCTAGCAACATCTTGAGCCATTTCAGCATCTGTTGCAACCATTCTAGCCTTTATTGCCTTTGCAATGGTAAGCCGAGTCATCTGGAACTTTACACCATCCCACTCTGGCCAGCAACGACGCAAGAAAGCCCACCTTGTGGACTCCTTAACTTTCACAATCTCATTCTGACCATCCCTCACTCCTAGAATGAGCTCAAAATGTCCCCTTACGGGATACACAGTCTCTGTCCCTATACGGAATCCACCATCAGCGGTATAACGCGAAACCATCTCCCAAGTAACTGCATCTGACTTTTTGTAGCCATCTAACTCGGGGGCTTTCATTTTGTTGGCAGCATCAACAATGTACCATGAAGGTGTTTGTCTAATAGCATTCAGATGGACTTCGCCAAATTTAAAAGCTCGCAATTCTGTCAGAACACTTTTTAAGTTGCACCTATACCCAGGGTATGTCCTGCCTACAAAAATATTTTTAAAAAAAAAA
This sequence comes from Plantago ovata, assembly GCA_028274465.1. NCBI lineage: Eukaryota > Viridiplantae > Streptophyta > Magnoliopsida > Lamiales > Plantaginaceae > Plantago > Plantago ovata. The sequence continues at coordinate 90,233,699 of CM051456.1, read as the reverse complement.
GGTCACGACGGAAAACAATAGAACCTAAATAAATAAGTTCACATAGAAGGCAACAAACCTTTAGGCTGAGAAGGTCCAACATTCTCTAGTCCAGAAACTTCAACGCATGCCAGCGAAATATGTACACAATCATTGTGCTAAATAGAATATACAATTAGCATATAACATTTTTAAGTGAGTACAAAAAAAATAGTGGTCAAATACTAACCTTCATAATTCTCGTCAGTAACCAAAACAGTCCTACGGGAGCGTTCCACTTCTCTAACTTTAGTCGTTCTTGCAGTGACATCTGCAATGATTTCGAAGATATCGACAGTTGTTCTAATGCAAGTTTGTATTTAAAGTACGTAACAAGGCTTAAAACAATACCTTTGCTCCTATCTTCAGTAACTAGACCAGACCTCCGGGAGCGGTTACCTGCTTCATTTATCATCTGATGACTGGTTGCAGCTGAAATAAATTGAAAAAGGTATGATGCTGTCCTATTTAAATGATGAATATACAATACAGACAGTTGTTTATCGAAAATTCAAAAATAACTTACCAACATCAGATTTAACATCCATCATATAACCCGCTCTAGTTCTACACTGCTCTTTATTATTCTTGCTAGCAACAACTGAAATATACCATGAAAGGAATTATCAACGGCTGGTTTAATTTGTTGACGTATGTAGTGCATAACTTTCTAGTATAACCGGTTACCTTCTTTCATCTTCAGATTACGTGAAACAATTCTACGTTTTTCCTCCAATTCTCTAGAGGAATCGCTATCAAACATTTTCGAAGTACCAACGACGCAATAATCTGCGTATATGTTACATTATTAATGAATATTACAAAAATAAAATGGGCAACTTGGTCTTACTGAAAAACTAACTTACCAGAATCGGAATCATCATCGGATTCAAGCTCTGTTCCAGCCAACAATTTCCGAGAAACTACTGCCTTAGCCCGCTTCGGACGGCTGTCATCTGTTGCACAGAATATTAATAAAAAATCATTTAGTACATATATCATTACATTTCCAAACAAACCAGATGCTGGAAGAAACAATAAAAACTAAATTACCGGGATTTAATAAACTAGTATTCATAGATGGGGAAGGTTGCGTAGTTATTGTTGTCAAGTTATCTGCATGTCATGTGTTACCAAATCAAGAAGAGGTTGTACTAATTATGTCGACAAAACTACAGATTTGTCCGACATGGGCGAAAGAAGAATAAACGGGGCATAATTATTAAACAATAAATATAGGAAACCCAAACGTTAATAACAACTAATAACCTCCAGTCACGCATTCCGGACCACGTGTACTTATACTATCCGACATACCTGTCATTAATTACATTAAACACAATTAGCGAAAACATCATTGCACAATTTACTATCATTTTCATCAAGCTACAAAAAGATAAAAAAAAAAAAAAAAAAAACCCTTGCCACGCCTATGTTTGCCGATGTCTTTCCTTTTTGAAAATGTACCCTCTACAAGAAAAACAATGTTAGCGGATATATGACATCTTCAATGAAATTTGTAAAACAAGTATAAATGGCTAACCGGAATCAGACTAACAGATCGGATTCCTCAATGGGAATTGACAAATTTTACGTAGATAGAAGGTAAAATTCAAAATCCCCGGACTACATTTTTCATTATTATACACTATCCATTGCATATAATACCATAAAAACAGATCTACTTATGCAGCTTACCTGGTACTCGGTGAGTTTGACGATCTACGACCTCTGTTACACCGCGTCTACGCCGGCGGTGTGGCACGGAACCATCTTCGTCAGAAGACATAGATCTAGATCTTTTGGATTTATGGAAACAGTGAAACTGGGCGAGACAAATGTTAGAAAGTGGAATTGATGGTGATGTTGCTCCCTTTAGCTTGTCTCTATCTTAGCGTACAGTAAGTAGTCCATTCTTCCAAAATTCCGACACGACAACAGGTAATCGGGCCAAATTACAAAGGTTAAAATAACAAACAGGCCCATTGCATACATTCAGTCAGAGTGGCACATTAAACATTAGCAAATTCCTTTTTTTTTTTTTTTAAATTACATGCTAATTGGACAGTTAAAATGTGGATGCATGTAAAATAATGGGAAAACCTAATATATGTACAATATATGGAATTTAGTTCGTCATTGGGGTAAAAACCAATAAAAATCTACATACGGAGTATATGAATATTGTATTTTTGTCATATGTTTTCTATGATGGGTTACAACCCTTAGTTGTGACATCAACATTACTATAAACGGTTAGTAAGTGTATTATTAAAATTCTAGTAACATTTAATAATAAACAAGAACAGTTGAAATAAAAAAATGACTATCTTAGAATATATGGAATAGTACAAAACGGTCCAATTTGAACTTCCGCAAACTGGTAGTAAATGGGCCAAATTAAAACGGGTTCCAAGCGCAATCAGTGAACTACGACCCAACCTAAACAATCAGCTTCTGCAAACGAATACGGTCCAATACCAGTACCCGTCCATTTCGGATAAACGGCCCACGTAATGCAAGGTTACAAAGGGTCCCACGTATAAAGTGATGCCATCAGTCTGATGTCATGCCTATTAGAATATCGTTTTTTAATTGGGCATCATTGCCTTTGTCTGGACTTTTGTGGACAAAGCTAGTAGGTGGCAGTATAGTATTTAATAGCCTTTGGAGCTATATGCGAAGATTTTGAAAAGGGGGAGTCATTGCAAATTGTTGGCCGGTTTTGGGAGTCGATGACGAGCGCCCCAATTAACAATTGAATAAATTGAAATACCATAGAGTACTAGAATATTTTAAAATATCAAACATACAATTGAAAAAACTGAAATACCACGGAGTGCTAGAATATATCATAGTATTGTATATCTTCAAACCACAAATTAACTAACGAATTGAACTTTAGCCACGAACAGATCAAGTTGAAATCCCAACACATTCACATTGTATTTAAGAACATATTTTTTTTCCGTTTAAAAAAAAGTTATTTTAGTAGTTTATTTATTTTCTAGTAATACTAAAATCTATTGTCATATGAAACAATTTTCTTACCGGATCCGTTCCATTAATAAGTTTTTAAGTTTTCAGTTTTGGCGTTACATTAGAAACTTTCTCATTTCAAAAATGCAATATTTTCAAACCAATTACCTCACAGATTACCCACTTTGATTTTTTCGTTAACATCTTTCGATTTTTGCTAAAAATTATTTTTCAACTATAATGATGAAATATTATAAAGACATCTAAATAAAAGAGTTCCCCTAACCATCTTTATTATTGTGAACATTTAAGGCACTAAATATATTTTTTTTTTAAATGACAAAAGAAATTTATTAAAGAATTTCAGTTTATTGTGAACATTTAAGGTGCTGATTAATAATAAAGCATTTATATTTAAAAGTAGTCCCAATAATAATTTCCTTCAATTATTATTTATCTTTTACTCCCTCCATTTTTTATTAATTGAAATTTTAGCCACTTTCAATCTCTTCTCTTCATATTAATTGAAGTTTTAGTCCATGACTATTGTTTGAGTCAAAATTGCA
>CM051456.1:90179678-90230036 GCA_028274465.1 Plantago ovata | reverse complement strand
AGAGAAGATACACCGGATTATGTCGAAGACTTGGAAAGCTGCCTTGGAAGTAAGGTTAGTCTTCTAATTGACGTGTTTTATATATATACTACATAGACATATCAATTAACCTGTATGTTAAGAATGTTTTGAAATTCCGCTGCGTACCCTAGGGGGTAATCTCACCGTATTCCTCTTACAGTGGTATCAGAGGAGGTTGAATTTGATTACGATTACGTATATATATTGTATGATTTTGTAGATATGTGGATGCAATTGATTCTATGATTAATTCGATTTTCAAAAGTTTTTTTTTTAATATAATTTAGATTTATATATTTCAAAAAAAAAATAAAATTATTAAATATATTTCTTTTTTGTCAGACCGCCTGCGCGACGCAGCGGCGGAGCGTAGGCGCCCGTGCCCAAGCGGCACGGGCGCAGGCGCCCGTGCGCCTACACCCAGGCACGGAGCCCGGCGCGCCGCGGGCGCAGGGCCGCGGGGTACCGTGGGGACGGGTCCCGTCCCATGGTTCAAAAAAAATAAAAATATATATATTATATATATATTTTCCGGGTTGGACCCAAAATCGAATTTTGAAAAGTTTTGAGGATTGAATTTTAATTTGGAATATAAATATGATTTAATTGTAATTGTTTTAAACTAGAGGGGAAATTTAATAATATAAAGTTAAAGGGCTTTATTGTAATTTATCAATTATTGTTTATTGCAAATTAGTCCTTCTACTTTTGAATTTTAATTTAAACCCCTCCAAGGTTTTAAAAATTACAATTAGTCCTTCGGGTTTTCGAAAATTGCTACTTGGTCAATAGAATTTTCGATTTTTCAATCTAGTCCAAATTTTCAATTATTTCATAGAGATTATAAGTATGGGATTATAATTTCCATAATGAAATTATGAAGTCATTTGTCATCCACATAGGCACTACTTGTTTGTTATGCTCGATATGCTATTGTTTGACAATGCATGTTTAAATACAATATTTTACTTTCCGTTCGACCGCTATGCATGCGAGGGTAGGCGGCGCCCTCTTATATGTCGGACCGCATATTTATGTATGGGTAGGCGGCACCCATTATGTGCTTGACCGCGTTTAGAACTAGAATGGATAGGCGACATCCATTACGTGTAGACCGTTCATGCATGATGGGTAGGCGGCGCCCTTATTTGTTTGTAGATGACTGATAACAACCCTCAAGCTACAAGCCCCAACCAATATAAGTACAGAAATATATATATGTATGTATTTCTGAGATGCTTTCCATAGGGTGCTTTAATTCTGAACTTTCATTGCGTTTTCTTGTATTGGCGACCTCGTCTTACAGACTCGCAGTGATCGTCAGATTAGAGTAAGCCTATGGTTATGACTTACTGCATATTGTATCTAGCGACCTCGATAGGTAAAGTATGTAGGGCATCGGGTTAAATTAGATTTAACAACCAAGAGTTGCGTGACGCAATTGGATAGTCCTACCGGTCATATTATGCTATGCGACCAGCCCCCGTTGGAGTATAGCATATGGGATTTGGATCTTGGCCACTACGGTAACTTGTTGGACATTACCCGTATGTTTGTTGTGGGGGCAAGCATATGTGAAATAGTGGGAGCTAAACAGCTAAAGGACCTTGTTGTTTAGTTATGTTGACTGTGTATTTAGAAATAATATTTCAATAGTTGATTTATTATTTTCGTTCTATATTATTTCTCCTTAGGGTATGAGAAATGAAATGCCGAGTATCTCGCTCCGTGCTGTCTAGAGAAGCAAAATTTGACCGGACCAAACTTCCTAGATTGGATCAGGAATATACGTTTGGTGCTGAGGTACGAAAGATTGAGTACGTCTTGGACGAGGTCATTCCCGTGTGCCCCGAAATCAGACTGCCGATCAGGTTGCTGCTTGGAATCAAGCCAACAAGGCAAGGTCTGATAAGCATCTTGAGGATGCTAGATCCGCGCAGTGTATTATGCTGGCGGCAATGAGCAATGAGCTGCAGAGGCAACATGAAAGCATGTTGCCGTATGAGATGCTGAAGCATCTTGAGTCGCTCGCAGACGACAGCTAGAAGTGTTGAATTTGATTTGATCAAAGAGATACACAGATGCAAGCTCAGTGAAGGAGGGAACATGTCTGACATGTCTCAAAATGATTGGTCTCTTTGAAAAGCTTGCCGATGCCGGTGTTAAGCTAGAGAACAAGATCATGGTGATCTTTGTCCTTCAATCATTGCCGAGTTCGTATCGCAGTTCATCATTAATACACGATGAATGCGAAGGACGTAACACTGCCTGAACTTCATAATCTGCTGAAGACATATGATCAAACTCTTCCTAAGAAGGAAAAGTCGATCATGCTTGTTGGGCAACCGTCTAACCCAAACCCGAGAAACAAAGGTGCTAAGGGTAAGGGAAAGTCGGGAGCCAAGGCTAACACTTGGAGTGATAAGCCTAAGCGTCCGAACCAAAAGGAAGTTCAAGAGAAGCGGAACGGTACGCACAGATGAATGTCTTTTCTGTAAGCAGAAAGGACATTGGAAGAAAGATTGCCCTAAGCTTAGGGCAGATCAAGCTAAGAAGCCACGGCTTCTGCTCAGGTATGTTTGTTATTGAAATGAACATGACTACTTTTGACTCCAATGGTTGGGTATTAGATACAGCCTGTGGCTCACACATTTGTAATAATGTGCAGGGGCTAATTGATCACAGGCTAGTCAAGCAAGGTGAAATCGACTTGCATGTTGGGAACGGCAATCCAGTTGAAGCCAAACGCGTTGGACGCAGCAAGATAGATTTACCTTCGGGACAATGTTTAGAACTTGATAATGTTTATTTTGTTCCATCCATTGTCAGAAATATTATTTCCATTCCATTGTTAGACAATATGGGTTTTTCCTTTCGATTTGCGAATAATACTTGTTATTTTTCATTAAATGATCAGTATTATGGAAAGCTCGCTTGGTGAATGGTTTATATATTTTGCAAAGTAGTCTACCTTTATTTCAAATACATAACAAACAACCGTCTTCAAGTAGGAAGAATAATCCATCTTATCTATGGCATTGTCGGCTAGGCCATATCAATGAAACACGGATTCAAAGACTAAGGAAGTTGGACTACTTAGAACCATTTGATTTTGAATCATATGGTACATGCGAATCATGTGTTAAGGGTAAGATGACGAACAAACCTTTTGTTGGACAAGGTGTTCGTGCCACTCGCTGCTTAGAGCTCATACATACCGATGTATGTGGACCTTTTAAAGTCCATGCGCGTGGGGGTTATCCTTACTTCGTTACCTTTACTGACGATTTCTCAAGGTATGGATATATTTATCTTATGAAGAATAAATCCGAGACCTTTGGGAAATTCAAGGAGTTTAGGAATGAGGTCGAGAATGAATTGAACCTAAGGATAGTCACTCTTCGATCAGATCGAGGAGGTGAATACCTTAGTGAAGAATTTATCGACTACTTGAAGGAAAATGGAATTCAATCGCAATGGACTCCTCCTGGAACACCACAGTTAAATGGTGTGTCTGAGAGGAGGAATCGAACCGTGTTAGATATGGTAAGATCAATGATTGGATTCTCGACTCTTCCAAAGTATCTGTGGGGATATGCACTACAAACTGCAATCTACATTCTGAACCGTGTACCATCTAAATCAGTGGAGAAAACTCCTTATGAGTTATGGAAGGGAAAGAAGCCCTCACTGGGCTATCTTAGACCTTGGGGCTGTCCTGCGATAGTCAAACTGATAAGTTAGATGCCAAGGGTGTAAAAGTATATTTCATAGGCTATCCTCGTCAGACTAGAGGCTATGAATTCTATCATGCTGAAGATCACAAGGTGATCGTATCTAGAATCCTCAAGTTTTTAGAAGCTGAATACCTCGAAGAAGAGAGGTTAGATGACATGATAGAACTTGAAGAAATTCAAGACTTTGACTTGCGCGACATGAGTTTTCTAAATCTTCTGATTTGGACTCAAGTTCAGTGGGAGCTTTCGAAGCAGACAAGGGTGATGATATGACACTTGCTAGGCATGTCATAGTCAGTGGGAGTCCTGTGATTAGATCAACAGTTGAAACCACACCAATAGAACCCGTTGTCAACCAACCTGTGCAACAAGTTGCACAAGAGCAACCTCCCGCAAGGGAACAGAGTCGCGCCCCGCGACCAGCTGCATCAGTACCCACTGATAATGTTCGTGTTACACGAAGCCAGAAAAGAAAAGCACCAGAACAAGTCGAGCTCCGTAGGTCGAAGAGGATCCTAAAAGGACCTCAGAAGCAAAGCCTTATGATAGAAGACATCAGTGAACTTGATGTCGGTTTATCAGATCGGGAAGATCCCGAGACCTACGAAGAGGCAATAATTGATATTGACTCAGACAAATGGCAAGAGGCCATGGAATTAGAAATGGATTCAATGTACCAGAACCAAGTTTGGAACTTGGTAGACTTGCCCCAAGGGGTTAGACCTATTGGGTGCAAATGGATCTTTAAACGAAAGACAGATGTCGATGGCAAGGTACAAACGCACAAAGCTAGGCTTGTGGCGAAAGGCTACACGCAAAGGTATGGCATCGATTACGGTGAAACCTTTTCACCGGTAGCAAAATTGAAGTCCATTCGTATTCTACTTGCGATAGCTGCCTACTATGATTATGAGATCTGGCAGATGGATGTAAAGACTGCCTTCCTCAATGGCAACCTTGAGGAAGAGGTCTATATGGTACAGCCGGAAGGTTTTATTAGTAAACCCAGGCCAACTGTTGTATGCAAATTACAAAGATCCATCTATGGGCTAAAGCAAGCGTCAAGGAGCTGGAATATCCGCTTTGATGAAGCTGTCAAATCGTTTGACTTCATCAGAAGCAAGGAAGATCCCTGTGTCTACGCTAGACACAGCGACAAAGGAGTTGTTTTCATGATCATTTATGTTGATGAGATTTTGATCATGGGAAACAATGTCTCTATGCTAGAAGAGACTAAAGTTTGGTTATCAAGTACCTTCTCGATGAAGGACTTGGGTGAAGCGAACTACATCCTAGGGATCAAGATCTTTAGAGATAGATCCAAGAGGATGTTAGGAATGACACAGTCCACCTACATCGACAAAATACTGAAGCGTTATAAGATGGACGACTCAAAGAGAGGATTTCTCCCAGCTAGGCATGGGATTGTCTTATCAGTTAAGGATGGTTCTAAAACTGATGAAGAAAGAATGCAATGAGTCGTGTGCCCTATGCTTCGGCAGTAGGGTCTATAATGTATGCAATGAATTGCACAAGGCCCGATGTGGCATATGCGCTTAGTGTCACTTGTCGACACCAACAGAATCCAGGAGTACCTCACTGGACTGCTGTAAAGAACATTCTTAAGTACCTTCGACGGACTAAAGAGATGTTCTTGGTGTTTCGTGGAGAACCAGAATTAAAGATGTCTGGGTATGTCAATGCTGGATTTGAATCAGATCCTGATGACTTTAAGTCACAGACAGGATACGTATTCTAATTGAACGGAGGAGCTGTCTGTTGGAAGAGTTCTAAGCAAGCCACGGTTGCTGACTCATCCACAGAAGCCGAGTACATTGCTGCATCAGAAGCATCGAAAGAAGTTGTCTGGATTTCAGAGTTCTTGAAGGAATTGAGGGTTGTTCCTGCTCCTAGTCCAATAACGATTTATTGTGACAATACGAGCGCCGTCGCTCAAGCTAGGGAGCCTAGATCTACAAACAAGAATAAACATGTACTTAGAAATATCACGTTATACGTGATATTATAGATAGAGGATAAGTTAGTACAGAACGTGTCTCTAACACGGACAACGTGGCAGATCCTTTCACCAAGGTCTTATCAGTGGAAGTCCACTTAAGACATTATGCTAATCTGGGTATTAGGCATAAAGGTGACTGGCTCTATTCCAAGTGGGAGATTGATAGTGTATATGTCCTAGAGACAGTCCTTACTAAGGGCATAGTGCCCTTATAGAGGGCATATATGTACTATTACACAGGTCAACGTAATATAATATATGTTTGTTGCTTTTACTATTGAGTATCGCTTTCATATTTATATTACCCCAGGCATGCAGCATGTCATATCTCTATTACTGTCTGTATTGATATTAAACATGTCCCCTCGGATAGATGATCGATCACACAGATAGTGGGAGCTATGTGAGTTATCATCTATCCCAAACTCTCCCTAGTCGAGGTTCATCTCGGATGTAGGGGTCTGAATGAACCAGACGAGACTAGTATGCGTGGAGGTTATACTTGTTGGAGCAAGTGTGAGCCGATCCCACGGCCACGGAGCGGATTGTTGGACAATCGAGAATCGTTTCCATTACTGCGCATAGTTGTTCGAAGAAGGATTATCGAACAATGGAAGTACCCACCGGACACTCCCATCGATGTATACTCTACACCGAAGTGTCTATGGGAACCGGTAAGTTGTCGAAGTGATGCCAGTCGTCCTTTGTACTTACATGACTTTATCATCACATTTGTTGCCCCATATCCTTGGTGGACCCGTCGATGTCAGCTCTGAATAAGCAGTTGACCTAAGACACGATCCAAGATTATGGCTACATACAAATGTGGATGATAAGTGATTCTGTGAAGGATTCATCTCTCAAGTGTAGCACAGAAAAGTACTGCTCATAGTCTGCATAGTTGTGTTGGTAAAGTCACTGGCCAGTGCAAATGATATATTATGATGGTCATAAGTATATCTTAACCAAGCAACTCCCTGAGACGCCCGTGGATGTATTATAAGGATAGACACTTCATCGATCCTAGATACATTCGAGCAAGTCAGATGAAGGGACGTTACCATCGTCGCGTTGAGCACAACAGACTTCGCAACGAAAGGGTTAGCTTTGAGAAACCTCTCAAACGTCCTCATGTATTAATATTGCAAATGGAACCGTCTAGGAATTCCATGTTGCCTAGTCTAAGACTTGCTTAATACGATGAGGCTCTATGGGTCACACTATGTGGTGATTCAGCTTATCAGAATGTCCTTGAAGATGGAATCGCAATTAATTTGAAATTAATTGTGATTGATGGATTATAATTGATTTGGAATTAATTATAATATTTGGTGGTTCAATTAATGATTTGGAATTATTAATTGAATTGGCTGATTAATTGTATTTTATGTAAATACAATTAAATATTATATTTTGGAAATATAATAGAGGTTTGATTTGAAAGGATATGTTAATTTAGAATTAACATATGCACTTGGGCAAAATCTACTTGGAGTTTGAATTGCCTTAGAACTATAAGTGGGTCCCAAAATTGGGACCCACCTCCCGTAGGACTGGGCGCGCGCGCGCGCATAGATAAGATAGGGGAAGGAGTTCGACTCCTTCCTCTATTAGAAGTCCAAGAGATAAGTTAGATTTTCCTGATTGAGTTTTAATTTGATTGGGAATGAATCTAGACTTGATATTGGTTTACTAGTGCGATAAGAATTAGATTCTTATTCCTTTACGAAGTCTAATTGCTTATGCTTTAGGCTTCTATTGACTACTATATATAGTAGACTATTAGAGAGCTTTGGATACAGTTTTATACAGTTTTACACACAGTTATTCTATCCAATTTTCTTAGAGAAAATAAAAAGCTCTCCCCTCCTCTAAAAGCCTCCACGCGCGCGCCACCTCTGCCGGAGGAATCGCCGCCCCGTCTTCTTGGTCACACAAAGAATATCCTAGCATTCTTCCGATAGGCTGTTCATCCGTGGATACCAAGGTTGAGGTTCTAGGAGCTGGAAACTAACTCTTATTGTCTTGCAGATAATCATAGTATTACAGATATCTTCGACTTCGGCGAAGGAGAAGATACACCGGATTATTACGAAGACTTGGAAGCTACTTTGAAAGTAAGGTTAGTCTTCTAATTGCCGTGTTTATATATATACGACATATACATAATCAATTAACCTGTATATTAAGAAATTTTTTTGAAATTCCGCTGCGTACCCTAGGGGTAACTCTGACCGTATTTTCTTACATGTCGACGCTGGATTTGAATCAGATCCTGATGACTTTAAGTCACAGACAGGATACGTATTCAAATTGAACGGAGGAGCTGTCTGTTGGAAGAGTTCTAAGCAAGCCACGGTTGCTGACTCATCCACAGAAGCCGAGTACATTGCTGCATCAGAAGCATCGAAAGAAGCTGTCTAGATTTCAGAGTTCTTGAAGGAATTGAGGGTTGTTCCTGCTCCCAGTCCAATAACGATTTATTGTGACAATACGGGCGCCGTCAATTAAGCTAGGGAGCCTAGATCTACAAACAAGAACAAACATGTACTTAGAAAATATCACGTTATACGTGAGATTATAGATAGAGGATAAGTTAGTATAGAACGTGTCTCTACCACGGACAACGTGGCAGATCCTTTCACCAAGGTCATATCAGTGGAAGTCCACTTAAGACATTATGCTAATCTGGGTATAAGGCATAAAGGTGACTGGCTCTAGTCCAACTGGGAGATTGATAGTGTATATGTCCTAGAGACAGTCCTTACTAAGGGCATAGTGCCCTTATAGAGGGCATATATGTACTATTACACAGGTCAACGTAATATAATATATGTTTGTTGCTTTTACTATTTTGTATCGCTTTCATATTTATATTACCCCAGGCATGCAGCATGTCATATCTCTATTACTGTTTGTATTGATATTAAACATGTCCCCTCGGATAGATGACCGATCACACAGATAGTGGGAGCTATGTGAGTTATCATCTATCCCAAACTCTCCCTAGTCGAGGTTCATCTCGGATGTAGGGGTCTGAATGAACCAGACGAGACTAGTATGCGTGGAGGTTATACTTGTTGGAGCAAGTGTGAGCCGATCCCATGGCCACGGAGCGGATTGTTGGACAATCGAGAAACGTTCCCATAACTGCGCATAGTTGTTCGAAGAAGGATTATCGAACAATGGAAGTACCCACCGGACACTCCCATCGATGTATACTCTACACCGAAGTGTCTATGGGAACCAGTAAGTTGTCGAAGTGATGCCAGTCGTCCTTTGTACTTACAGGACTTTATCATCATATTTGTTGCCCCATATCCTTGGTGGACCCGTCGATGTCAGCTCTGAATAAGCAGTTGACCTAAGATACGATCCATGATTATGGCTACATACAAATGGGGATGATAAGTGATTCTGTGAAGGATTCATCTCTCAAGTGTAGCACAGGAGAGTACTGCTCATAGTCTGCATAGTTGTGTTGGTAAAGTCACTGGCCAGGGCAAATGATATATTATGATGGTCATAAGTATATCTTAACCAAGCAACTCCCTGAGACGCCCGTGGATGTATTACTGGGATAGATACTTCATCGATCCTAGATACATTCGGGCAAGTCAGATGAAGGGACGTTTCCATCGCCGCGATGAGCGCAACAGACTTCGCAACGAAAGGGTTTGCTTTGAGAAGCCTCTCAAACGTCCTCATGTATTAATATTGCAAATGGAACTGTCTAGGAATTCCATGTTGCCTAGTCTAGGACTTGCTTAATACGATGAGGCCCTATGGGTCACACTATGTGGTGATTCAGCCTATCAGAATATCCTTGAAGATGGAATCGCAATTGATTTAGAATTAATTGTGATTGATGGATTATAATTGATTTGGAATTAATTATAATATTTGGTGGCTCAATTAATGATTTGAAATTATTAATTGAATTGGCTAATTAATTGTATTTTATGTAAATACAATTAAAGATTATATTTTGGAAATATAATAGAGGTTTGATTTGAAAGGATATGTTAATTTGGAATTAACATATGCACTTGGGCAAAATCTACTTGGAGTTTGAATTGCCTTAGAACTATAATTGGGTCCCAAAATCGGGACCCACCTACTGTCCCTGGGAGAGAGCGCGCGCGCGCATAGATGAGATAGGGGAAGGAGTTCGACTCCTTCCTCTATTAGAAGTCCAAGGGATAAGTTAGATTTTCTTGATTGAGTTTTAATTTGATTGGGAATGAATCTAGACTTGATATTGGTTTCCTAGTGCGATAAGAATTAGATTCTTATTCCTTTACGAACTCTAATTGCTTATGCTTTAGGCTTCTATTGACTACTATATATAGTAGACTATTAGAGAGCTTTTGACATAGACTTTCACAGTTATTCTACCCAGTTTTCTTAGAGAAAATAAAAGCTCTCCCCCTCCTCCATAAGCCTACATGCGCGCGCCACCTCTGCCGGAGGAATCGCCGCCCCGTCTTCTTGGTCACACAAAAGAATATCCTAGTATTCTTCCGATAGGCTGTTCATCCGTGGATACCAAGATTGGGGTTCTAGGAGCTGGAAACTAACTCTTATTGTCTTGCAGATAATCAGAGTATTGCAGATATCTTCGACTTCGACGAAGGAGAAGATACACAGGATTATTACGAAGACTTGGAAGTTGCTTTGGGAGTAAGGTTAGTCTTCTAATTGACGTGTTTATATATATACGACATATACATAATCAATTAACCTGTATGTTAAGAAAAATTTTGAAATTCCGTTGCGTACCCTAGGGGTAACTCTGACCGTATTTTCTTACACTTGATCCCTAGGATGTAGTTCGCTTCACCCAAGTCCTTCATCGAGAAGGTACTTGATAACCAAACTTTAGTCTCTTCTAGCATAGAGACATTGTTTCCCATGATCAAAATGTCATCAACATAGATGATCATGAAAACGACTCCCTTGTCGCTGTGCCTAGCGTAGACATAGGGATCTTCCTTGCTTCTGATGAAGTCAAACGATTTGACAGCTTCATCAAAGCGGATATTCCAGCTCCTTGACGCTTGCTTTAGCCTATAGATGGATCTTTGTAATTTGCATACAGCAGTTGGCCTGGTTTTACTAATAAAACCTTCCGGCTGTACCATATATACCTCTTCCTCAAGGTTGCCATTGAGGAAGACAGTCTTTACATCCATCTGCCAGATCTCATAATCATAGTAGGCAGCTATCGCAAGTAGAATTCGAATGGACTTCAATATTTCTACCGGTGAAAAGGTTTCATCGTAATCGATACCATACCTTTGCGTGTAGACTTTCGCCACAAGCCTAGCTTTGTGCGTTTGTACCTTGCCATCGGCATTTGTCTTTCGTTTAAAGACCCATTTGCACCCAAAATAGGTCTAACCCCTTGGGGCAAGTCTACCAAGTTTCAAACTTGGTTCTGGTACATGGAGTCCATTTCTAATTCCATGGCCTCTTGCCATTTGTCTGAGTCAATATCAATTATTGCCTCTTTGAAGGTCTCGGGATCTTCCCGATCTGATAAGCCGACATCAAGTTCACTGATGTCTTCTATCATAAGGCTTTGCTTCTGAGGTCCTTTTAGGATCCTCTTCGACCTACGGAGCTCGACTGGTTCTGGTGCTTTTCTTTTCTGGCTTCGTGTAACACGAACATTATCAGTGGGTACTGATGCAGCCGGTCGCGCCCCGCGACCCTGTTCCCTTGCGGGAGGCTGCTCTTGTGCAACTTGTTGCACAAGTTGGTTGACAACGGGTTCTATTGGTGTGGTTTCAACTGTTGATCTGATCACAGGACTCCCACTGACTATGACATGCCTAGCAAGTGTCATATCATTACCCTTGTCTGCTTCGAAAGCTCCCACTGAACTTGAGTCCAAATCGGAAGATTTAGAGAACTCATGTTCGCGCGTGTCAAAGTCTTGAATTTCTTCAAGTTCTAACATGTCATCTAACCTCTCTTCTTCGAGGTATTCAGCTTCTAAAAACTTGACGTTTCTAGATACGATCACCTTGTGATCTTCAGCATAATAGAATTCATAGCCTCTCGTCTGACGAGGATAGCATATGAAATATACTTTGACACCCTTGGCATCTAACTTATCAGTCAGCATCAGTTTGACTATCGCAGGACAGCCCCAAGGTCTAAGATAGCCTAGTGAGGGCTTCTTTCCCTTCCATAACTCATAAGGAGTTTTCTCCACTAATTTAGATGGTACACGGTTCAGAATGTAGATTGCAGTTTGTAGTGCATATCCCCACAGATATTTTGGAAGAGTCGAGAATCCAATCATTGATGTCACCATGTCTAACAGGGTTCAATTTCTTCTCTCAGACACACCATTTAACTGTGGTGTTCCAGGAGGAGTCCATTGCGATTGAATTCCATTTTCCTTCAAGTAGTCGATAAATTCTTCACTAAGGTATTCACCTCCTCGATCTGATCGAAGAGTGACTATCCTTAGGTTCAATTCATTCTCGACCTCATTCCTAAACTCCTTGAATTTCCCAAAGGTCTCGGATTTATTTTTCATAAGATAAATATATCCATACCTTGAGAAATCGTCAGTAAAGGTAACGACGTAAGGATAACCCTCACGCGCATGGACTTTAAAAGGTTCACATACATCGGTATGTATTAGCTCTAAGCAGCGAGTGGCACGAACACCTTGTCCAACAAAAGGTTTGTTCGTCATCTTACCCTTAACACATGATTCGCATGTACCATATGATTCAAAATCAAATGGTTCTAAGTAGTCCAACTTCCTTAGTCTTTGAATCCGTGTTTCATTGATATGGCCTAGTCGACAATGCCATAGATAAGATGGATTATTCTTCCTACTTGAAGACGGTTGTTTGTTATGTATTTGAAATAAAGGTAGACTACTTTGCAAAATATATAAACCATTCACTAAACGAGCCTTTCCATAATACTGATTATTTAATGAAAAATAACAAGTATTATTCGCAAATCGAAAGGAAAAACCCATATTGTCTAACAATGGAATGAAAATGATATTTCTGACAATGGATGGAACAAAATAAACATTATCAAGTTCTAAAAATTGTCCCGAAGGTAAATCTATCTTGTTGCGTCCAACGCGTTTGGCTTCAACTGGATTGTCGTTCCCAACATGCAAGTCGATTTCACCTCGCTTGACTAGCCTGTGATCAATTAGCCCCTGCACATTATTACAAATGTGTGAGCCACAGGCTGTATCCAATACCCAACCCTTGGAGTCAAAAGTAGTCATGTTCATTTCAATAACAAACATACCTGAGCTAGAAGCCGGTCGCTTCTTAGCTTGATCTGCCCTAAGCTTAGGGCAATCTTTCTTCCAATGTCCTTTCTGCTTACAGAAAAGACATTCATTTGTGCACACCCTTCCGCTTCTATCGAACTTCCTTTTCTGGTTCGGACGCTTAGGCTTATCACTCCAAGTGTTAGCCTTGGCTCCCGACTTTCCCTTACCCTTAGCACCTTTGTTTCTCGGGTTTGGGTTAGACGGTTGCCCAACAAGCATGATCGACTTTTCCTTCTTAGGAAGAGTTTGATCATATGTCTTCAGCAGATTATGAAGTTCAGGCAGTGTTACGTCCTTCGCATTCATCGTGTAATTAATGATGAACTGCGAATACGAACTCGGCAATGATTGAAGGACAAAGATCACAATGATCTTATTCTCTAGCTTAACGTCGGCATCGGCAAGCTTTTCAAAGAGACCAATCATTTTGAGAACATGCTCAGACATGTTCCCTCCTTCACTGAGCTTGCATCTGTGTATCTCTTTGATCAAATCAAATTCAACACTTCTAGCTGTCGTCTTAAAGAGCGACTCAAGATGCTTCAGCATCTCATACGGCAACATGCTTTCATGTTGCCTCTGCAGCTCATTGCTCATTGCCGGTAGCATAATACACTGCGCGGATCTAGCATCCTCAAGATGCTTATTAGACTTTGCCTTGTTGGCTTGGTTCTAAGCAGCAACCTGATCGGCAGTCTGATTTTCGGGGCACACGGGAATGACCTCGTCCAAGACGTACTCAATCTTTTCGTACCTCAGCACCAAACGTATATTCCTGATCCAATCTAGGAAGTTTGGTCCGGTCAAAATTTGGTTCTCTAAGACAGCACGGAGCGAGATACTCGTCATTTCTAATATCCTAAGGAGAAATAATATAGAACGAAAATAATAAATCAACTATTGAAATATTATTTCTAAATACACAGTCAACATAACTAAACAACAAGGTCCTTTAGCTATTTAGCTCCCACTATTTTCACATATGCTTGCCCCCACAACAAACATACGGGTAATGTCCAACAAGTTACCGTAGTGGCCAAGATCTAAATCCATACTATGTTATACTCAAACGGGGGCTGGTCGCATAGCATAATATGACCGGTAGGACTATCCAATTGCGTCACGCAACTCTTGGTTGTTAAATCTAATTTAACCCGATGCCCTACATATTGTACCTATCGAGGTCGCTAGATACAATATGCAGTAAGTCATAACCATAGGCTTACTTTAATCTGACGATCAGTGCGAGTCTGTAAGACGAGGTCGCCAATACAAGAAAACGCAACGAAAGTTCAGAATTAAGGCACCCTATGGAAAACATCTCAGAAATACATACATATATATATTTCTGTACTTATATTGGTTGGGGCTTGTCGCTTGAGGGTTGTTATCAGTCATCTACAAACAAATAAGGGCGCCGCCTACCCATCATGCATGAGCGTTCTACACGTAATGGGTGCCGCCTATCCATTCTAGTTCTAAACGCGGTCAAGCACATAATGGGTGCCGCCTACCCATACATAAAATATGCGGTCCGACATATAAGAGGGCGCCGCCTACCCTCGCATGCATAGCGGTCGAACGGAAAGTAAAATACTTGGTATTTAAACATGCATTGTCAAACAATAGCATATCGAGCAAACAAAACAAGTAGTAGCCTATGTGGATGCCAAATGACTTCATAATTTCATTATGAAAATTATAATCCCATACTTATAATCTCTATTAAATTATTGAAAATTTGGACTAGATTGAAAAATCGAAAATTCTATTGACCAAGTAGCAATTTTCGAAAACCCGAAGGACTTAATTGTAATTTTTGAAACCTTGGAGGTGTTAAATCTAAAATTCAAAAGTAGAAGGACTAATTTGCAATAAACAATAAATTGATAAATTACAAATAAGCCCTTTAACTTTATACTAACTAAATTTAACCCCTCTAGTTAAAAACAATTACAATTAAATCGTATTTATATTCCAAATATAAAATTCAATCATCAAAATTTTCAAAATTCGATTTTGGGTCCAATCCGGGAAAATATATATATATATATATATTAAATTATGGGACGAGACCTAGTCCTGTCCCCTACCGTGCCTGCGGCCGCGGGCGCCCGGCGTCCGCGGCGCACGGCACGCTGGCGCTAGGCGGCTCGGTCAAATATATATATATATAATTTTTTTATTTTTTTGAAAAATATAAATTCTAAATTTATATAAAAAACAAAACTTTTGAAAATCGAATTAATCATAGAATCAATTGCATCCACATAACTACAAAAGCATACAATATATATACGTATATACATAATCAATTAACCTCGCTCTGATACCACTGTAAGAAAATACGGTCAGAGTTACCCCTAGGGTACGCAGCGGAATTTCAAAAAATTTCTTAACATACAGGTTAATTGATTATGTATATGTCGTATATATGTAAACACGTCAATTAGAAGACTAACCTTACTTCCAAAGCAGCTTCCAAGTCTTCGTAATAATCCGGTGTATCTTCTCCTTCGCCGAAGTCGAAGATATCTGCAATCCTCTGATTATCTGCAAGACAATAAGAGTTAATTTCCAGCTCCTAGAACCTCAACCTTGGTATCCACAGATGAAAAGCCTATCGGAAGAATGCTAGGATATTCTTTGTGTGACCAAGAAGACGGGGCGACGGTTTTCCTCCGGTGAGGGTGGCGCGCGCGTGGGGCTTATAAAGGAGGGGAGAGTTTTTATTTTCTCTAATAAAACTGGGTATTCAACTGTAATGTCTATTTTACTATGTGTCAAAAACTCTCTAATAGTCTACTATATATAGTAGTCAATAGAAGCCTAAAGCATAAGCAATTAGACTTCGTAAAGCAATAAGAATCTAATTCTTATCGCACTAGAAAAACTAATATCAAGTCTAGATTCATTCCCAATCAAATTAAGACTCAATCAGGAAAATCTAACTTATCCCTTGAACTTCTAATAGAGGAAGGAGTCGAACTCTTTCCCCTATCCCATCTACGCGCGCGCGCGCCTGTCCTACGGGAGATAGGTGGGTCCCGATTTTGGGACCCACTTATAGTTCTAAGGCAATTCAAACTCCAAGTAGATTTTTCCCATGTGCATATGTTAATTCTAAATTAACATATCCTTTCAAATCAAACCTCTATTATATTTCCAAAATATAATCTTTAATTGTATTTATATAAAATACAATTAATTAGCCAATTCAATTAATAATTCCAAATCATTAATTGAGCCACCAAATATTATAATTAATTCCAAATCAATTATAATCCATCAATCACAATTAATTCCAAATTAATTGCGATTCCATCTTCAAGAATATTCTGATAAGCTGAATAACCACATAGTATGACCCATAGGGCCTCACTGTATTAAGCAAGTCCCAGACTAGGCAAAATGGAATTCCTAGACGGTTCCATTTGCAATATTAATACATGAGGACGTTTGAGAGGTTTCTCAAAGCAAACCCTTTCGTTGTGAAGTCTGTTGCGCTCAACGCGGCGATG
The DNA here is from genome assembly GCA_028274465.1 of Plantago ovata. Lineage (NCBI taxonomy): Eukaryota > Viridiplantae > Streptophyta > Magnoliopsida > Lamiales > Plantaginaceae > Plantago > Plantago ovata. Next base: position 90,213,413 of record CM051456.1, on the reverse strand, counting down.
GTAACGTCCCTTCATCTGACCGACTCGAATGCATCTAGGATCGATGATGTGTCTATCCCAATAATACATCCATGGGCGTCTCAGAGAGTTGCTTGGTTACTAAGATATACTTATGACCATCATAATATATCAATGCACTGGCCAGTGACTTTACCAACACAACTACGAAGACTATGAGCAGTACTCTCTTGTGCTACACTTGAGAGATGAATCCTTCACATAATCACTTATCATCCCCATTTGTATGTAGCCATAATCCTGGATCGTGTCTTAGGTCAACTGCTTATTCAGAGCTGACATCGACGGGTCCATCAAGGATATGGGGCAACAAATGTGATGATAAAGTCCTGTAAGTCCAAAGGACGACTGGCATCACTTCGACAACTTACCGGTTCCCATAGACACTTCGGTGTAGAGTATACATCGATGGGAGTGTCCGGTGGGTACTTCCATTGTTCGATAATCCTTCTTCGAACAACTATGCGCAGTTATGGGAACGTTTCTCGATTGTCCAACAATCCGTTCCGTGGTCGTGGGATCGGCTCACACTTGCTCCAACAAGTATAACCTCCACGCATACTAGTCACATCTGGTTCATTCAGACCCCTACATCCGAGATGAACCTCGACTAGGGAGAGTTTGGGATAGATGATAACTCACATAGCTCCCACTATCTGTGTGATCGGTCATCTATCCGAGGGGACATGTTTAATATCAATACAGACAGAAATAGAGATATGACATGTTGCATGCCTGGTGTAATATAAATATGAAAGCGATACTCAATAGTAAAACAACAAACATATATTATATTACGTTGACCTGTGTAATAGTACATCTATGCCCTCTAAGGGCTCCATGCCCTTAATAAGGACTGTCTCTAGGACATATACACTATCAGTCTTCTCCATTATAGTGTGCCGAAGAATACATGGACTTTTTACAATCCTCTTGCTCCAAGAATCGACGAAGATGATCACTTTTTGGCAGCAATTACCCTGGTTAGTTTTTTTTTTTTTTACAATAGTTTTCCTATTTTTTGCTGCATAGAATCTAAAAGTGCATGTGTAAACCAGATGGACTATATGGAGGTAAGGCTAATAAAGTATGGAGAGCGTACTGTTGCAAAGTATCCCATTTACAAGGATAAATCCATCACTCAGCGGGATGCTAACACACCACAGCAACCAAAGAATTCGTTGGATTGTGGAGTGATGTGTGTGTTTCTTGCTAGAGTGCTTCCTTCGTGGTGAATCAATTAAGCCAAGGGTTTGGACACATTCAGTTGCTGGGGACTACCGTGCCCATATGGGGAAGAATTTTTACAAGGCAATTGTTGGAGTAGGATCTTCGCGGATTTGAATTGCTGTAACCTGATTGTATGTTTTGCTAATTTGTATTGAATATTTCTACAACTTATCGTATGTTTGAACTCTTTGATTCTGAAGTTCTGAACTAGTAGAATGTCTGTATTTTGTATGCGAACAATCGCAATCTGTAATGTTCATTTGCTCTTTTGTTAGTGACTGAAGGCGAAATGTATTGAAATGTATGATTTAGTCTAATTCCTAAGGGACCCTGTGTTTTGGCCAAAATTTCTCTGCCCTTTTTTTTATTGTTTTTCAAGATTGGGCCATCTCTTGGAATTGTTGTAATTCTAATATATTATGTCATGCCCATATTTGAAGTTAGGTTGTGAAATATAGAACCTGACCCAAAATTAAATAGCCTTGGATTTCGACAATGGGCCATATTTTTTTTTCAATTTTTTAAAAGTTCGGTCCACGTTTTGGAAATTTTTTTAAAGTTTGTTCCATACGATATGATTTTGATTTAGTCTAATTCATAAGGGACCATGCGTTTTGGCCACATCTTCTCTGCCCTTTTTGGATTGTTTTTCCACTTTGGGCCATCTCTTGGAATTGATGTAATTCTAATATGTTATGGAATGCCCATATTTGAAGTTAGGCTGTGAAAATGGCCCATATGGGCTACAATTTTTTTTCGAAGACGAAGTATATGTATTCTCATATATTTTTTGGGCTAAATCTTCTTTGGACAATCTTCTTTATTGTAATACCACTTTTTTTAAATTTCTGTCCATCCATTTGGAATTGTTGTAAACGTAATATTTTACGGCAAACCAACACGGCCACTGATTAAATAGGCCGGGCTTTCACTAATGGGCCAGGAATACGAAGTGGGCGTATGTTTTGCTGAAAGCGTAAATGGGATTTACAAGTGGTCTGTAAATACAAATAGTCCGTTACATAAATAGCATGAGATTTTAAAAAATTGGGACACTAACATAGTACGCCCATTTCGGAAATGTCAACGACGCATCCCATCTATAAAATATGAAAGGTAGTCTTTAGACTTGCCATAATTTTACAACAGCCCTAATAAACGGTAAGAACATAGGTAAAGATTTTAGAACCCAAAATAATACATACTATTAAGTTGCATAGATACATTGTTTCATCCTTATCTGCCTAGTTCGTGCGCCGTCCATTACAACCCAAATTAATACATACTAGACAAATTTTCTTGTCTTCAAAACAGAACACAGTTTGTAATTCCACATATGACCCAGGATGTGTTCATCTAAAGATATTACTATGTACTTACTTGTCATGGTGAATCCCAACGTGCCATATCCTCGGATCATTTGGATCAACGTCAAATCTGACCTTGTCTTTCTCCTTTATATCATTCTCTAGTGCAAATGTGACCCAACCATACTTGAGCATATACTTTCCACCTTCTCCGTAGCAGGTTACAACTGAGTCACGAATCATTCCACACATTTTGGAAGTAGTGACCCGAAGTAGCCGGTCACTCTCGCCCTCACCTATATATGCTCTCCCCCAATCAGTGTCTACCATCTGGTATGTCAATGTCACATCTTAGCAAGATTATAGTGATTATTAAAATTGTAGCATGAACTTTGAATTAAAGAAAATTCTTACCAATGCAGTTGTTATGAAATCTTTTGGGATAGAAACAGAAGTGTAGGGGTGTAGTTGGTTGACGTGGTTTCCGGCATCTTGATTATCAGCATCATGAACTGGTATATCTGGTTTTCCCAATTCTGAGATCTGCGCAGGATCATTGTGAACCTATACTTCCTCCGCATCAACTTCAACAAGTTCATTGCCAATATCTGCTATGTTTGGTAGTAAAACCGATGATGTTATATCTTTATATGAAAATGTGCTAGTTTTATAAACTGTTATTTGTTTTGTTTTATGTTACCAATTGGAAGTTGTTCACCATCTTTAGAAGACGACTGTCTTTTACTTCCTTGCCCACACTCGAACCACCTTTTAAAACCTGCACGAGTTGTGAAGTAAATCTTAGTACGTAATTCCCTTCACTAAAATGGTAAATTTCATACATGAATTAGTTTAATTACCTCAGTTGTTGCTAGCATATTTATTAAACCTGTCACTAGTTGTTCCCGGGCCTACATTGGTTTGCAAAATAACAGTAACAATGACGAGTTAGGAAGAAAATCTCGGTCTTAATGGTTGACTGAAATAAAACTAACCAAATGTATGTGTCATACTTGTATTAGAGCTTCCTATTGCAAGACCTAGTTGAGCTTCAACCGAGTTAACCGCATAATCTGTAATAATATATACTTCATAACTGTAAGAATACAATTATATTTCCTAAGTATTTCCTAATTATAAATTATAAACATGTATATTTATTTTTTTTTGAAGTGATTTCACCTGTCCTATGTTTTTTAATCATAGTAGGAGCCTGGTTTTCATCGTCACTTCCCTCTATGTTGTACAAAGTGAATGGCAAAGGAGAATGATCTTGCGCATTCAGCAAAAATCCAGCTTGTTTCTTATCTTTGTATTTTGAAATTAACCAAGGGTGTATGAATTGAAACCATGTTTAAAAATTAAAATGAAAAATATTCATGAATGGAGTTTTACCCATAGTTGTTAGCTGGGAGCAGTGTATGAAACCATAGCCCTCCATTTGTGAGCATTGCAAAACACCGTCGTCATCCTCTTCGTAACGACATGACTTCTTGCTGGAACTGCCATGACCCTCCTCAATCAACTTGTACCCCTTGGGTGGTGCAAAGTTCCGCACAGTGCTAGTGCCGACATCCAGAATGGTTACTCCGAAGTTCCTTTCGCGGTCATAGAGTAGAAGAAGCACATCTCCCACCTTGAGGTTGTAATATTGACAGAAGTCCGCCCAACCAGATTTTAAAGAAAGTCCTTTAGGGGTGCTTGAAACTCCAACTTTCCATGCCTTTCCATCTCCCAAAGTTAAAAAATACATCAGTACTATCCAAATTGAAGCTTTTTTCCACAAACAATGGTGGTAATGGCTGCATTACACAAACAAGTTACTTTCTTCAACATTTGAGTACAAATTGAGAAGCTACATCTCCTATCATAGCAATAATGTTTGTAAAAAAACGAAATACAAGCATAACATCACTTTAATTATCCCCGTTGAACTTTTATTAGTGACAATTGAATTACATTTAACTGCATTAAATTTTGGAATTAATGGGAGAATGTCGTACTATAAGGTACAGAACTAAATTCCGGCAATTTAATGCTTTTCCAACATAATTGCAGATAATAATACACAAGACAAAAACAAAACGGCAAAACCAAAACAAAACCAAACGGGCCATTAAATGAAGTATGAGTGTGTTTTAATCAGGAGTAGCGTATCCTTACCAGACTTGTTGTCGGTAAGGTACAAACCTAAATTCCGGCAATTTAATGCAACATCCGTGCAGATAATAATACACAAGACGAAAATACAACGAAACAAAAACAAAACGGGCCATTAAATGAAGTTTTAATCAGGAGTAGCGTATTCTTACCAGACTTGTTGTCGGCGTCTTTGTTACAGAGTAGAAGAAGAAGTTTTCCACCATCATTGTTGGAATCTGAGTCATTATTTGCTGAAATTCGATCACAAACCCTAACAGTGTTTCTTGGTGATCCTTTTTTTTTTTTTTTTTTTTAAGTTTGAGGTAGATATTGACTGGGGGATCGATTCCTTCTTCAGCTATTTTCTTGTTTTGCCCTTTGTTTCTTGCATTGGGTTAAGAGGAATGGGGAATTCGGATAATGATGGGTTATTAGGTGGGGAGGTAGAGTATGGAAGTGAAGAAGAGTGAAGAAGTAGGAGTGCTTTTTCACTGTTGCTGTCAACTCTCATTAATGAATGCAGATTTCATGCGTTCATGCTATCGAGATGAAATCCTTCCAAATCTCCAAATCCTCCACACATGCTGTCCATCTTTATTTAATTAAAAAAAAAATTAATAAAAAATATGGCGAGCTAAATGGCAAGCGTAGTAATATTGCGGCCAAATGTAAACGGCAAATGTAAGCCTATTTATTTCGCTTCCCAAGTTATTTCCATTTAGTACTTATAATTTAATAAAGTTATATGACTTTATGTTTTCTCCTCTTCTAACGGAGCTGGTTAAATACAGGATTAGTAGACTCGCTGCCTAACCCTGAGGCACCTGCCAGACCTGGCCTTTGCTTGACAGATTTTATTTTATTGAAGTCTTGAAGTTACCCTCTCTTCCATCATAGCAATCTATTCTGTCATTCCTTCGCTTATCGAAACCCCTTTATTATCCCCTTTAATATATCTAACACTATATTTAACATATTTAATCCCCTTTATTTAAAGGTTCGTATGGGTGGATGTTGATGATTATTATATTATGATAAGCAATGTGTTACGACTTTAATATATTTTTATATAAATAAAGGTTCGTGTGAGTGGATGTGGATGAGTATTATTTTATATTAACCAATTTAATAGGAATTTAATATATTTATCTATAGATTTCAAGGTTCGTTTTGGTTGAGGTTGATGAGTATTATATCATAATAAGCAATTTGATAGGATTCCCATTTCAATATATCTAACACTATATTGTAAGGTTCATATGGGTGGAGGTTGATGAGTAGTATGTTATGATAAGCTATTTGATAGGACTTTAATGTATTTAGCCCTATATTTAGAGGTTCTTCTGGGTGGTTGTTGATAAATAGTATATTATAATAAGCAATTTAATAGGACTTTAATATATTTATCCCTATATTTAAAGGTTTGTTTGGTTTTATGGTTGATGAATATTATATTATAATAAGTAATTTGATAGTAGTTTAATGAAATTTAATATATTTAGTCGTACATTTAAATGTTTGTGTTGGACTTTAATAAGCTATTTAATAGGACTTTAATATATATTATATTAAGCAATTTGACAGGAATTTAATATATTTATCTCTATATATAAAGGTTTGTGTGGTTGGAGGATGATGAATATTAGATTATAATAAGCAATTTGATAGGACTTTAATATATTTAGCCCTATATTCAAACGGTTTGTGTGTGTGTATGTTGTTTAATAATTTTTCTTTGTATTAATGGTTTACAATACATCCAAATTAAATTATTTAAGGTTAATTGGGTTTCGCAAGTTTATTCCATTTACTACATTTAATTTCATAATTTGCATGCCCGTTTAACAAATATTTGTTTATTCTTTACGAGTATCATGTTTGACCTGAAATGGACTTTTTGTACATGTGTTCCTTTGAAGTAGTATATGTCCGAAATAGTAAAAATGGGCCGTAACTGTTATGACCCGTTTCTATTCATATATGGTGGGCCCTACTTCGTGTATTGGGCAGGTTGTATTGTGCATCACTGTACAATTGCACATTAATAATGGTTTGTGTGTGTGTGTGTGTATATGTTGTTTAATAATTTTTCTTTGTATTAATGGTTTACAATACATCAAATTAAATTCTTTAAGGTTAATTGGGCTTCGCAAGTTTATTCCATTTACTACATTTAATTTCATAATTTGCAGGCCCGTTTAACAAATATTTGTTTATTCTTTACGAGTATCATGTTTGACCTGAAATGGGCTTTTTGTACATGTATTCCTTTGAAGTAGTATATATCCGAAATAGTAAAAATGGATCGTAATTGTTACGGCCCGTTTATATATTCATATACGGTGGGCCCTACTTCGTGTTTTGTGCAGGTTGTATTGTGCATCACTGTACAATTTCACATTAATAATGGGCCACAAAAAAAATATTGGCCCATGTTCGGCAACTGTTCTTGTGGAACAATTACTGTGCTGGTTTGGTAGGGTACATCACATCTGCCATTGCTCCTTTGTGGCCCACAAAATCCAAGTTATTTCCTGGCTATCGTTATTATTAGGTCCACAAATCTACTCACAAATGTACTATATATATTACATTACGTGTATATTCCGGAGGAATATTGAAGGAAGGGGAGGATAGGTAATCTCTCTTGCATCTGCAATTCAAAATATTCCACTCTCTGTCACCACTCTTACGCTTTTTCTTTTCCTTTGTCGTTTCCAGTTTAAGATACAAATTGGGGAATTGTCAGATTGGAATACTCACATTCTTCCTAAAAATTGGTAATTTTGCATACTCTCTTACATATCTGTTGCATCTGCAATTCAAAATATTCCACTCTCTATCACCACTCTTACGCTTTTCCTTTTCCTTTCTCGTTTCCAGTTTAAGATACAAATTGACAGATCGGCACACTCACAGTCTTCCTAAAAACTGTTAAGTTTGCATACTCTCTTACATATCTGCTGTATCTACTTCAGATCAGAAGTTAACGACAATTCAATTTTTTTTTTTACTTGTAGTCAGATAATGGGCGCGCCGCAGTGGTTAGATGTTGCTAAATCTTTCTTTACTGTCGTCGATGATACTCAATTAGCCTTTGTGGTAAGTCTTCCGTCATCCATCCTTGTGTGTGGATGATACGCAATTTTAGGGATCTGTTTGCAGATGTATGAGATGATATATTTTAGTTGCAAATGTCTGTTAAATGGAACTTGTATTTGAAATGGAACTTGGACTTGAAATGTTGACCATTGAATTTTTGATTTTTAGTCAGATCTATTTTTTTAGATTATTTTTATTTTTTTGTGTGTTGGTGATATGCATTGGGGTTTAGGGATCTTTTTGAAGATGTACGCAATGATGTATTTTATTTTAATAATACACTGGATTTGAAAATGTCGGTTAAATGGAACATGGATTTGAAATGGATCTTGATTCAGTTTTTTTGTTTATAGTATTGTAATTCTTTTTATGTTTTATTTAAATGCATGTTATTTATGTTGTCCTTGAAGAGTAAAATGTCTGATTCCTGCAGCGTTTCCCTGCATTGTTCTGTTCTAAAAATATGAACATTTTCCCGACCGAAGTATACTTATCTACAGCTGATGAGAAGCCATGGAAGGTGTGCATAACAGCAGATGCTTATGGATTCAAAATCGATAAGGGTTGGGCTAAGTTCCGGGATCATTACAAGTTTCACTGTGGCAATGTGTTAGTTTTTTACTATTACGATGCTATGCACTTCTCTGTTACAATCCTCGAAGTGCGTACAGGAATGCCTCGGATAATTGAACCATTACCTACATACTCAGGTATGTTACGTTACATATTGAGTATTCATCTCCTTTGGATATGTTCTTTAAGTAATAGATTCCTTATATTCTTTATGTCTTGTAGTGGGAGTTGTGTGTGGTACTACTTCTATTACTCCTTTGGATAATAAGAGAAAGCGAGATGGTATGAACTTTTTACAAATTTTATGTACTTCTGAAGCTTTGTGAAATATTTTTTTGAATGGATACATTACATCTTGGAATGCAGCCGATGATTTCTCAAAGCCTCTTAAATCTGTTTTCGTTGACGGTGATGATAACAATTCAGATGAAGGTGGTATTTCGAAAAACATTTCTCCCTTTCATTCTTACTTGGACATTTTGAAATAATGAAATATCATATCTTTATAGGCGATGACTGTACAAGTTCTAGTTCGTCTTTCAAAATCTATCCTCGTGCAGGTCGATTTGATAGTTCAGACGAGATGCAATGTACATCTGGGATTGCACCACCTGAAGGTTTATATATTTCGATTTTAATTTTGCACTGTTATTGTGAAGGACACATACTGTTGATACTCACTATAATTTATTTCACAGTTAACACTCACAATCGAACTTGCTTCCCCGTTGTATCTACTGGACACATGGAGCATGGACTGGTACGTTATATTAACGCATGGCTTCCCATGTCACAGTCTTACATTCTTAGTATTTTAATTATTGATGTTATGCAGAAAATACCAAATGATTGGGCGACTGAGAATTTGGATGTTGGACTGAACTTAAGAACACTCTGCGTTCTGGACCGCAAAACACTCACACCTCTTGATTCTTTTCCAATTGTCTGCAAACTTCTTGAAGCACCTATATCGACCTGCTCTATCACAAACGGATGGGTGAAGTTTGCTTTCGATAATGCTGTTAAGGTGAATGATGTAGTGGCAATTGAAGTTCAGAAAGATAATACCAAAATTTGGAAGGTTGTGATCTACCCCAGTGGCAAATAAATTTCGAGTAGTTAAACTTATTTTTAGCTTTAAGGGTTGTTCTTTGGAGCCCTTAATTGTTCTTCAACTTTTGAACCCTTAAACTTTTGTGGGATGTACAGTGCAGGTGAAGTGTTTTGTCATCCCAGGTTGCATCTGGCCCAATATTTATTTTGTTGGCCCATAACAATCTTGTTGAGCCTATAACAATCTTATTGGGCTTACATTTCAACGTATGAAAGTGCCTGCTCCCATAAAAATCTTATTGGGCCATGTAAACGTATAACAGTGTTTGGGCCCATAAACCCATAAACGTATAACAGTGTTTGGGCCATTATTCATGTATTTGCATTGCCCAATTTTTCGTCTCTATCTGGCCCGTATGAATTTTGTTTGCAATTAAGATATGAGCTATGTTTTGGTGACTTTTTCTTCATCTTAATTGCCTAGGCCCATAACAATCGTATTGGGCCATGTAAACGTATGACAGTGTTTGGGTCCATAAACGTCGTGATATATGGGTCATTATTCATGTATTTGCAATGCTCAATTACCCGTCTGTAACTGGCCCGTATGAATTTTGTTTGTAATTAAGATGCGAGAGAACTTTTTTGTTCATCTTAATTGCCTGGGCCCATAACAATCGTATTGGGCCATGTAAATGTATATCAGTGTTTGGGCCCATAAACGTCGTGATATATGCGACATTATTCATGTATTTGCATTGCCCAATGACACGTCTGTAACTGGCCCATAAACTACGTGGTTGTATATGTAATTTACGTTTCCTGTCTCATAAACGACATTTTTGCCGAAATGACGTTACCTAGTCCGTAAACAGCCAAAAAAAATTTTTTGTGTATTTTAATTGATGGTGTAAATGTAGTAACCTGTACAATTTGATGACCTCCTATTTTCTTTGGTCACATCGTACTATAATATTAAGAGCTTTAAATTTATATTACCCTCTGGGCCTTGCAGCAACATGCCCAAAGTTGGCCCAAGTATAGAACAAGCCTTTTTTAGGTTGAAGAATCAAATCAAAGTAACTTTAATTTCAGCCCCTTTAATTTAGTTACAACTAAAATTTTTATTTTTATATGTACATGTGGTTTCTTCCTTCCGTTCTCCTTCCCGGAACCCAAAATCGTGCCGTTTATGTGAACACTTAGTCCTGCTTCTGTTTCAATATGGAGGTCGCAGGGTTTGTAAAATTTCTATTAAAATGTACTAGTGTTTAATCCACGTAGCTGATATGTAATTTCTGTAATAGATCTACAATGGAGGTTCCTGCTTGGTTGTGCAAGGGAAGTCGTTTGTCGTTGTTGTACCGTCGACGACCTCATCTTTTTTCCTTGTTTCATTGTAAGTATTTCCTTTATGCTTTGCAGTATATCAATTACTAGATCCTATGGTTTGAAATTGTTCAATGTAGGCCTGTTCTAGATCCCCAATTTAGACCGTGAATTACGTATTCAGATATTTGTTATATAAAGGATATTACGGAAATTTGTTATAATTGTTATTAGATGGGGATGATATTGATGGAATTTTTTTGTTTAACGGAGAGTAAATATCTTTTATGATTTAGTGGGAGAGAATATTAGAGAAGCCCAATTTATTGCAGATATTATTCATGAAATGAAATTGAAATCTTAGAAAATTGATGAAATTCTTAGAAAATTAATGAAGACAGCTATTCCATTCACAAAATGAAATTGAAAATAGTGACATTGCCATAAACAACTTAAACTGGTCCATAAAATAATTCAAAAAAAAAGCTTAAACATCAAAGCGATCAACCAACTCTGCCATGGTCTCTTGGACAGTTTGGAGCAATTGATCATGGTACACTCCTGGAGCATAGTCTGCTAACTCTGCCATGTCCCTCTCCATGTCTTGGAGAATCATGCGGAGTGTGGTTGCTTCGTACGAAACTTCCTCATGCTCAACCCCAATAAGGATGAGATGAGTGCAGCAATGAGCAGCCCAGAAAAGTGTGGTCCAGATGCCACTTGGGTTGAGAGAACGCTTGTGTAGCTCCCTAAACTTCTGCAAAACGGTTGGCTCCCTTATCCAGCGGTCATTTTCATCATGGTAGCTACAAATAAAAAACAGAATAAGTTAGTGTATTTTTCCTAAATAAAGGTATATAAAATGAGTTAAATAAAAGAAAACCAAAAACTCACATGATGCCAACAGCGATGTGGTTGCTGAGCCTATTCTTCAGTGCAGAAGAGAGGTTTTGTTGAGGATCTTTAGCCATTGAATTCTTGTTAATCAGATTAATAGTTTTGATATGGATGTGGAGTGATTTTGTGAAGAAACTAGGCTCTATTTATAGCTGGAATTAGAAAGGTGTTTGTAGTAGTATTAATGTTAGTCATTAGATTCATTGGGATAATGCAGATTTTTCTCCTTGGAATTCCATTCTTGAATGCCATTGGGGGTTATACATGTACATGCATTGGTGGGTATAAGTCAAAGATGAAAAGTTATTTGGGTTGTGTGTGTTTATATGGTTTCAAAAAAAAAAAGCTGATTATGTTCCTCTTTGTACGATTTAGTGGGACAAAATATAAATGCATTGAGAAATCATTCAATGAATATAAATTTCATAAATCTGGACCAATGCATCGGCACCCAAATTTGTCTCTTGAACTACCCATCATAATTTTAACTTCAATAAATCTAAATCATAATTACTGCATTTTAACTTGAATTCATGCAAGAGAAAAAAATATAATATTTACGTGTAACCATCATAATTTTAAATTCAATTCATGCAAGAGAAAAAAAAATTACTTCCCCCCGAATAAAGAATAAAGATATTGAGAATGGCACTCCACGGTTGCGGCTCGTCCTACTTCCCCAGAGGCTACTGCTATGCAGGTAACAGATATCATCCAAATCCCTCCTACTCCCTCCTGCTGCATTTTACATTAGCTAAATTTTGTATTTCTTATATAGTCTATGTTGCAAATCTTGCACTGAATTTCCGTATATGTAGTGATCTGACATGCATCACTGACTGGGTAGATGAATCGACGTTTCGTATTATAAGGACATTCATGTTTGCTATTTCAGGTCCTTTCGCGCACCTTAAGGGTGCACCACGGAGGGCGTTTCATGCCATGTGTCAGTGACAAGAAAGTGGACTACTTTGGTGGTCAACACTTTTGGATCCACCATATTAATCCCGGCCAATTCACACTAGCCCAGTTATTGGAAATGGTCCATAGGCAGATTGGTCCTGAAGCTTCTCTGCCAATGGAGGCTTGGTATGCGAAGTTGGATGTAACCTGGCCAAAATGCATCAACATTCTGCACTTCGACAACGACCTGAATGAGCTATTCCTAGATTTGGATGCGAAGCGTGAATTATGCGGTGTGGTGTACTTGCAGACTCAAGAGGCTGCAACTGAACCAGAGGGTATGACTCTCAACCACCTGCCCCATCCACTCGATCAGCTGCCCGGTATTAATTTGCATTACATATATACGAAGATTTAGAAATGGGGAGCAATACATGTCCGTTACATATATAACTAGTTTTTTGTTTCGTTGCCAATGTCCGATTTCTTGGATATTATGTACCGCATTCAGACATATATATGTATCGTTGGATATGTATCTAATAAGATACATAAATAAATTGTAAATATAGTTGTAGTTCATCACATCAGGTTATCAGTCACACTGTCTTACAATAATAGATGAAAAGATGTATGATTTCTTGGACATTATGTACCGCAATGAGACATATATATGTATCGTTGGATATGTATCTAATAAGATACATAAATAAATTGTAAATATAGTTGTAGTTCATCATATCAGGTCACATCAAGTTATCAGTCACACTATCTTACAGTAATAGATGAAAAGATGTATGATTTCTTGGACATTATGTACCGCAATGAGACATATATATGTATCGTTGGATATGTATCTAATAAGATACATAAATAAATTGTAAATATAGTTGTAGTTCATCATATCAGGTCACATCAAGTTATCAGTCACACTATCTTACAATAATAGATGAAAAGATGTATGATTTCTTGGACATTATGTACCGCAATGAGACATATATATGTATCGTTGGATATGTATCTAATAAGATACATAAATAAATGGGGCTATTACTTTTGGTACCCCTGCTATTGTCGAGTATTACAGATTAGTCCAGCTATATTTTTTATTACACGAGACTCCCTTACTAAACCAATGTAATTACATTTTAACCCACGGATTTGACTTTCTACGCTCTAAGCCCTGGAAATGACATTTATGCCCCGCCGGAATTTCAGATTCTAAATTACGCCAAACAACATGAAGTTTCGTTTATTACAAATTCACCCCAAATGTTTTGACTTTTACAATATTAACACAAACAATTTATAAATTAGCCCACATAATTTAGCTATATTTCAAAATAGTTTACAAATTATTTTAAAACAAACCCCTACAAAAATTGAATTTCAAAATGAGTCCCAAATTTTATTTTTTACCTTTTCTTTTTTTCTTTATTAAATAAAAATAAATAATACTAAATAAAAATAAATTAAAAAAAAAAAGGAAGAAGATGAACAGTAACTCCGATCGGAGCTTTCTGATCGGAGTACAAAGCTCCGATTGGGGCTTTGCAAAGCCCCAATCGGAGCTTGGCACAGCTCCAATCGGAGCTGTATAACACAGCTCCGACTGGAGCTGTGCCAAGCTCCAATCAGAGCTTAACAAAGCTCCAAAGCTCCGACTAGAGCTTTGCACAGCTCCAGTCGGAGCTGTGTTAGGAGCTGTGTAACACAGCTCCGATTGGAGCTGTGCCAAGCTCCAATCGGAGCTTTGTTAAGCTCCGACTGGAGCTTTGCACAGCTCCAGTCAGTACACAGCTCCGATTGGAGCTGTGCCAAGCTCCGATTGGATCTTAACACAGCTCCAATCAGAGCTGTAAACTCCCGTACCGGAGTTCTAACTTTGGTACCGGAGCTGTAAACTTCGATACCGGAGTCTAACTCCGTTACCGGAGCTGTAAACTCCGGTACCGGAGTTGGATTTAAAAAAATGTAAAAGAAAAAAAAAAGAAAGAAAAGAGAAAAGAAAGAAAGAGAAAAAAGAAAAATAGAAAAAAGAAAACGAAAAGAAAGAAAAAATAGAAATTATATAGTTAAGGGCGTGTTTGGTTGAGCGAAAATTAGAAAACCCAACTTACCGGAGTCAACACCGGAGGTCCGACTGGACTAAAATGTAATTAACCGCTATAGTTGGACTAGAATGAAAAGTGAGTGTTTAGTGGGGGTGGTAGATGTAATTTTGTCTAAATAAATTGTAAATATAGTTGTAGTTCATCACATCAGGTCACATCAGGTTATCAGTCACACTATCTTACAGTAATAGATGAAAAGATGTATGTAATAGAGTTATTAGCAACTACCAAGTATTTTAATGATTAAGCTTTTACGGATAAGTTATTAATGGGCGATTGGAAATGCCAAAAAACGTAAACCCTAAACCCCAACCCTAAACCCTAAACCCCAACCCTAAACCCTTAAACCTAGACCCTTTATCTTAAACATTATGAACTTGTATTGGTGGTTGCGTATGTCATTTAGGTATGCTATCTCATAAACTTTTTTTTTTCTTTTTATTGATTGTATAAATATACTAACCCGTATAATCATATAATATGAAGAGCTTTAAATGTATATTTGGTTTCTTCCTCCCTATGGGCCTTGCAGCAACCGGCCCACTTCTGTCCCAAATGTTTTATAGAACCGGCCTTTTTTGGGCCCATTTATTTCTACCCGATTTATTATTTTTATATGTACATTTGGTTTCCTTCACGGAACACTACATCGTGGAACACTAAATCTCCTTGACAGAACACTAAATCGTGGCGTTAATGTAAACCCCTCCTTCTGCTGCTTTCTCAGTATCGATTACGACGGGTTAGTAAAATTCCTCTTAAAATGTACTACTGTTTAATCCACCTAGCTCATATCTAATTTCTATAATAGATCTACAATGGAGGTTTCTGCTTGTTTGGGACAACGCAAGTGTTTTTTCGTTGTTGTACCGGATACGACCTCATCTTCCATCGTAAGTTTTTCCTTTATGCTTTGCACTACATAAATTACTAGATCTCATGGTTTGAATTTATTCAATTTAAGCCAGTTTTAGATCCCCAAATTAGACCGTCATATACGATTTACTGGTTATATTTGAACTTATATTTATGTTATTAGAAGAATAAATAGAAATATCTTGTACGATTTACTGGTTATATTTGAACTTATATTTATGTTTTAATTAATTTCATAGTGTATACCGGTGCTGTTTGCTACAAATCTGCCTGAAAGACTATCAAATGAAGTGTATCTGTCTACTGGTGATGAGAAGACTTGGAAAGTTGTTGTGCCTACTGATGCATTTGGTTGTAAATTTGAAAATGGTTGGATGGATTTCAGAGACTACTACCAGCTACAGCCTGGTGATGTTTTATTTTTACGCTATGATGAGCCTAATCAATTCTTCGTTACTATCCTTGAAATTGCGACTGGGCTACCTCGAGAAATTGGTGGAGCACAAAATTGTGCAGGGGCTGCTGAGCGAGGAATTCCCCGGTTTACTGATGATATGCTTATAGCAGCTGGTCTGAAATTCGTGGTGGTGGAATGCAAGAATGGCCATAGATGGAAGAAATGGAAAAGTAAGTCTTCTAATGTTCCATTTACATACTGTTGCAAAGTTGAAATTCATAAATATGTCCTAGTTTGTAAAGATGTGTTGCAATATTATTTCATTATTTCATAGGGTCCAGTACTATTGGGACTGGTGTTCACAATGTTTCAGGCTTGTCTACACAACAGGACAGTGATGGTAAGCATACATACTGTCCCCAAGTTATTATGGAATCATTAGATGTTTAGTGTGTGACTTAGTCTGTATGTGTGATAGGATGTGCAAGTTCTTCTACTGCTTCGTGGGCAGAGGCATTTGGTGATGAATTAGACATAGCAGATGAAGATGAAGGGGTTGTTTCTGGTATTGGGATTATGAAGTAGTGAAGTAATTTTACGCCTATCAAATCTTGTGCCTGTTGTATTGATCATTTTCATTTATTTCTTTACAGGTAATCTTCACAACCCGACTTGCTTCCCAGTGGTATCACCTGGACATTTAGAGAATGGCCTGGTATTTGTCATTATATATTCTATTTAATGAATAAGCTGTGTATGACTTATGTGAGTTTGATATTGTTATTACAGGTACTCCCATTTCACTGGGCGCGTAATTTTTTTGCTGCAGGTGTTCACCCAGTTACATTTTTGTTGTTAGATAGCGTGACCCACAAGACTATCGATTTTCTTCCTGTTGTTTGCAAGCTTGTAGAGGGTCCTACTCCAGCATGCACTGTTATGTATGGTTGGTCTACTTTTGCTAGGACACATGGTGTAAATGAGATGGACATGTTATCCATCGAGGTTGACGCAGCTAATGTTGGGACTTGGAAAGTAGAGATTCACCGCCGTTGAAGTGCTTGGGTGCATTATCTTATTTTTTGTTCGGTATGTAAGTATGAAAAAACTATTTGTGATCCGACCATAGGTTTGGGCCTGCCCATTCCCATGTTTTGTTGCTGCCCATTACTCTTTCATTTATTTTTTGGCAGATATGGGCCGTGCAACTTGAATATTTTGCAATGTAAATTATGGGCCTGCCAGAAGGTCCAAAACTATGTATTAGGATGTGGCAGTATTTTGCGATTTATGTTTTCCGTTGTATAAGCAAATTGGTATCCCATATTCCAGAAAGAAATATGACGATTTGTAGAAATATTTAGTACCCACATCAGGTAAAGACGTATGGGCTGGCATTTCTGGGCTATTGGGCTTTTCGTAAGGGCTTATTCTTTGGACTTAGAGAGCGGCCCATTTTGAGCTTGATGAGGGCCTGTCAATATGGTACGAGCGATAATTAGGCTTATACGAGCGGTTTCTGGGCTTATACGAGCGGCATTCCCGTATGATTGCTGTGAAGAACCATGTCAAGGAAGGTGACCTCGATAGATGTGCGTTCGAGCCAAGGGGTTTTGCAACAACGTCGTGGATTATCCAAGAGGAGGAGCTAGAGTACACTTGGAGTAAGGACTCCTATGCCTATTCATGCACCACCGAAGGGACAGAAACCACGTCAGCAATCCATCACAAGGACTACAAAGTTCGAGTGAACCGGAAGGCACCGGGACATTCTCGCCGCGACGGATTCAGTCATGAGTTCGCAGTTGCTAGAAGGTTCCGAAGCGCTAGCTTGGTTCCAATACATAACGACATGGGTACCCAGCACCTTGTTGGGGTGCCCCTTGTCTGCCTCTAAAGTGAGCATCATATAGACATCGGTCAGATCAACAGTAGAGAGTGTGGTCGACATTGGAAAAGATGGTAGAAGACTTCTGAGTATCCGAGCAGCTTACTGTAACCTTCTCGTGGTGTAAAACGTTGGAGGGGGAGGTCCTGATACCACTGCCCTTTCCCTTTCAACAGTTCACATCCTATTGGAGGGCTACAGGATGAAGTATTCCATAACAGCGGCGGCTAATCTTGAGGATTCTATTCGATAATGCAACTCTACTGGCGATGATGATTGTGACAGTAGTGACAAGGAAGGCCATACGGACAATGATGATACAGATAGAGGAGTTGTTCCTATCCGGCCTATAATTGAAACTACCATGCATACCAGAAGACCTGATGACATCCTATAAAGCTCCCGGAGCAGTTCCAATAACTCACAAGCAGCACACTCAGCCGACCGAGGCCAAACCATGGGGTAACATCTAGTATCACATCTTATTTCCTCATTTTCTTACTGCTAGGGACTAGCGTTAATTTCATGAGGGGGGATGGGATTTAAGTGATCTGATGTTGTTAGTTTGGAGCTTGGTATTGGTAGGATGAGTATAGTACCTCGCATGCTTTTTCCGTCTGCATTTGCATTTGCACGTTTACTGCTTTCATAGATTTTTTAGGTTGCATTCACTACATTCATCCTAGGATAGTCTTGCATGTTTTATATGGAGTTTATTGCCGAATTTTTTGAACTTTTTTTTTGGGTAGATCAACTAACTATGCCATTAATCGTATGCTTCATCTCTATGAATTTGTTTGAGGTTTTTCTCGCTTGGTTTGTCACATTTATGTATTGCACTTAGTTAAGCTTGGTAGTCTCGACATCACTTAGTGGTGTTTTCTCTACTGCGGTTCACGAAGGCCTTTATAATAGGATGATGCATGTTAGGGTCTTATGGTTGTTTTCCCGAGTAATTATGTACCTAAGAGGCAACAAGTCTTCACCATGCTTTGAGATTGCTAAATGCCTAGGAAGGAGGTAGTGTGAGGTTGTGTGATCCTTTGTTTATAACCTATTCTTCCGAATAGGTTTGGGGAGGGGGTTACACCATCATTAGACTTGTTTCTGTTTTTCATTTTCGTATCGTGAGTTTATTTTTCCTTTTCCGTGAATTTTGTACTCCAACCTATTCTTTCGAATAGGTTTGGGGAAGTCGTGTGAGTCATTTTGTTTCTCTTTTTGTTATGCTACTGCTGGCTAGGAAATTCGAATAAAAAAAAGAAAGAAAAATTCCAGAAAAAAAGAGAAAAAGAAAAAGAAAAAAGAATCTGGAAAGAAAAAAAAAGAAAAGAAAAGACCCCAAAAATGCAAAGAAGGGTCCAAAAAAGGAAGCCAAATAGCAGTTTAGCAAAGTGTTGAGTCTTATTTTCCATTTTTTGTAATGTTCGTAATCGTGTTGTAATTTTCTATTTTTTTATCTTTTTTGTCTTGAGTGTCATCTGTTCTAGACCACCCTCGTCCTGCCATTCAGGAAGTGGTGAATAGCTTAAGACTTTACTTGAGAGATGGGTAGAATAGGGGAGTGTTATCTTTTATAGGGAACCCTCCTTCGTTTGATGAGAGGCAGTACTGGTTCGACCTCTTTTGAGGAAAAGTCTTAACATGGTGGAACAGCAGTAAGTCCTCAGTTTCATAGGCACGGGGCAACCATTCGTATCTTAGCATGCTTCATTACGTCGTCACTGACTAGGTCCAGGTAGAGAATGTTACGAGAGACTATCTTGTCTTGACATAAGTGCTTATGTGGATGTGTATAAGTCAATCGAGGTATTCTTCAACCTATATTCATGCTTTGATTTATATGGTTTTTGTTCATATGTTTTTAGGTAGATTCAGTAGATTAGTTCATTTTATTTGGCATGAGACTCCATTTTGTGTCTTGCATGTTTTTTGCATTAGAGTCTAGCTTAGTTGCTTGAGGACAAGCAAAGGTTCGATTTGGGGAGTTTGATGAATGTGTATTTTACACTTTCATTCGAGTCTTTTTCACCTATTTTAGCTATCCTCTATGTTAATTTAGCTATATTTTAGTGCATTTTATTAGAATAGTGTCACGTTTCCCTTTAGATTTTATTTTACAGGTTTTGGTTGAAAATCGAAGATTTCCGGGCAATTATATTGAAGTTGACAAGGAATTGGTGTTCCAGAAGCCTATTTGTAGTATCTGAAGGTTTCCGGATAGGATTTGGAGTCTAGGGGCCGAATTTGGAGGTTAGAAGGCTACTAGAAGTCAGAAACCGAGTCCGAAAAGGGGAAGAAATCCAAAAACGCGTCGAAAACGCGGAATTCCGCGAAAAAGCCGTCGGGCGAACCGCCGCATATGTGGGGCGAACCGCCCCACACCGGGCGAACCACCGGGTGTGTGGGGCGAACCGCCTCACAGTAATTCGAAGCCTATATATAGTTGCTCAGTTTTCTCCGAAAATCATACTTTTCCAGACCTACTTTCTCACCTTTCTCTGTAGTTTTAGGTAGGAACTTCCCAGGGCCTGTCCTGGGAGTTCGTAGCTTAGGGGACACTTTTTCATAGCGGATTGGAGCTCGTAGGATCGCAATTCTTCGGAGATTGACAACCTTCGGTAACTTGTATCTTACAGTTTAATCTACTTATTTTATATATCTTTCAACATGTTTTCTTCTATGATTTCTATTGGTTGCTTGCCTATTATGAGTAGCTAAACTTATCGTTGGTGGTAGTATGTGAATTCTTAGCGAAGGGAAGATAATCATGCTAATGGCTATATCGCGCATTATACTCTGTGTCATTGCTTTATTTCGTTGATAGGCACAACCTAAATTCTCGTATGTTGTATTAATTATCATGCACAATTGGACCCTTGTCGACCTGGACGCGAGTTTATCTTCGTAGTGTTGAATAATTACGGAACACATTAGGACAATAGTGATTGACTTGTCAGACCAATTATCTTCGTAGTGCTTAATAATTGCAACAGGACACTAGATTGATTCAAAGATCTCTATGCAAGACCGAGAAATTTATGCATGATTATCGACCCGTTATGCTTTGAAGGATCATACTATCACCAATCTCCATTATCTGTTAGAAAACCCCCTTTGCTATCTGTCCGCTGTTTATATTCTCTTGTTAAATAGATAAAGCTAGTTATAGTCCTGAGAGAACGACACTCAAGTCATTCTACTGCTACACTACGGTTTTCGTTGTAGTTGTGGATTGCCTTTGGCTAAATTACAAATATTATTTGATTGAATTCGGAGCACGACATCCGCCGTTCATCACGTTACATGCCAATGCTTGACTTCCCTAGTCTGCACATAGTAATCGGCGACAATGACAGTCGATTCCTGGTGAGTGATTATCTGTTAATTGAGTTATTGGAGATATTAATAGAACTCTAGGTCTTCAATAACAATTAGGGGTAAATCAATTATTATGAGATTGAATATACATGTATACTGATTATCTTTTCATTTAGAGTTCTGTAGTAGAGATTTATATTCATTTTCTGTATTCATGGTATTTATTGAACTGGGATTTTGAGTAGTAACTGTGTCAGATTTGTTCTTGGTGTTAATTTGAGTAGCATCCGATGAAATTGTATGTTATGGTGTTAATTTATATTCATTTAGCATCCCTGTAGTCATGGACATAGTGGTTAAATATAGTAACAAAAATCTGTATTTTTTTTTTTTTTTTTGTTAATTTGAGTAGCCTACCCAAAGCGTGATTCTTTTTTTTGTTGTTATTTTGAAATGCATTTGATAATAATGGGTTCTTATGGTGTAGTACTTAATTGCTTTGCTATTGCATTGCTACTCTGTTGTAGGCAATTCCTACCGCCTTCGAGGAGTCTCACTTGAAACTACTGCCAAGGTCTGTAACGCTTTCAACCGGTGACAATATCAGGTGGGTCGTTGATTTAATAAGAACGGCAACAGGTGTTTCGAATTTCGGTGAAGGGTGGTCTGCTTTCTACAAGAAATATGGCCTTTCGGCATCTTATGCTTTGCTCATGACATTTGACAATGAAAACCACTTTGACGTGAGGGTTTTCAAACCAAATTCCATAGAATGCAAGTGGATGGATGACTTCAGGCACCCCAACTATCCTGACTACCGATACCCTGAGTACAACGAGGCATTGGAAATCTGTGATGTGGTTGCGAGCATAGAAGTTGAAGATTGTAATGAGGTTGATGAGTATAAGAAGATTGATCTAAGCCCAGGTTTTTCCTATTTCATATTATGTTTGCCCTAATATGATATCTGTTTCGTTATTTCAAAATGGGCCATTTTAGAACTGACTCTTCACTACCTGTTGTAGTTATGTCAAAGTCAGAAATGGCTGTGAGGTATCGGCATTTTGTGCCTTTCTGCCGTATCACTGTTACGGATAACATGGTTGCGCCTAATTACAACCTGGTACATGGAATTGTTGAATCCTCACTGTCATTACATATGTCTTTAGTTTACTAATTATGTTCTTGCTATTACAGACAATTCCAATTGATTTTGGGCGAGCAGAGCTTGCGGAAGGGTTAAGTACTATAACTTTGAAGATGAAATGGAGCCGTGCACAGCGTGAATGGAAGATAAAGTGTTTAAAGGGTGGTATTTGTGCGTGTGTTATTGACGGTTGGAAAGAGTTTGTGGACTTCACTGGGTTAATGTGGGCGATGTTTTCGTGGTTGAACGGAACATTTGGTGGCGTGATGTCTGGAATTTCATGGGACCTTCGGAGAATCTGTTACTTCGCACGTTCTAAAACTATGTCTGTATTGAGGTTGTTTTGAGCGTTGTATTTGGATACTGTAATTGACAATTTCATGGTTTATCTAATAGACGATGCTTGCTATTTATGTTTGAATTTTTCCGTCTTGCATAGGCCAGCGATAGATGAAAAATCCATATGGATGTGGCATATTGAATACATCGAAGTACTGACACTATTGAATACATAGAAATACTGAATTGCATATGGCTGTGGCGTAACTATGGCACCAATCCTCACAAACCCTTTGTAAGTGACTTCAGCCTCTGGTTAAGAGTTGCATTTTTCTCGGAAATCCTCTCTACCAGCGCTTGCAAGGCATCGTTTCAACGTCTTCCAGCATTGCCCGGTGGTGTGCTACCTGTTGCCTGAGCTCTACAGTTTCCCTCTCAGCATTGGCCAGCCTTGTAAGCAGCGTTTCCTGTTCTGCCTCCCCATGGATCTGCCTCCTCCGGGCTGTTCTACATATTTCATTGCAGCTATGACCGTCAGACCAGTTCCAGTAGTGATTCGAACCTGAAAGACAATGAACACTATGTTAGATATCTTTCATAAGCAAGTCTTTAATAATGTATATATTTATATATAAAGAATGTCATTACCCGGGTAATGGTTATTGCACATCTTGAATTTCTTTCCCCAATGAACGTCTGTGTAGGAAATTAGTTCAACAACTAGATCTCCACATTCATGGCATCGTTCTCCAGTTAACCTCGGACGCTGCCTGCTAGCTCTTGAATGGGTTGCCATCTTCCTGTTCTGGTGTAGTTGTGTGAGAGAGTGGGAAGTGTGAGGGAGGTGGGAACATCTTATTTAGGGTTGAGTGTTAAATATTATTGGAAGCTGGTTTGCTCCGTGATGGGTTAACTTTTAGTGGGCCATTAATGTGGGGTTCCGTTAGTGGGCCGTGAGTGTACTTTTAATTCTATATGGGATTCCGTTGGGGCCGATTCCGTAGTAATATACGTCATTTGTAATGGGTCATTTGTAGTTGGGCTGTGTTTTATGCTGCCCAATTTGTTTTGGTTCTTTTGGCCATACAAATACATGAAAACACAAGTAAAACACGAGTAAAATCATAGATAATGTTCCCGCAATGGTTAAATATGCTGGTAGTATCACTGACGTAGAGTGTATGTATGGAGTCGAGATCCATTTTTCATTTTGAGTTTGATATAAGACCTTTTTCATGAACCTTTGTTGAATTTGAGTTGGAATTCTATTTTGATTTTTGAAGGAGAAAGAGGTTCTGTTTATACCATGGAACTAGTGAGACAATAAGTACCAGTTGAAAAGCCTTACCAATGGCCATTTGAAAAAGACTATTGTGCCCAGAGTATTTAGACCCAGTTCCTTACTGTCTAACTTGCTCCAATCCTCCAACAGAACCTCTTTCTCCTTTGCAAGATGCTTATTGTACACTGAAATGTAACCCTATGGAGGTTGATTTGCACGCTCTCCTTGATTGGGGAGCAAAAGTTGGTAGTGGGTGGGCACCCGCCATGTGATGTGTAACTTCCACTTGGTTAAATATGATGGGAATGTCACTGACGTAGAGGGTATCTATGAAGTCCAGTTCCATTTTTCATTTTGATTATGTTTTTTGAATTTCTTGAATTCTATTGGACCTTTGTTGAATTTGTTGGAATTCTATTTTGCTTTTTGAAGGACACTCGTTACGAAGTTCAAGAAAGGGCATAAATTTTGCAAGGGTCTTGCTTTTAAAAAGTATTGTATTTATCAATACATATGTTTGCTTACAGCATGCAAATCAGGCCTTAAGGTTTGCTTAATGAGACCTTAATATTGATTGATTTGTCAATGCATTTATAAGTATTGTCAATCCAATACCTATGCAAATTCTGGACTAACCCTTATAAATATAGATCATATTCCTCTACAAATATAGAGAATGTTCCTCTTGAAATCATATAGCTTACACCAAAATAAATAGTACGTTACAATGTTGTTTGATACTTGCAACAGCTATTAACAAAAGACAGTAAGGGTGCCAGCATCCCCGCTTAAAGAGCATAGTCGGTCTCCGATTCTCTTTCTTCGTCCTCCTCTTGGAACTTCTCATCATTGGGTAGAGCATATGCGCAAGTGGTCCAGTAGTGTGTGCCATATTTCCCACATCTGCCACATAAGAACTTACCGGGCCGAGGCTCAGCACGGGACCTGTACCTTTTAACCTTAGGCCTTCCTGGGTCTCGTCTGATGACTGGGGGAAGTACCTCATGTGGTTAGTTTATATCTACGAACTCAAACTTCTCTGTACTGGCAATAGGGACAATGTTCTCTGCATACACGGCCTTGTATGTGTTTGTAAAGAAGTACCTCTTAATTACCTTCTTTATATCCCATCGGTTCCTGTTAATGACCGCGATTGCATGGGGGCAAGGGAATCCTCGGATCTGCCACTGGTAACATGTGCAGGTATGCTCATTCAGATTTACCTGTGCACCATAAGTAGGAGTTTACTACTGTAATAAAGAATATATAGTAATGTTCTTTCAACAATGTAAAATAGCCAAAGTCAAATTTATTTCTTTTTTATGAAAAACAAGTAAGGATAGTCTGATTTCGAAGAATCTTTTTCCAACTCCGCTTCTATTCCAAGAAATTCCCCCTGATCTCCGATCTTCTCCTAAGTAATTGATCCGAGACAATGGAAGATGGAATGGATAGCTCCTTCTATTTCTTTCTTTGACTTTGAACAGTTTACCACACAAGTTGGAGTAGAGACAACTTTCATAATCCCCGTGACATTGCTTGGGAGGAGGATCCAGTTTTCTACTGTCCTTGTTGCTATACCCCATAACTGACTCATAGCAGGAGTTAACGAGCTTGTCTACTTATCTGCCTCTTCCCGCCGCTCATTAAACCAGCGCATTAATTGTGATAAGATCGTGTCCAGCATGTATGTTATAGGCAGGGACCTCGCATCTAGTACCCAAGAGTTGAATGATTCAGCTGCGTTACTTGTTAACTCCCCGTACCTGCAATATTAAAGATGACTTCTCATATCACAAGGTTGGGTACTGTGTTTACGAATCTGAACAATATGATACATGTGGACATCCGGAGCAAAAGCAACATCCCATTTTTCTTTTGGGAGGTCCTTTAGAAAGTGATGTGCGATATCACCCCCACATTAGTGAACTTTGTTATAGCTATCTCAAAGGACCTAACTGTTGGAGCATATGCAGCATCCTTCAGAAGTTTGCACAGAAGGTTCTTGTGCTTGTTTGAGTATTTCTGGGCACCAAACATGGTTCTTAAGTTTTTCATTAGGTGGTACAAGCAGAAAAAATGCAAGGGACCCTTCTCGTATACTTCGTTAAATGCATGGAGGAGTCCTCCTGCTCTGTCAGACACATACATAATCTCATGGAGGTGTTTGACATGCTTCCGAATCATTTTCAAGAACCAAGCCCAGTTATCCGCATTTTCAGTGTCCACAACTGCCATAGCAACTGGGAACATGCCTGCATATTTAAGAATGAATTATAAGAACAGTTAAACATTCGTTAAACAAACACTGAGCAGTATAGATTATGTTAATTTTCTTTTTTTTTTTACCATTGTTGCCATCTTTTGCTGTTGCTGCCAGTAAGGTTCCTTTGTACCTTGTCTTGAGATAAGTTCCATCAACGAAAAGCATTGGTCGGCAGTGTTGGAAACCTTGTAGGCTGGCATGAAAAGCAATAAAGAACCTCTTGAATCTGTTATCCACGGTCTCCGTCTCTAGTTCTGCAATGCTTCCCGGGCTCCTTCGCCTAATAGCATCTGAGTACCACCTTAACTGGTCAAATGAGTTTGTGTACGACCCAAACAAATTGGCTCGTGCCACTTCAACCGATCTCCAAATTTTTTCATATTTGATGTCAAATCCCCAATGTTTGAAAATCTCCAACTTCATTACCACAGCAGTGACAGTGTGATTTGAACGAACAACATCAGTTATAAGCTTTCCTAGAATGCATTGACCCATTCGCTTGGAATCATTTACAGAAGTTGCTAATGTACAAGTATGCAATAAATTAGCCTGTTTTAGGAAGACAGAGGGTGAGACAGTACTCTTGGCGGCTCGGACATACCATTCACAACCTTCGGATACCCTCTTTGCACAATTAGCATTGACATAAGCAGCATCATTCTTAGTATACTTGTACTGGAACCCAAGCTTTGCAGCATACTTGACAAGCTTAGTCCGGAACTCCTCAACCCCACCGTTGAACTCTTGGCCCACCCCAGTGATATACAAAATCCAGTTATGCGATCTGAGAATTGGAGCTTCTTCTTCAGGGTTGAATTCAAAAATCGGTATTGATGAAGTAGCACCCGGATAATACTCCCCTCTAGCCTGCTTCTCCTCCC
Organism: Plantago ovata; assembly: GCA_028274465.1. Taxonomy (NCBI): domain Eukaryota; kingdom Viridiplantae; phylum Streptophyta; class Magnoliopsida; order Lamiales; family Plantaginaceae; genus Plantago; species Plantago ovata. The sequence continues at coordinate 90,186,408 of CM051456.1, read as the reverse complement.
TTATCAATCTCTTCTTCCTTTTTGTAGACATATTATCACTGTCGCGTACTTTGGAGGTTAAACTGGGAAGGGACACAGGTTGAGTAGGGAATTCGTCATCTTCGAATAGGTGTTCGGGCAGACTTACATAATTCCTCTTCCGTGTAGGCTTTGTTGTTGTGTCACATAGAATTCGGCCTTTGTAAACATGTCTACTTGGGGGTTTTTCTGTGGAGGAAGATGAACTACTCTTCTGGGAATCATTATGAATGATCTTGGAAGCTGAATAGTACCGGTCCAGCGTATTTGCAAGCTTTCACTTCTCGGGTGTTGGTGGATCATGCACATTGGGTGTATTTGGTTGTTTGATGTTGATCATACCCACCTTGAAACACTGACTAAGGGCCATCATGTTGTGAAAGTCAGACTGTGATACTAGTGAGCATTCAGCATTGCCATTAAACTCATACGTAAACCGATTGGGTGTGCCTTCAGTCCATGGTATATTATCTGAACATGCAACAGACTGTATATCTGAATAACATAACAATGGATACATGGTAATAATAAAGGGTTCTAATAATAACTACTAAACGCAAAATATTTGGTAATTAACAATTTTCGGAAAATAAACAGTAAAGACGCAAAAATGTTGGTAATGAACAATTTTCCCAGAAATAATGTATTAACACGCTTTTATATCCAGAAATAATGTATTCCCAGAAATATTGTTCAAAATGTTGGTAATGAACAATTTTCCCAGAAATAATGTATTCACAGTAAAGACGCAAAAAATGTTGGTAATGAACAATTAGTTGGTAATTAACAATTAACCGAAATTAAGCTGTGAACTCTGAAACTAGTAGTTATTTAATCATTTTCCCAAATTCAGCTTTAAAGACGCACATAACCATTTTCCAAATACTACAGAGTGAGATCCAACAATAATCCAATACCAACACTATTAAGCACCCCCAATAACGGGTTCTACAAAATACCAAACCACATAACTATAAGCATGCTCACAACAATACGCTGAGAATTCCACAAAAATACAAAGAGAATTACAATAGTAAACTTCCAACACATCTAACTAAACTTTGGGGACGATGTTAATACCTCTGAATTGGGCCACGAAATCTTGGAATGTAGTTTTCTTCGATACCCAGATCTTAGCACGCGAGTTACCGGCTGAACAGTTCAACTGCACCGTCTCCGACCCAGGAACAGAATATGCATCTTCACCGGTATCGAATTCGTCACTGCTCGCCGGTGTTGTGAAAGGGAGATTGAGATTTAGATGATACATTTGCTAGGATTTGAAAATTGAAATGGTATTGGTGATGATGGTGATATATGATTTATGCCTAAATCCGGCCGAATTAGTATGTACTCAGTACGAGGCCGCACTATGCCACAATGGGCAACTAATCCGTATGGGTTAATTTGGAATCGGGCACATACTGAACTGGGCCACTAATATGGACTGTCGGCCTGTTAAGCGACATGGCCAGACTAGGTCAGTACTAGCTGTTGGAGCTAGTTGCAACTTTTCGTGGACTGCAAGACCGGATTACAAAGTTACGGATCTAAATACATGGATTTTTCAAAGCTAGACCCAATGCAAACTTCTCACCGAATAATGGGCCTTATACCAATTTTTTCATTGTTAATTGGTTGATCTTTACTTTTGTACGAATAACATTGTCGTTATATAAGGTTTTTAAAATCTTTCTGCTTTAATTTTTATCCCTAAAATATAGGCAGGGTGTGCCATCAGGTGTCTTTTTTATTGGTTATTTGTGCCTTTAGACTTCTAGCTAGTCTATTCATAAGACAGTTTCACAAACCCCGCACAATTACGAAGAAGAAGAAGAAGCTCACACTAGGGGTTGTAGACACCTAAATTACGTAAATTGTGGTGTTTTACTTCGATAGAATATCTTTGTAATTAGACATAATTATCACAACATATATGATGATAATTATAGGATTCAGTGAATATTTTTATATATATCCCTTAAGATATGATTTTAGCTTGTTCTCTAAGTAACTACTCTCTTATAAATATGTGAGGGTGGCTAGAGATAAGTAGTTAGAAATGGAGGCACAAACTACTTCATCAAACTCCCTACTACAAAACTGTAGGTTAAATCCAAATCCACAACAAGTCATTTGACTCCGGTAATCCAGTTCATATCCATTATAGAGAGGAATCAAGAAATCAACGAAGATTGTAACCCAAAAGTTATCTTTGTTCCATGTTTATTGCCTTCTTTTTAATGTTTATTTGCATGTTATGAAAGCTAACAAATTGGCACGTCCAGCGGGACGATTTTCGCTCTTCATCTCCACACTCTAATGATCCGGGACTGTTGAATTTCATGGGACATGCTAAATCACCCTCGGGGGCATGCTGAAATCAAGAAGTTATCGCAAGTTGAGTTGGAGCCAGAAATAAGAGGAGCATCCAAAAGTTGTAGATTTGCTAGGCTTATTTCCACCAGAGAAGACGGCCTGGGCGGGACAGCGGTCTAGTTAATTAAGCCGTGTCCTTATTGACAAAAGACACTTGAGTTGGCTAGCCTTAATTTCAGAAGAGTCCGATAAATTACCATTGTGCTAATCTAAGCTAATTAAGGCCATCATGGATCACATGAGCATATATGGTCTTGCAAGATAGTCATAGACTGACTCAAGGCTAAATTATATCTTGGGGGCATGCTAAAAATTCGAAACCAGTTGCAACTGTCATCAAGCCTCTACAACTCGTTTCGAGGGGGCATTTGTAGACACCTAAATTGCATAAATTGTGGTGTTTACTTCGATAGAATATCTTTGTAATTAGACATAATTATCACAAAATATATGATAATAAATATAATTATATAGGATTAAGAGAATATTCTTATCATATCCCTTAATATATGATTTTACCTTGTTCTCTAAGTCACTACTCTCTTATAAATACGTGAGGGTGGCTAGAGCTAAGTAGTTAGAGATGGAGTCACAAACGACTTCATCAAACCCCCTACTACAAAATTGTAGTTTAAACCCAAAGCCAAAACCCTACTACCAAATTGTAGGTTAAACCCAAAGTCAAATCCCTACTACCAAATTGTAGGTTAGATCCAAATCTGGAACAAGTCATTTGACCCCTGTAATCCAGTTCATATCCATTAGAGAGAGGAATCAAGAGATCAACGAAAATTGTACATAACCCAAAAGTTATCAATGAAATTATTGTTCCATGTTTATTGCCTTCTTTTTAATGTTTATTTGCAGGTTATGAAAGCTAACAGGGGTCATCAAGCTTATGGATAGATTCCATTAGGGAGATGGTCTTGGAAACCCGTTTCGAAGCTAAGTCGCGACAAAAACCAGTATCCCCACTAACTGAGCCTCCAAGAAGTTTGACACCCTTAAGTGGATTGGAGATACTATCAGAGGAAATACCAGCCACCCTTCCTCGAGAATCCTCCACCGGCCGGAAGAGGTCAGTCTTATCTACATTCAGAAACAATTCCCGAGCTGGCCCATCAGCTTGGATGATATTTAACGCCTTGACCACTATAATAGTATCACAAACAATAGTACCATCATCCAGATACTAAGCCTGAAGGGAGAGTTCACAAGATGTTAAGTGTCGTTTATCACCAATTAAATTTATATTAATGCCAAAACCCAACTCAAGACTACACGAATTCTAAGCGTAGCGATAAGCTAACTCTGAGGTCGATCTCTAAAGACTTAACTAGGTTGAGGTTCAGTATTAATCACTCGCAATCAGGTATAACTTTCAAGAGCATGCAAAGTCAGAATATACCAAGGAACAAGATATAATAAGAGAAAGATGTTGGGGGTAGTTTAGTAAATTGATAAGCTATGGATTACAACTTGCAAGCTTTCATGAACATTAAACATACAATTTAGGAGCATGAGTTGACCACAAAATTTGTCACATACAATTGCATTCGAAGATACAGTGTTAATACTCCTAATTGTACGGATCTAATAGTATGAGGAGACCACAAGGGTTTTCGCCACCTTATAATTCGAGAATATGAATAAGCTACTTTAGATCTTACACAATAAATCATGAACAAAAAGTATAATCATAATCCGAGCTATCAATTCTACATTTTACCACCAACACGTGAATTAGATACTCATAATGAATATTGAATCAACAAACATCATAGTCGAAAAGCAATAATTAATAAACATAATCAAAGACCAGATTTGAAGAGTAGAAGCAATTATCCAATCTGTCACATCGATAGAATGTCCAAATCTCACAAATCAAGATGTAGAGAAGATGAAAATAAAACAAATCATGTTTTTGCTAATCAAAATCAAGTCTCCAAAGGTAGAATACTGAAAAGGGGGCTAAAAAACGAGTCTTAGGATTTTTATGATAGTGAAATCCGATGTATAATGAAGGAGATATGGCCTTAAGTAAAAATTCAGAATCTGCGTATCGTAAATTGGCGGGGCGCCAATTTAATCCGTGGGGCTCTTCTTGGACATAGAGTTTTGAGATTCCGTTCTTCACTAAAATATCAATTTCAGGCGCATATCTTATTATATCAAGGCGTGTGACCTATCGTTGGAAAGCTCTTTGTGCTGGCTACGCGTGGACGTTTGTTTCAGGTCAATCGCACGTCATATGAAGGACTGATGATAAAAAATGGCTAGACCGTGCAACCATGCACACTTGAATGACTACGAAATCTTCATTCAAACTCCGAATTAACCGCCGTCTTCGCCTCGTACGAACTATTCTCAACATCTTCTTTTTTATTTATCGACACCAAGAATCCATGCTCAACCCTTGAATTACTTAGAGCTTTATAACACCCATAAATGCACCAAAATGCATCGGTTTTTACTCAAAACGAAAAATGTTCTTCAAATGAGAGAACATAACGTACCAAAAGTAAAGATATTAATAAAGGGAAAAAGGACAGTAAAATATCTAAAAGGACTTATGATGACGGGTCCGTTTTGAGCTTCATCACAAGACTGGTGAATACACGTTCAAAGACATGACATTCACACCCGCTCCCGTGTCACGAGTTGCCACTATACCATCCTTCTTCCCCAAGCCGATCTCTACATCAAAGCTCTCAAAGGTGGGCACTTCCACCATATCAACCATCTCATCCTCAGATGATGAGTTTTTATTCACTTCCTCAACCTTCGCATCAGATTGAGCGACTACATTCTGTTCCATATCCACCTTAGGAGACTCGGGCTCCTTACTAACCACGCAAGTTTCAGAAATTTTGCAACTTGACACCTCAACTTGTGCATTATCCCTCACAACTGTGATCTCCACGGGCAAATTAGTCACCACGGTTATGGACATGACTTTCTCTGTGTTTCCCGGAAACTTCCCTTGCTCTCGACTAGCTCCACGATCAATCAACTCCTGCAATTTCTTATGGAGGCTACTACTACTAGCCTCAAGCTTCTCAAACCGTTGATTGTTAGTGGCTTCATTCCGATAATAGCTCTCCATGAACTTATTCGTCTTCACCACTAGATCGTTGAGTGATGAAACAAGAGGCGAAGGAAGCACTCGTCCACCTTGCGGCCCCGAAGTAGCAGCCGGAGGTGGAGGGTTAGAAGGTGGTGCTCCTTCATTCCAATTGTTGTCATAGCTAAGTCGACTCCTATCTTGATTCGGCTCATAAGCATACTGATCAGGATTGTTCACATAGCCACGATTCCCTTGGTTTTGGTGCCCTCCTCGTGGACCTTGTCCTCCACGGTTTTGAGGTCTCGAATTGCCATACCCTTGGTCGTAGTTCACATCTTCCACATTTTTCTTACCCCTCAACAGCATACACTTCTTGATGACCTAATTGCTTTCTAGCAAATTCAGAACGACACAAATAGGCCGGGTGCCCATAATTCTTGCACACCCCACATACCTCCGTGGAAGGAATAGGAACGCTTTGCCTCAAAGCTTGCTTCACTTCATGGGCGAACCCATCAAACACATCTTGCTCAACTACCGCCTTAGCCTCACTTCTTGGCTATTTTTGAAGAACTCGAGCCCCCCCCATTCCGGTTTTGAGAGTTCCAGTAAATGGTATCAAGTTTCAATTGGGCTTGAGTTGCGGTCAAATACCCCATACTACCTCCACATATGCTATCTACTTGAGATTGAAACTTAGGATGCAAGCCATTGTAAACGAATTGGAGAAGTTGACATTTATATAGCGATCGTTTTCATAGCTCTGGACTTTACTCCACACCCTCTCCCTTAGCTAATGAAAAACCTCCTTCTTCGATCTTCCCATAGTTGTAGGGAGGCCAAGATACTTATCTTACTTTTCGACCACACGAACTAGAAGACAATTCCTCACCTCTTGAATCCTCTCAGTGGTGGTATTCCGACTAAATTTGTTGTCCCGAAGCCAAGCTATACTTAAATAAGATATCATTGATCTCCTCTGCACTCGAGAATTTGCTTGACAGAAAATCAAAGTGTCATCGACAAACAAAAGATGAGATATCCGTGGAGCCCCTGGAGCGATAGCTACCCCAGACACCACGTTCCTGACTTCTACATCTCTAAGTAAGGCAATGAAAGCTTCCGTGACAAACAAAAACAAATAAGGGGAAAAACAAATAAGGGAAGAGGGGGTCGCCCTGCCTAATTCCCGGTTCAGGAGTAAAAGAAGGCAATTCTCGCAATAGTCTTTGTCAAAATAAAAATAAAGGGTTAGTGCCTGTTTGG
>CM051456.1:90133302-90179578 GCA_028274465.1 Plantago ovata | reverse complement strand
GGTTTATTCTCTAATATACCAGAAGGCGTGTCCGGTTTAAGTACAATTCGGTTGTACGGAAGGGCAGGAAAAGGTGGTTCTAGATGGACCTGAAAATGCTAGCAATGATACTGAAGGGTTCGTCACACCTTGCAAACGTACTTCGTCTTCTGATAGTGATGATGAGGATGTCAACACTGGTACTCAGAAATCAAGCAGCAGGATTAAGGCTATCAAAATGGAGAAATAATTTTTTCTTCGTAATTTCCCTTTGAACTTATATTGAACAATTTGGTGTTTATGGTTTAAGTTGGACATGTTTGTTTAAATTTTGTTTTGGACTGATTTGATATTGCGTCTATATGGTCATGTTGAACCATATCATTTTGGATATTGCTGGTGATTTTCTGTTTTTTATCACCATTTTTCGTTTTGAAGTAGTATATGGCCATGTTGAGGTTGCAATGATACATCATTTTTCAATATTTGTGTTTCTATGTTTGTTTTCTCTCTTTTTTCTTTTTTTAAGCAGGTGAGATCGATTGCAGTCTACGTCAAGTCGTTAAGGAATCATATAATCTACGCTACTTTTTGATATGGTGGTGTTGAAGTTGCACAGACTTGAGACTTTGGAGTTGTTTTTGAGCATTGAATCGATGAAGTTGGAGAACCCTTATGTTATTGAATTTGAGTTGTATTCGAATGTAAATATGATTTAGTTAATTTTAATTATGTATTATGCACTTTGAAATTGAATAAGACTTTTAATTTTTAAATTGATGGTGGAAGTTCTTTTTTTGTCTTATGATCATGTTAATTTGGAATAATTAAAAGCTTATAACGTTGGTAAAGACTTCTTGGAACTTTGTTCCATTGAATCGTTGTATTGATTTTTTATTGACAATATAATTCGTACATAACGAAAGTTTTTTACTAATTCTTATGCACATATATGGATTTTCACTAATTCTTAAGCATATCCAATGTTCGATTTTTATGAGCTTCATAACTTGATCATCCATCTGCATACACTTCATCAGCACTCAACTTATGAAAGGTCTTTAAATTATATTACTCGATAAGAAGCAGCGCAATTCGCAAAACAATGTTATTTATTAACATCATACGTACACAAGACCGGACATATAAGTAAATCAGGATTTCAAAAATAATTATTGGTTACGTATTCAAAGTTCACTCGGATTTGATAGATCATTTTTACACCCGAATAATTTTTCATGCAATGTTTGATTTGATATTATTCGATGTTGATTATTTCCGAATCTACTATATACTTAGCATATATACTCGCGTGCATATTTCCAAGATTTGCAAAGTAATTTTAGTAAGTAGCAATAGTAATTATGCTTGTGTTTATTATTCAGTATACATGACATATATAGAACCGAAAATGTCAATGGCAGATCTGTTTGTGTGTATGGATCATTGATAGACGGATATAATTCTCTAAATTGTTTTCTTCTCTTAATCAGTTTATGCATACAGGTTTCTCCATGGATGCTAATCGCAAGACGTCCAATTGCAATGATACGCGAATCTATACTCGAAATACTGAAAATAGTTGTGATGCAGCTTCTCACATAAACAATTCTAATGGAGTTTCTGATGGTGTGATTCCGAATAAGAGGCCAAGAGGCAATGGTGTTAGGAACTTATCACCACTTAGTGATATTACAAACGGTATGTGGTTATGTCTCATATAAATTGTTCTTGCTGAAATTTTGATTATGTCTCATAAATTGTTTGATATCTTTTCCAGCTACTCCCTTCAATTCTAACGTAATTCATAGAAGTGATTATGTTGATTCTAATCATTCTTCGAGACATCTTTCGCTACCCTCTATCAATAATTGTACTCAAGATGAGAATCAAATTATCTCATCACCGTTCCATGGTAAGTCTGAAATTATGATTATGTCTCATATACTGTTTGTTCGATTTTTCAGCTAGAAAATGATGCTAATCGAGTAGTGTTAATTATATTGTCACTTTGATTTTGACAACAGCTTCTATAATAGAAGCAGGGAGCAATTCGAATACAAATTCAACACGCAAAGTCACTAAATCTAAAAAAGGTTAAGAGTGAATGATAGCTTATCGCCGCTTAGTGACGTTACAAACGGTATGTTTTTCACATTGGCAATACTCTACATTGTGTGTTGTTCTGGATAAGATTTGGATTATGTCTAATGTATTGTAAGTTTGTTTGTTTTTTAGTTAAATTGGTCGATGTTCATGTGAGTAGTAGTATTGAATACGTCAATACTCTTGGAGGTTCGTTGAGACATCTATCTCAATCTTCCGTCAACACTGTTACTCAAGATGAAAATCGAATTAACTCATCGTCCATTGTTGGCACTGGTATGATAATATCATTTCATTTTACTTCTCACGTATGATATTTTTTATATTAGTGAATGTCTTTAATTAGTAGTAGCATGTTCAGCGCTTAATGGGATTCCAATAACTTAATTTTGACATTCGTGGATCTATAGCAAGTTCGATGTACGGGGCAACACCGAATTTGAAGGCCAATTTATCCGGACATGTTATTACTCCGCAATATTACAATCCTACACAACCGCATGGAATTCCATATAATGTCACACGACCCTCTTTGCCTCCACCGCCAGGTTACGCTCCTATATCCGTAGGTACTTTTCCTTTACAATATCCTATATCAAGTGTCCTCCTCGACAACTGTTCAAGTCCTGGTGTTGTTGGATCCACTAATGTTCAAGCTTCGGTTGCTTCTAAGTCTTCCTTACCGTTTGTTCGCCACCACAATTCCCCGTACCCTGGCCCTATTACGCCAACATGTAGGGCCACGCCTTCACATGAACCTGTGGAGTTCTTTATACTCGAGAGTTCTCCAGAGAGCTCTCCGGATGAAGTTAATACTGTTATATCTCCGCCAATCCACGTTACCAATGGTAATTAGTTGTTACTGATCACTCACAATGGAATTCTACGTGTGTATATATATATTACTAAATTATATATTTTAGTAATTCAAATGTATTGTTGATGTTGTAGGAAATACTTTGTTCCACGGTTCTCTGTCTTCTACGCCCTGCGCTCCTAAGAGAAGATCTGTGCTACATGTAGAGGTACTTGAGAGCCTAAGGAGAGATATAGCACATGAGATGAGAAGTATCGATGTGGTATCAACCGACAAAGGTAAATTTAATTGGGAATTTAATATGATCTCTATAATTATACTCATTTTCATCGTGATTTCTAACAATTGTATTTAAAGGTACATCCGACAAAGCTTATAGAGCAGTGACGAAGTTCAATAGACTCAATAGGCGGACTGTTCGACAGAACAAACGCATGTTGACATCACGTCCGAACCAGCTCATTTCTTATAGTGAGCCTAATCTTCAATACGGTAAGCCAAATTATTTTGTATTAGCATGTTGCGTTTAATCTTTTAAATTTGGTCTCATCTATATTTTTATATTGTAGGTATTACTGCACCGGTTGAGATTAACCATTGTTTGGAGATATATAATTTACGAATAGATATGCTTCTTGATAAATATACAATTAAGTTGATTAGAGGTGGATCGCTAGACATTCCAGAGTCTTCTTCTACTGCTGTTGCAAGGGAAAAACGTAAAGTAGCAATGGTTCGCAATAGAAAGAAGAATGAGTTGATAGCTAGACGGACTGTTGGTGTTGATGTTGTTGGTAAAGATATGCACTCTAATATGTTTCATTTTCATAATGCTTTACGTTTTAGTATATTTATAAGTTGTTCTTATCATGCATTCAGCGTATGAGGATTGGGTGATCCAACATATAAGTGTCCATTTTGTGGTGCTCTAATGTGGTTTGCTGAAAAGGTGAAAAATTCATCTAATGGAAATCCTGAATTCAGTTTGTGTTGCAACCGTGGTAAAGTTCAGTTGCCGCGCGTACGACCTCCTCCTAGGCTGCTAGATGATCTTTTACATGGAAGGCACGTGGATAGTCAAAATTTTATTGACAACAACCGTGATTACAACATGATGTTTGCTTTTACTTCTATGGCTGGGCATCAAGATACGTCGGTCAATGATGGACGTGGTCCGTATACATATCGTCTTGGAGGAAGTAATTATCATTTGGCGGGTAGTTTGTTGCCGCCAGAAGGAGAATCACCCAAGTTTGCACAGTTATACATGCATTGCGGTGAGGATGAGGTGAAAGATAGAATTAGTGCCCAAAGGTAAATTTGTTTGTCATTGCAATTAGCCAATTTATCATTTTAGTTTATTTATTTCTTGGTAGTATGACTTTTTCATTTGTTTCACTCATTGAGCAGCAATTTTATTCTTTTTGATTGTGTAGTAAGAATCGTAAATCTCGGGCGATTGATTCCGTTGTATCCGACCTTAAGGAAATGTTAGATGAACATAACATCCTGGCTAAGAGTTTTCGTATGGCTGTCGAACGTTTTAAGGTCGATGATAATAGTAGTGTGCGATTAAGGCTCATTGGTAAGAGAACACGTGATGGGAGGATGTATGATCTACCGACATGTAATGAAGTTGCTGCACTCATTGTTGGTATGAGATTCTTTTGTTTGACCATCCTTGAATATATATGATTTATTACGGCGTTTTTGTTTCGTACTGGAAAATCACAATATGTACATAGAGTGTCAATTTAAATTTTGATATTCACAAGCTGTTAATACTATTTCAGGTAATGACGAGATAGAAATGGAACCCCGTGATATAATTCTTGAAGAACGTGATAATAATCTGAAGCGTATATCAGAATTGCATGCTAAGTATCTTCCATTACAATATCCTTTATTGTTTCCTTACGGAGAAGATGGATATCATACGGAGATCAAGCTTCATGATCGTAGTACAATTAAGAGAGAGCATATAACCCCTAAGGAGTTTTTGTGCTATAGGATGTTTGACCGTGAAGACGATGCTCAAACAATTCTTATGGGTAGGAAGCTATACCAACAATTCTTGGTTGATGGATACATGATGATGGAGTCCCAACGATTATCTTTCATTGCAAGAAATCAAAAATTATTGAGGGCAGATAATTATAAGTCGATTGAGGATGCTATTCGAAGAGGAGACATTGATCCGACTGATGAGGCTTCGATGATAGGTAAACGGTTGGTGTTGCCTTCGACATTTGTCGGTGGTCCTCGGTATATGGTCCAGAATTTTCAGGACACCATGGCAATATGCAAAACCTTGAAGTATCCTGAATTGTTTATTACGTTCACGTGTAATCCTAAATGGCCTGAGATTACACGCTTTGTTCAAGAAAGGGGACTGAGACCAGAAGACCGGCCGGATATAGTATGCCGTGTTTTCAAGATGAAGTTAGATCAGCTAATTAAGGACTTGAAGACTGAAAATATATTTGGAAAGGCAATAGCAGGTACCATTTTGTTTATATATTGGTATGAGAACATTTATGGAACAGTTTATATATGTGTTATGTGTATTAATAATATATATCGGTTTCCTATCACTTGCAGTTGTCTACACGGTTGAGTTTCAGAAGCGTGGTTTACCACATGCCCATATTCTACTGTGGATAGACAGGAATGATAGGTCCTTGGATGTGAGTGAAATTGATAATGTTATTTGTGCGGAGATACCGGACAAGGAACTTAATCCGGATTTATATAAGGCCGTATCGGAGTACATGGTACACGGACCATGTGGTGTGCTGAACCAGAATTCTCCGTGTATGGATAGAGAGAAGAGGAAATGTACAAAGAAATTTCCCAAGTCGTTTAATGAAAGAACGACATTTGATGATAATGGATATCCCGTTTACAGGAGGCGGGATACTGGTGCCACGATAATTAAGAATGGTATTGAAGTGGACAATAGGTAAATCTACGTTACTTTATATTAACATTTTTTTTATGATATGTTTATATAGTTGGATCAGTGATTCGTGATCTACATTTACAGGTACATTGTCCCGTACAATCCTTACTTATTGATGAAATATCAAGCTCATATTAATGTTGAGAGGTGCAACTCAACGAACTCAATCAAGTATCTCTTCAAGTATGTCAATAAGGGTGTTGACAGGTGCGGTGCAAAGATTATGGTTGAGAATGAGGTTAAGGATTATGTGGATTGACGTTATATATCTGCTTGCGAAGCAGTGTGGCGTTTGTTGGGATATCCCATTCACTATCGAGATCCTCCCGTAGAGCGTTTGCCATTCCACTTGGAAGGTGAGCAGACAATGTGTTTCAAAGACGGTGACTACATTCCGGATTTGAAAGAGAAACAAACTGTTGCACATTCAAAATTCCTTGCTTGGATGGATTTCAATAAAAAACACCCTGAGGCCCGAAAGTATCTGTATGCGGAGTTTCCACAGCATTACGTGTACGATGTTCCTGAGCGCAGGTGGAAGGATAGACAGAAAGCAAGGAGGAAGATTGGTAGGATTTATCATGTTCCCCCTGGTACCGGTGCTTTATACCATCTCAGGATAATGCTGAATCACATAAGGGGTGCTACCTGCTTTGAAGATTTGAGAACGGTGAATGGTGTTGTCTATGAAACGTACCGTGACGCTTGCTACGCACTAGGGCTGCTTGATGATGATGCTGAGTATATTGATGGCATTAAGGAGGCATTCTTTTGGGGTGGGGGTTACTACCTTCGTCAGTTGTTTTCCATGCTTCTTATGTCTAATAGTATGTCTAGACCAAAGCATGTTTGGGAGAACACTTGGATGTATTTATCGGATGATATAATCATACGTATGCGGAATCAGTTTAACAATCCAGGTACGTATGTGGTGTGAGATATTTTATCGGTTTTACTTGATGTTTTTTTTATTATTATTAACACGTCGTACAATGTAGATTTGCAACTGAGTGAAGAACAACGGAAACAACTTGCTCTTTCTGCAATTCAGGACATCCTGAAGAAGAACGGGTGCAGTTTGGATCAATACGAAGGTATGAAACTTCCGGATAATGTTGTCATTGGTGATGGATTGAACAAGTTAATTGCCGAAGAGATGACATATGATTTGCATGAATTGCAAGCTGAGCATGCCAAGTTGTATCCGTGTTTGACGGACGAACAGAAGAATAATTATCAAATGATCATGGATGCTATTGAATTAGAAACAGGTGGTGTGTTTTTCGTCTATGGTTATGGTGGTACGGGCAAGACGTTCCTCTGGAGAACATTATGCTCAGCTATTCGTGGTCGAGGTGATATTGTCCTTCCAGTTGCTTCGAGTGGCATTGCTTCTCTTCTCCTTCCTCGGGGCCGTACTGCGCATTCTAGATTTAGTATACCTATAGAGGTTGATGAGACGACCATGTGCAGCCGAATAACTCCGAACAGCGAGTTGACCGCGTTGATAAAACGCTGCAAGTTGATCATATGGGATGAAGCTCCCATGACAAATAAGTTTTGTTTTGAGGCTCTTGATAGGAGTTTGAGGGATGTTATTAGAGGTCCAGATGGTTTGACGAACGTTAAACCGTTTGGTGGAAAGGTTATTGTGTTTGGTGGTGATTTCCGTCAGATTTTGCCCGTTGTACCCAAGGGTAGCAGGCATGATATTGTCCATGCAACACTATGTTCTTCTAACCGTATATGGAGATATTGCAAGGTGTTGAATCGCACGAAGAACATGCGATTGCAGGTTAGTATATAATTTGTACTTCATTATCATGTGTGTTCTGTTGTGTTTAGTTTCTTAGTGTTTATGTTTATTGTTGTAGTCTGGAAGTTCAGCTGAGGAAGTTGCTAATATAAAGGAGTTTGCTGATTGGTTGTTGCGTGTCGGAGATGGTGTGGAAGGGGGCGATAACGATGGTGAGGTTGATTTCAAATTGCCAAAGGATATACTCATTCTTGAAGCTCCGGATGATCCTATAGACGCAATGGTGAAATCTACATATCCATCTCTTTTGGATCATGTTGGAGACGGAGATTATTTTCAGGATAGGGCTATACTGGCACCGACAAATGAGGTAGTAGAACAGATTAATAACTACGTCATGGAGTTGTTGCCGGGTGATGCAGTTGAGTATATGAGTTCTGATAGTATATGCCCGGATGAGGATGATGTTGTCAATCGAGAGGATGTTTATTCGGTTGAATTTCTAAATACAATCAGAACTTCTGGGCTGCCAAACCACTTGATCCGATTGAAGGTTGGTTGCCCCGTTATGCTCTTGCGTAACATCGACCCGGCGGCTGAACTTTGTAATGGAACTCGGTTGGTGGTGACGGATCTTGGTGAAAAGATTATACAGGCCAAAGTAATTCATGGGAAGTATGCCGGAAATAGAGTTTACATACCGCAGATGGTTCTTTCACCTTCTGACCACACCAAGTTTCCAATACGATTCCAGCGCCGACAGTTTCCTATTGCTATCTGCTACGCAATGTCTATCAACAAGAGTCAAGGACAATCTTTGGGTAATGTTGGCCTCTATCTTCCTAATCCAGTTTTCAGCCATGGTCAGCTCTATGTTACGTTTTCTAGAGTTACTAGCAAGAAAGGGTTGAAGGTTCTAATACTTGATCAAGATGGTAAACGACACTACCACTAATGTAGTGTACAAAGAAGTCCTTTGGAAGTTGCGATGAATGCTCCTTTGTATTTCCTTTGCTATACATTGATTATGAATTTTCTACTTTTGACTCGAATTACTTCATTATAATACTTTACTTTAAACATTTTTTTACGATTATCTTTGAATAATCTTTTCTTTAATGAATATAAGATAAGAATTATATCATACCGCCACGGGTATGTACTAGTTATTTCTATAAAAAAGTTTGTTTTTAAACATTATTTTATTATTTTTTATGTAATTAAATATTTCATTAAATTAATATATAGGGTAATGATTATATTCTTTAAAATTGATGAAATGGGTGAAAACTTGAATTAAAACAAATTGGAGTAAGTATATTGGTAGTAGGTAAGGTAAGGTCAAAATCAACCACTTAGCAAGATCCCTGAAACCCCTGCGTGGATTTAGCTACTTAATCATCTTTTCTCAAATCTCACCAATCGATCATCCAATCTAGAAGCCAAAAGTGTCGGTGCCTATTACTCACAAGAAAGGAATACTACTCTGTGTCCCGATCAATTGCAACAGTTCTACATTTTCTAATCAAATGTCAATGTCAATGTCATCAGCCTTGACTATTTATTAACTAACTTAACTTAACATACAGTAATTCAAAATTCTACTAGTACTACTCCAGTATGTAATTTTATGGGGCATTTTATCAATGTTTAGTCATAACATTTAATCAATCAATCAAAAAATTAGTGGTTCAACTATTCTAACAACAATTTAAAAAAAAAATTCTTCAGTCCCAAAATAAAGTTACCTATTTTGATTATTGTAGATAAATAATTTTTCAATTTTAAATTTCGATTAATTTTAAATTATAATCCCTCCATTCCACCAGAAGGGTCGTAGTTTGACTTTTTTCAGTCAACAACATTCAACTTTGATTTCTGATAATGGTAAAGTATTTAACAAAATTATATTATAAATATTTAAGTTTTATATTTAATAATATAATTTTATTAAATAATTTATCATTATAATTTAAAATTAATAGAGATTGAAAGTTAAAACTATTGACCTAAAAAAGTTGAAGTATAACAATTGTGTTCGGAGGGAGTAATTATAAAACAATTTATAATGATAGAGATATTATTGAGTCTGAGATTATACATATAGATTACACACAGTCCTAAATTAGACACTCACTCTAGCTACTAGTACTACTCTCTCTCTCATATGTCTTGACTTGATTTCATCTCTCTCCCTGAATTCTAGACACACAAACACACACAGAGAGAGAAAGAGAAACAGTGAGATCTGAATTTCAACAATGGTGGATCCAAGGCAAATTATAGCTGGAGTTTTGACCGCCACCATGTTCGTTATGCTTGGTAACATGATCAAGCGTGACCACTTCGAGGCTACACATGTATGTTTATCTCCTCCTCATTTATGCTCTCAATCGTTTGATTCCACATTTCAGTCTCCATTTGTAGATCTATTATTGCTTTTATGTGAATAGATACATAAATGCTGATGTTGATAGAGGAGATCTAGTTGTTATTATTTAGAGATGTGATTTGCATTCAATGATTTGTGATTGTAAGCACGCTCGATTTGCCGGTTAAAAAAAAATGATTTGTGATTGTCTCTGTTTGTTTGTTGGCAAATAAAGCCTGCAGTTCGGAACACGAATAAGGCCACGGAGCATGGCCTTGCTAATGTAGCCAAAGGAGAGGATGGACCCTGGAAGGGCGATGGATTGACTTTGAAGCCTTGCTGGGATAAGCCAGTTTTGGGTGAGTGGGTGGGTGGGAACAGAATCTTTTTTTTCTTAAAAGGAATTTACATAAATGATGGAGTTATTTGATTTGGTATAAGAGATTAGGTACACGCCTAACGTGTGTAATATAAATGGATTAATTCCACACCAGTCTATATACTAGAGAGATAGATTAGGTAGGTGGAATTGTTCTAGTGTTTGTTTTCAGATTGATTGATTTTGTGTTTTTCTTGGCAATGTTTGTTAACAGAGGAGGCAGATGAATCTCAAGGTTATGTTACTTTCTCTTTGACCAATGGCCCTGAGTACCATGTCTCTCAGGTACTGTTATATACCATTGCCCTTCCACTACTATAGTTGCTATAAGTAAACGTTAGTTATCCATGTATTTCTAATTTGTATCTCTTCGGTTTAATGAAATTTAAGAGTAACTATGCTTTCAGCTTTGGACACTGATTTATGAAATAATGTTACTTATTAAGACAGATTCTTTTGGAATAATTTTAAGACTGAAATAAATATTAGTTATACAAGGAGTGAGAAGTTGCCTTTTCAAATTTTTTTGTTGTGTATATGTTTCCCACTCTTTTGATCTGTGAACTTTGATGTCATGTTCCAAACATCCTAAGTCCACGTGTAGTCTGCCACCTGGTCTTATCGAAAGTTGCTCATTTAATTCTCGACGGGCTGACATGCCACATGCCGGATATGAATTACTGATATCGCCAAAGAGTTTAACTTTCTGATTGATATAGTTCTCAATGGTATTGTATTGATCATTCTCTCGTAACAATTTTGTTCAGATTGCTGATGCTGTGGTGGTGGCAAAATTTCTGCGAGCAACTCTTGTAGTCCCGGACATCAGAGGAAGCAAACCTAGTGACAAAAGGTGAATGCTTTTTCCGTTTTCTTTCCTTTTTCGTATGTGTATTCATATGTTCTTGATGTTTCTGTTTGTCTTGAGCAAAGCTTTAAAACTCTGAGCAGTAGCTTTCCTTACCTATGAACGTCAATATTTCTTTACTCTCAAAGTTGTATTCAATTTGTTTCTAAACCTTGTCCATTATGACGGTGTTGTTGCACCTCACTTTCGCCTCCCACAAGACTAAAGGTCACTTTTATGAGAAAAATCACCATAACTAGTGTTCACCTGTCTTTCTTCTGTCAAATGCAGGGACTTCGAAGATGTGTATGATGTTGATAAGTTCATTGCAAGCCTAGATGGTGTGGTGAAGGTTGTTAAATCCCAACCAGCGGAATTATCACTTCGTGATTTTGCAGTAGTAAAGGTTCCTAACCGGGTCACCGAAGATCATATAGCAGAGCATATAAAGCCAGTTTTCAAAAGCAAGCAAAACATAAGGCTTGTTACTTATTTCCCATCAGTGAACATGAAAAAGAGTAAAGAAAAGACGAAAGCAGACTCCCTTGCATGTTTGGCTATGTTTGATGTCCTAGAGCCACAAACTGAAGTCCGTGAAGTTGTTGACTCCATGCTTGATCGCCTGAGGACTGTCAGTAGGAAATCCAGTGGACAGTTTGTGGCGGTTGACTTGAGGGTTGATATTTTGGAGAAAAAGGGTTGTCACAAAAATGGTGGCTCTGGATCCAAAAGTTGTTACAGTGCGCAAGAAATAGCTCTCTTTTTGAGGAAGCTCGGGTTTGAAAAGGACACCACAGTGTATGTGACTCAAACAAAATGGGATAGTAGCCTTGACACTTTGAAGGACTTCTTCCCCAAAACATACACAAAGGTAACCCACATTAATTTTGATAGGGTTACTAATCTTAACACTTTTTGCAATTTCGAAGTTTGATCACATATATATATATCCTCTTGGGCTTTCATACCTTAATATTGAACGGGAGTATTTCTTATTTGTCTTTTTGATCTATTGACATTGTCTTTGCCTTCTAAATGCCTGCAGGAGTCCATAATGCCCATGGATCAAAAAGACAAATTTCTGAACTCAGAAACATCAGAATATGAAAAGGTCATTGACTTCTACATCTGTTCCCAGAGTGATGTCTATGTTCCTGCCATATCAGGGCTATTTTATGCTAATGTTGCTGGGAAGAGGATAGCTTCTGGCAAGACTCAGATACTTGTTCCAGCAGCTATTTCTGGATCTTCTGCAGCTCCTGAAGAATACGTATCACATTATGTTTCGCAGAAGAACCATTTTGCCTATTCATGCTATTGCTAGTCGTTGAGATGAACTGAACCATACATGCACACGAACCGTTCTGTTTGTTGTAATGGAGTGAAGCTGCTCCTATAATGTCATTTAATTTTACGAAACGAAGAATGATTCTCATAGGGCTTTGCATAACAGGGTTTTGGTAGGTTTAAAACATTACACTACATGTAGTAACTGGAGATATTTCGATGTATTATCATGTGTATTTCTGTATCTTGTGTTCCTTCGAATCTCCTCGTGAGTTTTGTACTTCGTTTATTTTATGACTATCAGAGTATGTTAGGAGAACATGTACACGAAAAGAAAAATAATGGGGTGTTTGGTTTATGTGTAGTTTGGCCATATATTAATATGCATAAGTTGTGATGTACATTTGGTCCAACTTAGTTGTGTATGAAAATCAGTGTATTTTTTTTTACTTCACTGTTTGATTTACAAAATTGTGTCATGTGTTTTGGGTGTATTTGGACTTAAAAACACATGTACAAAAACTGTTTGGTTTCATAGTGTTAATGGATCAGCCCATTAATTTTGCGGACAACATCCAAACAAACACACTTTCCTCTCCCCCCTTCTGCGTTTCGTTTGGTCTCAGCTTAAGAAATGATGTCAATCTAAATTCTCAAACAAATTCCGACGCAATCGAGTAGTTAGTTATAACCATAATTCGATTGTAAGATTGATCCACCTAAAATTTCATTCCCCTTCAAATTGTTCGTGAATCCTTCAGTACGTTTCTCAATCATATCAGGGTTTCGATTTGCAATGGTATGTTTATGCTTTGCTTATGAAATTGACATGCTTTTCCGTTTAATTCCCCTGGGATATGTTCGACTGAATGTGTTAATTTCTTAAATTACTCATCTATGTGTAATTAGAATTAAATTTTTACAATTGTAGATAAGAAAGTTTCATTAGCACTACGTTGATTGAAAGGATGATACAATGCTCATAATTCTGAGTCGGAATTCAGAATTTCAGGCGAGATTATCTTTCACAGACAAAGTTCTCTAAAATGGTGGCTGCTCTCGATTTCCTGTAACCTAGAAAGGAAGAAGTGAAATGGCGGGCAAACTTTATACACGGAAGTGAGAATTTTGCATTTCCCTTTTTCTTTTTCCAGTGGCAATTTCATTATTATTAGGTCTAATTTATGTGCACTTGACCATGCATATTTTTCATACATTAATGCCCTGTTTGGTTGGGTGTGTTTTCGGTCAAAACACACCCAAAACGCACCTAAATCGCCAAAAATGTTGTTTGGTTTAAAATGTCCAAAAGTGTGTTGTGGTTGAACCGGTTAAGCCGGAATATTGGACCGTGCATTTCGAAGTCCCGAAACACACCGAAATCTCATACATGCCTCTCTGATGTATTTAAAATGTGCATGGTCAAGTGTACATGTTTTGGCCCTAATAATTACAGAAATGCCACTGGAAAAAGAAAATAAAAATGCAAAATTTTCCCTCCCTGTGTATAAAACTCTCCCGCCAAACCATTTCTTCCGTCTAGGTTTGGAGAATTCGACAGCAGCCGCCATACAAGAGACATCTGTCTGTACAAGGTAATTTGGGCTGAAATTCTGGAATCTTGATCGGAATTCCTTCCTCTATCTATCTATCTTTTCGATTTTGCGTATGGTCTACTAACGACAGAGAATTTTTGGGTTTTCTGTTGGCTTGCAGATTCGGGTAAATTGAAGATTGATTGGAGCTTGGGCAACCATGGATTCGGAAACAGCTGCTGTAAGTTCTACTCCTATCTTGATATTTGGTCTTAATCGTGTTATATTTGATGGTTTTGGTTGCAAATAGGCAGATTCAGCTTATGTTTTGAACTGTTTTTGTTTTATGTCATCTTTAGATGTTTGTGGAGTGGTTTGTAATTACTGTGATGCTCAACATTCTATACATCTATAGATCTGTACATTTGTGCCTTTGCTGTGTTTATGTAGTGGTAGTAACATGTTGAAACCCAATGTGTGTGCTGCTTGGTTGAGGTTTTTTTTTCACGTAGCGGTTTTCTGTCTTCAATTTGTCTGATACTTTATAGATCTGTAGATGCTAGTTTGTTGTTGTGCCTTGTGAAATAGTGTATTTCAGTAGGAGTTTGTAGTGCACATATACCTGTCTGCCCCTTAGTTACTAACTTATAAGTTTGGTTGTGTTGGCAAGATTGTTCGCCGAAGGTTTTTTATGCGGCGATTGATTTTCATATGCATTGGAATGATGCACTAGTGATGCTGTATTACCAAAACCATGTTCGGTGCCGTCTGTCCCGTAAACGCAGACTGCATATTAGGTATAGCCTGATTCGTAAAAGAAGTTGTCAACGTAGATATATTAAGAGGCTAACCGAGAAAAGTGACACAATCACAAAAAACATTCTTAGAATGGATAGGTCTGCTTTCCAGCAGTTCTGCAACCTGCTTGTGAAAGATGGTGGCCTTAAGGAAAGTACTTATGTAACAATTGAGGAGAAAGTTGCATGTTTCCTTGTCATACTTGGGCACCACTTCAAAAATAGAGTTATCCAGTTTGCTTTCCATCGTTCTGGGCACACAATCAGCCATTCTTTTCATGAAGTTCTCAAAGCTGTCCTAAGTTTGCATGATGTGCTTGTGTCCCGTCCTGAACCAGTGCCAGCAGACTGCGAAGAGGAGCCTTGGTTGCATTTTGAGGTACACTGTTTAATATCCAATCTTGAAATGGTCTGCAATTTTACAATTGAACTCATGTTTACTATCCTGATTTCTGATATCATAGTTACTTTTGGTTTGTAATTCAGGGATGCCTTGGAGCTTTGGATGGTACCTACATCGTGAAGCAGCCCCTATATCGCAACCGGAAGGGTCAGGTTGCAGTTAATGTACTAGGGGTTTGTGATCGTGAAATGAAGTTTGTTTACGTGCTTACTGGTTGGGAGGGTTCTGCAGCAGATGCAAAGGTGCTTGGAGATGCAATGGAGAGGGAAAATGGTTTTCGAGTACCAGCAGGTTTCTCTCCACAACTGGTTCAATTCCATTACATGCCAGAATTGAATTCTGATTTCATTTCTAATGCATATCTTTATTTGTTATTTGTGCAGACGGCTACTACCTAGTTGATGCGGCTTATGCAAATAAAACAACTCATTTGTGGTGTGCACGTTCCATCTTCCTCCAGTAATCAGGATTATTGTCTTAAGCTCAGCCGGTGGTCCTGAGATGTGCACAAATCAGAAAAAATACATTTGCTTAGCTTGATTGTTAAATTTTAATTTCCACAACGACTGCAGGAACCAATTACGAATACTTGAAATCAGAACATAGAACTGCATACACTTCCAGATTGGTATCGAATTGAAAATCGATATACATGACATGATCAATGCAACGACCGTGTTGTAGGGAATCCTTATCTAGTTTATTCTAAGACTTAATAGATTAGTGTATTAATACAAGATGAAATCCAACCAAACGTAAGACAAACCAAGTCACAGAAACAATAGCAGTACCTATTGTAAATAGACCAAGGTTTTAATCTATGTTCAATGTGAATAAAGGTACATCTTTAACAGGTACTACTCAATGCAGTTTTCTCACCTATGTGACATCTGATTCACATCACAGTTTAGAATATGTACATTAAGAAACGCTATCAAGCAAGATTTGTCACTTCCCTAACCACATCTTTACACAGTTCAAAGCAAACTGGTTTTTGGGACAACCTTATACAACCTTAAATAATTTAGCACGAAAGAAGGAAGATACAGGGCATGCAGATAATCAATGAATTCAAGTGTGGTGGTTGAGAGAAGATAAGGAATTACTCACCCCTTGTAGTCCTTGATGATGGTGGTCTGCCACGCTTCTTCTGGATACTGCTACTGCTTGAGCCGTGCATCATCAATTTTCCAGAATCCATAATCTACCTATTCAGGGATAGAGGTGATATTAGGTTGCAGAGTTTTCTTAGAAGAGGAAACCTTTGGGTGGAGCAATCTGGAAAGGAGTTATGGAGATTGACACTTAAATGGCTGCCTAGTAGAGAATCACATTGATTGTGTAGAGATAAGATGTAGATTGTGATGAGACAACTCCATTGATGCAGGTCTGAGGAGTCATGATTTCTATCGATTCCCGCGTTCAGTATTCATTGCTCTACTAGGCGTCTGAAGCGTGAAGGAGGAGAGAAACAAAAAGTTGTTTTTTGCCTGAACAAATCCTCACCCTTCATCTAATTTACAATCTCCCTATAGATACTCAATAAAATGTTAAAATAATATCAAGTTGTTAAGATAATGCATGTTCATTAAAAGTTAGGCACAATAGTCCTAAGGACAACAATATCGACTACTCAATTAAATGTACGATAGTAGCTATGACACAAAAACTATAGTAAACTATTTCTGTATCGAAATATAGAATGCATTCGCCACAAATACGAAACTATATCATTAAGCATTACATGTTCTATTTATCTTCGCCATGTTACATAAGAAAGCATGATGCTGTTCTTAGATTTGTTTTAGAACTTCACAGAATACTTTACTACTAATACTTTACTACTGAGATAGTCATTCGTAGTACTTATTAGTTACGAAAAATTCCAATAGATAACGATACTCCAATTAAGTATACCATACCATACTATAAATTCGACATGCACACATCTAAATCCTATCTCAAGACTAATATTTAGTATAAAGCATTATTGGTTCTTAATTTCATTTGAAAGTAATTGCCAAGCTTCTAGGTCTTTAAATAGCCAACACTTGAGCCATATTGGCATTGCCCACAATTTAGCCAGTAAAGTATATTCAATAAATCCAAGAACTAACTAAACAGAAAAAAGAAGAAAACCTCCCCTTACCAAATAGCTTGATCCGAAATGTCTACTCCTCCATCCGTTCAAGAGGCAGCTTGGTGATGAATGTGTATTTTACACTTTCATTCGAGTCTTTTTCACCTATTTTAGCTATCCTCTATGATAATTTAGCTATATTTTAATGCATTTTATTAGAATAGTGTCACATTTCCCTTTAGATTTTATTTTACAGGTTTTGGTTGAAATTCGAGGATTTCGGGGCAATTATATTGAAGTTGACAAGGAATTGGTGTTTCAGAAGCCTATTTGGAGTATCTGAAGGTTTCCGAATAGGATTTGAAGTCTAGGGGCCGAATCTGGAGGTTAGAAGGCTACTAGAAGTCAGAAACCGAGTCCGAAAACGGAAAGAAATCCAAAACCGCGTCGAAAACGCGGAATTCCGCGAAAAAGCCGTCGGGCGAACCGCCGCGGAGCTGGGGCGAACCGCCCCACACCGGGCGAACCGCCGGGCGTGTGGGGCGAACCGCCCCACAATAATTCGAGGCCTATATATAGTTGCTCAGTTTTCTCCGAAAATCATATCTTTCCAGACCTACTTTCTCACCTCTCTCTGTAGTTTTAGGTAGGGACTTCCCAGAGCCTGTTCTGGGGGTCCGTAGCTTAGAAGATACTTTTTCATAGCAGTTTGGAGCTCGTAGGATCGCAATCATCCGGAGATTGACAACCTTCGGTAACTTTGTATTTTACAGTTTTATTCTACTTATTTTATTATATTCTTTCAACATGTTTTCTTCTATGATTTCTGTTGATTGCATTCCTATTATGAGTAGCTAAACTTATCGTTGGTGGTATTATGTGAATTCTTAGCGAATGGAAGATAATCATGCTAATGGCTATATCGCGCATTATACTCTGTGTCATTGCTTTATTTCGTTGATCAGGCACAACCTAAATTCTCATATGTTGTATTAATTATTATGCACAATTGGACACTTGTCGACCATCAGACCAATTATCTTCGTAGTGTTGAATAATTACGGAACACATTAGGACAATAGTGATTGACTTGTCAGACCGATTATCTTCGTAGTGCTTAATATTTACAACAGGACACTAGATTGATTCAAAGATCTCTATGCAAGACCGAGGAATTTATGCATGATTATCGACCCGTTATGTTAAGAAGGATCATACTATCACCAATCTCCATTATCTGCTAGAAACCCCTTTGCTATCTGTTTGCTGTTTTTATATTCTAAATTAGATTTGATAAAGCTAGTTATAGTCCTGAGAAAACGACACTCGAGTCATTCTACTGCTACACTACGGTTTTCGTTGTAGTTGTGGATTGCCTTTGGCTAAATCATAAATATTATTTGCTTGAATTCGGAGCACGACATCCGCGCTCATCAAATTGGCGCCGTTGCCGGGGACTATACTCTTTTTTTCTGTTTAATTTGTTTATATTTTCAGCTTTAGATTCCTAATTCTACTAGTTTTAGTTTTCCTTTTTAATCTCTCTCTGCTACTGCTTTCCTAGTCTGTTTCTAATTCACCTTTCCTAGTCTGTTACAGATAGTGTATGCCGCATACACGTTCTGCAGGAACACCGCTTGCTGATTCAATTGCTGAGATCGACAGAGTCTACCACCAAAGAAGGCAACTACTTGAAAGGCGCGCACTAGAGGAAATAGAGGATACCGATTTCTCTGAATCTCTACACATTCTTTTCAAGGAAATCGACGGAATGGCAGAAGCTAGACCACTGAAGGCATGGGTTCAACCCACCAAGGATCGTATGAGGGGACCGACGATTGTTCTTTCGTCCGCAACCCGAGATCTGGAGATCAAGAACCACTCATTCCAACAACTTCCGAGGTTCTATGGCTTATCAAGGGAAGATGTGATGGGGTACTTGCACGATATCGATGATTTCGTCAACCAACTCCCACGACCCGGAGCTGACATAACAACGGACGAGTTGAGAATGAAGGTTTTTGCTAAGGGACTTGGCGACAGAGCCAAGTCATGGCTGAGTTCTCTACCAGGAGGCTCGCTGGACACTTGGGAGAAGGTTTTTTCAGCTTTCATGGAGAAATACTTCCCTCACACCTTGACTACCGCGCTTAAGGCGCAAATCACTGGATTCAAGCAGGACTATGATGAGACCATCTACACCGCGTTTGAGAGGTTCCAAGATCTCACGAACAAGTGCCCTCACCATGGTTTTGAACTTTCTGACCTAGTCCAACACTTCTACAATGGACTAACCTTCGAGAACCAACAAGTGGTGGATTTCCAATGCCGAGGCAATATTTGGGAGGAAACCGCAGAAGCCGTCTGGGCAGTTTTCGAAAGGCTTGCTAAGGGTTCGCAGTTCAAGGACCCAAGAGCGATGGTTAGGAGACGTGGACCTGAAGCTCCACCGACTCAAGAAGCCCCTATGTATAGGGGGAATGGAGATCAATTCGAGTGCTTTACCAACGAATTGAAGCAAGTCCTCAAGAGCGCCACCGGAACAACTATTTCGAACGAAGTATGTCGAATATGCTAGAACTATGGGCATGGGGCTCATATGTGTAGATCGGAGCTGGCATACGATGATGGCAACTGGGCTCGAGGAGGCGAAGAAGAAGCCTTTGCTACGGAGTTTGGTACTCAAGAAGTTAGCTACGGACAAGACAGTAGGAATCCTCGAGGTGGATTTTGGAGAAGAGGATTCCGAAACAATCAAGGATATGCACCGGCTAACCAAACTTATGGCCCTAACCAAGACCGTAGTAGGCTGAACTATGGTAATGATCACTGCAAAAACCCCGCTCCAAAAGAGCCACCGAAGTCGAAGTCGGCTCAACTGATGGAGAACTTGCAAAAGATGGTCGATCACACACAAAGTTTTCTCAAACGTTATGAAGAAGATTCTGAGAAGACTAGGGCAAGGCTTGATAGGTTGGAAGAGAGCACTAGGCTTGACCATCAAAAGATGCAAGAGTTGATCGACCGAGGAGCAAGTAGGGAAGAAGGCAAACTGCCTAGCAACACTGTGAAGTCAAATGCCATTACATTGGCTGGTGATGTACCTGACGAAATCACCATCAAGAAGGTTGTTAGGTGCGAGTGTTGCATGAGGGAAGAACTTCTATAGGCTGAGGAAGAAGAGAAGGTCCTTGGTTCTGACGCAAGTGATGAGGAGCAAGAGGATCCCGAACCACTCCCTAAAAGTTTCGATGTTAAGGTAGGGATTGGTGAGCTTGAAGATGTCCGTGCCACACTAGACACGGGATCCTACTCAAACATAATCCCTTTGAATGTGTTTGAAAAGAGCAACCTTGGAAAACTATCTGAGCAAAGGGCTATTGTGCAACTGGCGGATGGATCCTTTATGAGACCCGAGGGCGTTGTGAAAAATGTGTTGGTCAAGATTGGTGAAGCATCTATATACACCAATTTTGTAGTTATGCCGGCGTCTGCACCTGGAACGGGGGATGTCATACTCTTAGGGCAAACGTTCTTGACTAAACTACGCTCCGTGATGGACATCTACCAAAGAACTTGCACTATTGAAGTAGATGGCAAGCAACACGTGTTGAAAGCCATATCTGATCCACCTGATCCGCCTGATATTACTACTCACTATTGTGGTCTTGCAGCCTATATTCTTTCTTATTCACAGGTTCGTGGCATGGAGAGGAGATCAATGAAGGGGAAGTCTAGTACCCGCAGAAAGAAGAGATAGGCGCGGACAGGAGTCGAGTCAAAGACTTTAAACAATGGCGCTATCCGGGGGGCAACCCGGAGATTTTATCGCTTTCTTTAATCGCTTTCTTTACCGCTTTAGATTTTATTTCACGAGTTTGATTGAGTATTATAGGTTACTTATACAAGCATTAGCTCTCACCTTGGATCCACTTTCGACGTTCGGGACGAGCGACGACGTTCAGGTTTGGGGAGGAGGCTATCGCTGGTTATCTCTATACTTATCTTGCTTATGATAAACTCGTGAAATTTTTTGCATTTGCACGTTTACTGCTTTCCTAGGATAGTCTTGCATGTTTTAATGGAGTTTATTGCCGAATGTTTTAAACTTTTTTATTGGGTAGATCAACCAACTATGTCATTAATCGTATGCTTCATCTCTATGAATTGGTTTGAGGTTTTTCTCGCTTGGCTTGTCACATTTATGTATTGCACTTAGTTAAGCTTGGTAGTCTCGACATCACTTAGTGGTAATTTCTCTACTGCGGTTCACGAAGGACTTTATAATAGGATGATGCATGTTAGGGTCTTATGGTTGTTTTCCCGAGTAATTATGTACCTAAGAGGCAACAAGTATTCACCATGCTTTGAGATTGCTAAATGCCTAGGAAGGAGGTAGTGTGAGGTTGTGTGATACTTTGTTTATAACCTATTCTTCCGAATAGGTTTGGGGAGGGGGTTACACCATCATAGACTTAATCTTTTTTGTCTTGAGTGTCATCTGTTCTAGACCACCCTCGTCCTGCCATTCAGGAAGTGGTGAATAGCTTAAGACTTTACTTAAGAGATGGGTAGAATAGAGGAGTGTTATCTTTTATAGGGAACCCTCATTCGTTTGATGAGAGCCAGTACTGGTTCGACCTCTTTTGAGGGAAAGTCTTAACATGGTGGAACAACAGTAAGTCCTCAGTTTCATAGGCACGGGGCAACCATTCGTATCTTAGCATGCTTCATTACGTCGTCACTGACTAGGTCCAGGTAAAGAATGTTACGAGAGACTATCTTGTCTTGACATAAGTGCTTATGTGGATGTGTATAAGTCAATCGAGGTATTCTTCAACCTATATTCATGCTTTGATTTATATGGTTTTTGTTCATATGTTTTTTGGTATATTCAGTAGATTAGTTCAATCTATTTGGCATGAGACTCCATTTTGTGTTTTGCATGTTTTTTGCATTAGAGTCTAGCTTAGTTGCTTGAGGACAAGCAAAGGTTCGATTTGGGGAGTTTGATGAATGTGTATTTTACACTTTCATTCGAGTCTTTTTCACCTATTTTAGCTATCCTCTATGATAATTTAGCTATATTTTAATGCATTTTATTAGAATAGTGTCACGTTTCCCTATAGATTTTATTTTACAGGTTTTGGTTGAAATTCGAGGATTTCGGAGCAATTATATTGAAGTTGACAAGGAATTGGTGTTCCAGAAGCCTATTTGGAGTATCTGAAGGTTTCCGGATAGGATTTGAAGTCTAGGGACCGAATCTGGAGGTTAGAAGGCTACTAGAAGTCAGAAACCGAGTCCGAAAAGGGGAAGAAATTCAAAACCGCGTCGAAAACGTGGAATTCCGCGAAAAAGCCGCCGTGCGAACCGCCGCGGAGCTGGGGCGAACCGCCGGGCGTGTGGGGCGAACAGCCCCACAATAATTCGAGGCCTATATATAGTTGCTCAGTTTTCTCCGAAAATCATATCTTTCCAGACCTACTTTCTCACCTCTCTCTGTAGTTTTAGGTAGGGACTTCCCAGAGCCTGTTCTGGGGGTCCGTAGCTTAGGGGATACTTTTTCATAGCAGTTTGGAGCTCGTAGGATCGCAATCATCCGGAGATTGACAACCTTCGGTAACTTTGTATCTTACAGTTTTATTCTACTTATTTTATTATATTCTTTCAACATGTTTTCTTGTATGATTTCTGTTGATTGCATGCCTATTATGAGTAGCTAAACTTATCGTTGGTGGTAGTATGTGAATTCTTAGCGAAGGGAAGATAATCATGCTAATGGCTATATCGCGCATTATACTCCGTGTCATTGCTTTATTTCGTTGATCAGGCACAACCTAAATTCTCGTATGTTGTATTAATTATTATGCACAATTGGACACTTGTCGACCATCAGACCAATTATCTTCGTAGTGTTGAATAATTACGGAACACATTAGGACAATAGTGATTGACTTGTCAAACCAATTATCTTCGTAGTGCTTAATATTTGCAACAGGACACTAGATTGATTCAAAGATCTCTATGCAAGACCGAGGAATTTATGCATGATTATCGACCCGTTATGTTAAGAAGGATCATACTATCACCAATCTCCATTATCTGCTAGAAACCCCTTTGCTATCTGTTTCCTGTTTTTATATTCTAAATTAGATTTGATAAAGCTAGTTATAGTCCTGAGAGAACGACACTCGAGTCATTCTACTGCTACACTACGGTTTTCGTTGTAGTTGTGGATTGCCTTTGGCTAAATCATAAATATTATTTGCTTGAATTCGGAGCACGACATCCGCGTTCATCACTTGGTATGGTAGCGATGAGGCAATGTCCGAGGTTCATGTGAAACTCATAGCTTCTAAGTTCACTGAGCTCTGCCAACAAGGTGACTGGATCTGGCCCGGGTTGGTTGATAAGGGCAACAAGGTTGTTGGTGATTACTTAAGGTCCGAACTCAATTTGGCATACACAGACCAGCAGATTAGGGATGCTATCAACTTGCTTCACAGGCGTCATGTCACATTCTCAAATTTGAGGGTTGCAGAAGGTGTTCAATGGAAATCTGACGCCAACAAGCTGATTGCCATGGCAGAGGTCTGGAGTTCTCTTATAGAGGTAAAAATATGGGCAGATTTATAGTCATATATTGAAAATTCTATTGATACAGCAAGCTTCCATGTTAAACTAATTCTATTTACTTCCTTAACAGGAAGATTCAAACAATGCTTGGTACAAGGATGGCGGCGATCCAATGTGGGATGAATTGGCTACCATTTTCGAAGGATGGTCCTACTGGCATGGGGATTATGCAGACTGCACGGATTATGTTGCTGATGGATGGGAGGAAACTGCTTCACTGGACTCAGATGATCCATACTGGAAGACAGTCCAGCCAGAATATGGTGTGCCAGACTCATGGCTTGAATTGGCATCAATGGACTCAGATGATTGATGAATGTGTATTTTACACTTTCATTCGAGTCTTTTTCACCTAATTTAGCTATCCTCTATGTTAATTTAGCTATATTTTAGTACATTTTATTAGAATAGTGTCACGTTTCCCTTTAGATTTTATTTTACAGGTTTTGGTTGAAATTCGGAGATTTACGGGCAATTATATTGAAGTCTACAAGGAATTGGTGTTCCAGAAGCATATTTGGAGTATCTGAAGGTTTCCGGATAGGATTTGGAGTCTAGGGGCCGAATCTGGAGGTTAGAAGGCTACTAGAAGTCATAAACCGAGTCCGAAAAGGTGAAGAAATCCAAAACCGCGTCGAAAACACGAAAATTTCGCGTTTACACTGTGGGGCGAACCGCCCCGTGCCTCGGGCGAACCGCCGCGGGCAATTTCCGGGCCTATATATAGTTGCGAGTTTTCTCTCCGAAAATCATATCTTTCCAAGCCTACTTTCTCACCTCTCTCTATAGTTTTAGGTAGGAACTTCCCGGGGCCTGTCCTGGGAGTTCCATAGCTTAGGGGATACTTTTTCATAGCAGATTGGAGCGCGTAGGATCGCAATCATCCGGAGATTGACAACCTTCGGTAACTTTGTATCTTACAACTTTTATCTACTTATTTTATATATTCTTTCAATATGTTTTCTTCTATGATTGCTATTGATTGCATGCACATTATGAGTAGCTAAATTTATCGTTGGTGGTACTATGTGAATTCTTAGCGAGGGAAGATAATCATGCTAATGGCTATATCGCGCATTATACTCCGTGTCATTGCTTTATTTCGTTGATGAGTTGAACACCAAAATTCTCGTATGTTGTATTGATCATTATGCACACGCCAATCAGACTAAATTATCTTCGTAGTGTTGAATGATTACGGAACACAATAGGACGTTAGTTGTTGACAGGTCAGACCCATATTATCTTCGTAGTGCAACATACTTACAACAGGACCCAAGATTCATTCAAAGATCTCTATGCAAGACCGAGGAATTTATGCATGATTATCGACCCATTATGTTAAGAAGGACCATACTATCACCAACCTCCATTATCTGCTTGAAAACCCCCTATTGCTTTCTATCTGCTGTTTTATATTCTCTTGATTAAATAGATAAAGCTAGTTATAGTCCTGAGAGAACGACACTCGAGTCTCTGCTACTACACTACGGTTTTCGTTGTAGTTGTGGATTGCCTTTGGCTAATTACAAATTTATTTGACTGAACCCTGACAACGTTCATCAAATTGGCGCCGTTGCCGGGGACTATACTCCTTTTTTCTATTTAATTTGTTTTTATTTACAGCTTTAGATTCCTAATTCTTTTAGTTTTAGTTTTCCTTTTTAATCTTTCTCTGCTTTCCTATTTGTTTCTAATCACTTCTCCTAGTCTGTCACAGATTGTGTATGCCGCACACACGTTCTGCAGGAATGCCGCTTGCCGATTCAATTGCTGAGATCGATAGAGTCTACCACCAAAGAAGGCGACTCCTTTTTAAGGAAATCGACGGAATGGCAGAAGCTAGACCACTGAAGGCATGGGTACAACCCACCAAGGATCGTATGAGGGGACCGACGATTGTTCTTTCGCCCGCAACCCGAGATCTGGAAATCAAGAACCACGCATTCCAACAACTTCCGAGGTTCTATGGCTTATCAAGGGAAGATGTGATGGGGTACTTGAACGATATCGATGATTTCGTCAACCAACTCCCACGACCCGGAGCTGACATAACAACGGATGAGTTGAGGATGAAGGTTTTTGCTATGGGACTTGGCGACAGAGACAAGTCATGGCTGAGTTCTCTACCAGCCGGCTCGCTGGACACTTGGGAAAAGGTTTTTTCAGCTTTCATGGAAAAATACTTCCCACACACTCTGACTACCGCGCTTAAGGCGCAGATCACTGGATTCAAGCAAGACTATGATGAGACCATCTACACCGCGTTCGAGAGGTTCCAAGATCTCACGAACAAGTGCCCTCACCATGGTTTTGAACTCTCCGACCTAGTCCAACACTTCTACAATGGACTAACCTTCGAGAACCAACAAGTGGTGGATTTCCAATGCCGAGGCAATATTTGGGAGGAAACCGCAGAAGCCGTCTGGGCAGTTTTCGAAAGGCTTGCCAAGGGTTCGCAGTTCAAGGACCCAAGAGCAATGGTTAGGAGACGTGGACCTGAAGCTCCACCAACTCAAGAAGCTCCTATGTACAGGGGGAATGAGGATCAATTCGAGTGCTTTACCAACGAATTGAAGCAAGTCCTCAAGAGCGCCACCGGAACAACTATTTCGAACGAAGTATGCCGAATATGCAAGAACTATGGGCATGGAGCTCATATGTGTAGATCGGAGCTGGCATACGAAGATGGCAACTGGGCTCGAGGAGGCGAAGAAGAAGCCTTCGCTACGGAATTTGGTACTCAAGAAGTTAGCTACGGACAAGACGGTAGGAATCCTCGAGGTGGATTCTGGAGAAGAGGATACCGTACCAATCAAGGATATGCACCGGCTAACCAAACTTATGGACCTAACCAAGACCGTAGCAGGCTGAACTATGGTAATGATCACTGCGAAAACCCCGCTCCGAAAGAGCCACCGAAGTCGAAGACGGCTCTACTGATGGAGAACTTACAGAAGATGGTCGATCACACACAAAGTTTTCTCAAACGGTACGAAGAAGATTCCGAGAAGACTAGGGCAAGGCTCGATAGGTTGGAAGAGAGCACTAGGCTTACCCATCAAAAGATGCAAGAGTTGATCGACCGAGGAGCAAGTAGGGAACAAGGCAAACTTCCTAGCAACACTGAGAAGTCATTGTCCATTAACTTAGTGGGTGATCTACCTGTTGAAATCACCATCAAGAAGGTTACTAAGTGCGAGAGTTGCAAGAGGGACCTACCTCTACAAGCCGAAGAAGAAGGAAAGTACCTTGGTACCAACAAGAGTGAAGAGGAGCAAGAGGATTCCGAGCCACTCCCTCAAAGTTTCGATATTAAGGTCGGGATTGGGGAGCTCAAAGATGTCCGAGCCACACTGGACACTGGATCCTACTCTAATGTGCTCCCTTTGAACGTTTTCGAGAAGAGTAACCTTGGAGAACTAACTGTGCATAAGGCTATTGTGCAACTGGCGGATGGATCCCTTGTGAAACCCGAAGGCGTTGTGAAGAATGTATTAGTCAAAATTGGTGAAGCTTCTGTCCACACCGATTTTGTAATTATGCCAGCATCAGCACCAGGAACGGGGGATGTCATACTCTTAGGACGAACATTCTTGACCAAAATACACTCAGTGATGGACATCTACCGAAGGACTTGCACTATCGAAGTTGATGGCAAGGAACACGTGGTGCAAGCCATAACTGATCCACCTGATCCACCCGATACTTCTAACACTATTGATTACAGTGGTCTTAACGTCTATGTTCACTCTTATTCACAGGATCAAAGCACAGGAAGGAGAATCATGACGGGGAAGTCTAGTACCCATAGAAGGAAAAGATAGGCGAAGACAGGGGTCGAGTCAGAGACCTTAAACAATGGCGCTATCCGGGAGGCAACCCGGAGTTTTTATCGCTTTCTTTACCGCTTTATTGCATGCATTCATACTTGAACAATTTGCTTTTCATATGTGAATTTGTTCAGTTCTGTGTCGTATGTGCTTATGTTGTGTTCGAGTGCGACTTTTCGAGTGATTTCTTGAGGAAAATGATTTTTCGGGGACTAAAACTTTTTTGGGGACTTAAAATTGCATTTTTATTTTTAAAAAAATGTTCGTCTCCCACCTAAAAGTGGGGGGCGAATCGCCCCACGACCAGAGCGCGCGCGCGCGCTCTGGGCGCGCGGGGCGGTTCGCCCCGCACGGAGCGGTCCGCCCCAGGTGTGGGGCGAACCGCCCCACACCTCCAGAGAGTTCAAATCGGGGGTTTCTTCCCCAAACCCCCATTTTTCTCCATTTTCATCCTTCAAACTCCAAAATTTCCTCCATATTCAAGATATCTTCAAATCTTCATAACTTCTTCATCTCTCCATCATTTTGTGTGATCTTTAGCTTCATTCAAAGCCCGTTACGTGCTCTATCATTCTCTCCGAATAAATTTCTTCCTAGCTCATTCAATTTCCGGATTTGAGGTATTATCACATGAACCCTAATTTTTACAATTTGGGGATTTTTTGATTTATGCTTCAATTAGACTTGTATGATGTATGGGTTGATGATTTATGTTTTTAGATTCATTATTCATTGTCAATTACATGTTCAATTAGGCTTGGTTTGATGATTTGAGATTTTTCTAATTGGATGATATATGTCTTGTTAGGAATTGTCTCTCTTGCTTTCATTCCTTGTTTAAACATGTATTTAATGACATGAAATTGATGAATGTATTGATAGAATGCATGATGGTTGAGATTGAGGATTTATGCTAGAAATTGATTTTTATGATATGGATTGAACCTTGTGATTCAAGGCATATGTTGTTAGCAAAAGCATAATGTGATATGTTATTGAAGTAGGTACATTGATATGTTACGTAATGAATTAGCTAGACTAGGCTTTGGGTTCTTGAGGAGTTCGATTTTTGAAATTTTTACTCGTTTGTTCGCTCGTTTGTTTACATAAGCATAGGGCTGTTTTGCGTCGTACAAGATACTAATTGCTGTTTGTAGGAATCATGGCACCAAGGACAAGGAGAGCGGGCTCTAGCAAAAAGGGGAAGGGAGTGGCATCAAGCTCCCAACCATCTCACGACTTGTACGAGTTGTCTGTCGCTGCAATAGGGGTGCGACAACGGTTAGAGGAGGAGATGGCCGACGGAGGAAGGTCTATCATTTCCGACAGGAGGATTGACATTCCTGAGTCTGCAGCGAATAGAGCAGGGTATAGGACACTTTCAAGTTTGGGGTCACAGAGGAATTGGGCATGGTACAGTTCCGACAGGTTCAAAGGCTACGACGAGAGCCTCCTTCGAGATTTCTACATCGGGTATACGGATTTGGACGAGAAGAATGGGGTGTTAGTCCGAGGCCTAATTATACCATGGAACCCAGAGCACATTTTTTCCTTCATCCACTTCGGGAACTTTGAATTCACAGAGAGCGCACACGCCTACTTATATTCGAGGACCGCTAGGGGGATAGGAAGAGACGTCACCGAAGTGATCTGCAACAGGGGGTACAGATATCTGGGAGTTGGGGGAGCACCTGGACGGATCGGTTATGGCGACCTTAGCATCAAAGCTAAGGTGATGATGAAATTTTGCATCTCCGACTTGATCCCAAGGAAGAATGACACTTGGATTCAGCAATACTACGCCGAGCTCCTCTACTGCCTCATTGACGGACATCAGGTCGACATAGGGCACATTATGTATGAGGAGTATGAGCGCCACTGGGAGGAGAAGAGGAAGCCTTTCATCTTCCCGAGCTTCATCACAGCTTACTGCAAATATCATGGGGTAGACGATATTGATGAGGGGGATTGCGAGGTCGCTGCCCTTTCACCCTCGACCATTGAGGTACAGCTCAACAGGTATCAGTTGAGGAACCCCACTGCAGCTGCTGCTGATGTAGGAGGGTCAGTCTAGCCAAATGATTCCGATCATGAGGATGCTATGGAGGCCGATGTTGGTGAAGCCCCGATTCCAGATATTCCATTTGTCCATCATGCACCGCATGCACCAGCTGGAGCACCACAACGGTCTGGAGGATTTGACTTCTCCGAATTCCGTACCTACCTCGACAGCCGTTTCGACAGGATTGATGCCAACAACGCTGCCATGCGACAGGATATCGACAGGCACATTGTCCAGCACAGCCGCGATTGGGAGATATTCGAGGAGCACCGCCGAGAGGATAGGCAGCACATGTGGGAGCAGCAACAGCTGATCCAGCAACAACAGGAAGCTCTACGACAGTCCAATGAGCTCATGAATGACATGTGGAGTGACTTTTATGGGGACTACCATCCCGATGACTAGTCCTTCCACTTGTCCACTCTCAGCCGACCGAGGCCAAACCCTTCGGTAACATCTAGTATCACTTCTTATTACTCATTCTCTTTTGCTAGGGGGCTAGCTTAAGAATCGTAAGGGGGATGGGATGTGAACCATGATGTTAAGTTTTGTTTGGTTTTGTGACGATTAGTATCTTGTTCTTTGTTTGCATTTGCACGTTTACTGCTTTCCTAGGATAGTTTTTGCATGTTTTATATGGAGTTTATTGCCGAATTTTTTGAACTTTTTTATTGGGTAGATCAACTAGCTATGCCATTAATCGTATGCTTCATCTCTATGAATTTGTTTGAGGTTTTTCTCGCTTGGCTTGTCTCATTTATGTATTGCACTTAGTTGAGCTAGGTAGTCTCGACATCACTTTGTGGTGTTTTCTCTACTGCGGTTCACGAAGGCCTTTATAATAGGATGATGCATGTTAGGGTCTTATGGTTGTTTTTCCGAGTAATTATGTACCTAAGAGGCAACAAGTCTTCACCATGCTTTGAGATTGCTAAATGCCTAGGAAGGAGGTAGTGTGAGGTTGTGTGATCCTTTGTTTATAACCTATTCTTCCGAATAGGTTTGGGGAGGGGGTTACACCATCAAAGGCTTGTTTCTGTTTTTCATTCTTCGTATCGTGAGTTTATTTTTCCTTTTCCGTAAATTTTGTACTCCAACCTATTCTTTCGAATAGGTTTGGAGAAGTCGTGTGAGTCTTTTTGTTTCTCTCTTTGTTATGCTACTGCTGGCTAGAAAAAAAAATCGAAAAAAAAGAAAGAAAAATTCCAGAAGAAAAAAAAAAGAGAAAAAAAAATAAAATAAAGAAAGAATCTGGAAAAAGTAAAAAAAAAAAAGACCCCAAAAAAGCAAAGAAGGGTCCAAAAAATAAAACCAAATAGCAGTTTAGCAAAGTTTGAGTCTTTTCCATTTTTCGTATTGTTCGAAATCGTGTTTTTCTATTTTTTATCTTTTTCGTCTTAAGTGTCATCTGTTCTAGACCACCCTCGTCCTGCCATTTAGGAAGTGGTGAATAGCTTAAGACTTTACTTGAGAGATGGGTAGAATAGGGGAGTGTTATCTTTTATAGGGAACCCTCCTTCGTTTGATGAGAGCCAGTACTGGTTCGACCTCTTTTGAGGAAAAGTCTTAACATGGTGGAACAACAGTAAGTCCTCAGTTTCATAGGCACGGGGCAACCATTCGTATCTTAGCATGCTTCATTACGTCGTCACTGACTAGGTCCAGGTAGAGAATGTTACGAGAGACTATCTTGTCTTGACATAAGTGCTTATGTGGATGTGTATAAGTCAATCGAGGTATTCTTCAACCTATATTCATGCTTTGATTTATATGGTTTTTGTTCATATGTTATTTGGTAGATTCAGTAATTTAGTTCATTTTATTTGGCATGAAACTCCATTTTTGTGTCTTGCATGTTTTTTGTATTAGAGTCTAGCTTAGTTGCTTGAGGACAAGCAAAGGTTCGGTTTGGGGAGTTTGATGAATGTGTATTTTACACTTTCATTCGAGTCTTTTTCACCTAATTTAGCTATCCTCTATGTTAATTTAGCTATATTTTAGTACATTTTATTAGAATAGTGTCACGTTTCCCTTTAGATTTTATTTTACAGGTTTTGGTTGAAATTCGGAGATTTAGGGGCAATTATATTGAAGTCTACAAGGAATTGGTGTTCCAGAAGCATATTTGGAGTATCTGAAGGTTTCCGGATAGGATTTGGAGTCTAGGGGCCGAATCTGGAGGTTAGAAGGCTACTAGAAGTCATAAACCGAGTCCGAAAAGGTGAAGAAATCCAAAACCGCGTCGAAAACGTGAAAATTTCGCGTTTACACTGTGGGGCGAACCGCCCCGTGCTCGGGCGAACCGCCGCGGGCAATTTCCGGGCCTATATATAGTTGCGAGTTTTCTCTCCGAAAATCATATCTTTCCAAGCCTACTTTCTCACCTCTCTCTATAGTTTTAGGTAGGAACTTCTCGGGGCCTGTCCTGGGAGTTCCATAGCTTAGGGGATACTTTTTCATAGCAGATTGGAGCGGGTAGGATCGCAATCATCCGGAGATTGACAACCTTCGGTAACTTTGTATCTTACAACTTGTATCTACTTATTTTATATATTCTTTCAATATGTTTTCTTCTATGATTGCTATTGATTGCATGCACATTATGAGTAGCTAAATTTATCGTTGGTGGTAGTATGTGAATTCTTAGCGAGGGAAGATAATCATGCTAATGGCTATATCGCGCATTATACTCCGTGTCATTGCTTTATTTCGTTGATGAGTTGAACACCAAAATTCTCGTATGTTGTATTGATCATTATGCACACTAGGACACTTGTCGGCCAATCAGACTAAATTATCTTCGTAGTGTTGAATGATTACGGAACACAATAGGACGTTAGTTGTTGACAGGTCAGACCCATATTATCTTCGTAGTGCACAATACTTACAACAGGACCCAAGATTCATTCAAAGATCTCTATGCAAGACCGAGGAATTTATGCATGATTATTGACCCATTATGTTAAGAAGGACCATACTATCACCAACCTCCATTATCTGCTTGAAAACCCCCTATTGATTTCTATCTGCTGTTTTATATTCTCTTGATTAAATAGATAAAGCTAGTTATAGTCCTGAGAGAACGACACTCGAGTCATTCTGCTACTACACTACGGTTTTCGTTGTAGTTGTGGATTGCCTTTGGCTAATTACAAATTTATTTGACTGTACCCTGACAACGTTCATCAACGATCCATTCTGGAAAACTCTTGTAGTGAAAGACTCAGAAGACGAAGATGATTCTCCAAATGCAGGGGAGTCTGCAAACTTG
Source organism: Plantago ovata (assembly GCA_028274465.1). Taxonomy (NCBI): domain Eukaryota; kingdom Viridiplantae; phylum Streptophyta; class Magnoliopsida; order Lamiales; family Plantaginaceae; genus Plantago; species Plantago ovata. Next base: position 90,146,454 of record CM051456.1, on the reverse strand, counting down.
GAGAACAATTGCGAGAGCTCGGCAGGGACGAAAGAGTATTCATTCCGTCCAGATTATCGTGATCACAGGAAATCCAAGGGAAAACAGTAATTGGTGTTTGACTATGCTGTCCGATAACAATACACCCCACCTCCTTAAGTTATAGCATTAAGGAGTTTTCTTATTTAGAGTTGCTTGAAATCATTGTCTGTCTTTAGATTCAGTTATTTTTCTGGTATGCAGTTGTTTAGTATGTGTGCTTAGATTGTGTCTTATGTTGCCAATTTTTAATTATGAATGAAAGGGGTGGTTGTTTCTAATCTTCTGATCAAGGCAACCATATATTATAATAACTGGCCTAATTATAACTACTAAAATCATGAAAACTGCTAACTGCAATTCCCAAAGGTACAGTTTTATTATACAACTTTAGTTGTTCTCATTGCTTGTGATACATGAAACAGAGTAAGCACAATAATCCTCTCATCCGAAGATCAACAAGCAATTCAACTTCAGGATCAAACTGCTTCATGATCAGCTGAAGATAACTGTATGTAAAAAAAAGGGATCAAACTGCTTTCTGCTCATCAAAAAATCAATTCATAAGATCAAAAGAACATAGATTTAATCAAGGACTGATAAAGAGAACTACGAAGGGAAAATATGATCCAATAAGTCAGTAAACAAAGGGAAAAGATGATCTAGTAAATCCGTAAACGAAGTGAAAATATGAACCCAAATATATAAGGACCAACTGAAGGAGTAAACTTCATATCATAGCAGTGTTTCAACTTGTTCGATAATTGCAGTTACACAAACTTAAAACTAGTAGCAACATAAACATCAAGCAACATTCTTGATAGCAAAAGTAGTTAGTAGAAGCATGCATTACAGACATAAACAAAAGAAAGTTCGGTCAGGTGAGCAAAAGCATTTAACAGGACCAATTCTAGCAACATTCTAAATCCTCAGACGCCGTAGACACGGGGAATAGCTTCAGCAGAAGTGTACCAGTCTCTTCCATAAGCCTCATTTTCCCACTGAGCTACAGGTCCAACTCGATCCTTGTACCACTGCTTTTTCGTTGCCAAATCGTACACATTTCCCGACTTAAAATAACCAATGAGGGGAGGGACATCCAAGGGAATGGCATAACCTGTGGACTTATCAGCCTCCACATCCTGAACAAAGACACAAGCAACTAGGGCAGAATGCTCCTCCACGTTCTTCCACATGGCCGTGATATCCTTATCGTCCCTAATCACCATCAGACCACCAGGATACTCAAATCCATGTCTGTGGAACCAGAAGTGCTGGGGGCAAACATGATCAACATCAACAACTATGTTCTGATAGTGTATATGTCCTAGAGACAGTCCTTACTAAGGGCATGGTGCCCTTGTAGAGGACATATATGTACTATTACACAGGTCAATGTAATATAATATATGTTTGTTTCATTTTACTGTTGAGTATTGCTTTCATATTTATATTACACCAGGCTGCAGCATGTCATATCTATATTGCTGTCTGTATTGATACTGAACATGTCCCCTCGGATAGATGACCGATCACACAGTTAGTGGGAGCTATGTGAGTTATCATCTATCCCAAACTCTCCCTAGTCGTGGTACATCTCGGATGTGAGGGTCTGAATGAACCTGACAAGACTAGTATGCGTGGAGGTTATACTTGTTGGAGCAAGTGTGAGCCGATCCCACGGCCACGGAACGGATTGTTGGACAATCAAAGAACGTTCCCATAACTGCGCATAGTTGTTCGAAGAAGCTTTATCGAACAATGGAAGTACCCGCCGGACACTCCCATCGATGTATACTCTACACCGACGTGTCTATGGGAACCGGTGAGTTGTCGAAGTGATGCCATTCGTCCTTTGTACTTACAGGACTTTATCATCACATTTGTTGCTCCATATCCTTGGTGGACCCGTCGATGTCAGCTCTGAATAAGCAGTTGACCTAAGACACGATCCAGGATTATGGCTAAATACAAATGGGGGTGATAAGTGATTCTGTGAAGGATTCATCTCTCAAGTGTAGCACAGGAGAGCACTGCTCGTAGTCTGCATAGTTGTGTTGGTAAAGTCACTGGCCAGTGCAAATGATATATTATGATGGTCATAAGTATATCTTAACCAAACAACTCCCTGAGACGCCCGTGGATGTATTATTGGGATAGACACTTCATCGATCCTAGATACATCCGAGCAAGTCAGATGAAGGGACGTTACCATCGCCGCGTTGAGCGCAACAGGCTTCGCAACGAAAGGGTTAGCTTTGAGAAACCTCTCAAACGTCCTCGCGTATTAATATTGCAAATGGAACCGTCTAGGAATTCCATGTTGCCTAGTCTAGGACTTGCTTAATACGGTGAGGCCCTATGGGTCACACTATGTGGTGATTCAGCCTATCAGAATATCCTTGAAGATGGAATCGCAATTAATTTGGAATTAATTGTGATTGATGGATTATAATTGATTTGGAATTAATTATAACAATTGGTGGCTCAATTGATGATTTGGAATTATTAATTGAATTGGCTAATTAATTGTATTTTATGTAAATACAATTAAAGATTATATTTTGGAAATATAATGGAGGTTTGATTGTAAAGGATATGTTAATTTAGAATTAACATATGCACTTGGGCAAAATCTACTTGGAGTTTGGATTGCCTTAGAAATATATGTGGGTCCCAAAAGTGGGACCCACGTCCCGTAGGACAGGCGCGCGCGCGCGGCTGAGAAGGGGAAGGAGTTTGACTCCTTCCTCTATTAGAAGTCCAAGGGATAAGTTAGATTTTCCTGATTGAGTTTTGATTTGATTGGGAATGAATCTAGACTTGATATTGGTTTCCTTGTGCGATAAGAATTAGATTCTTATTCCTTTACGAAGTCTAATTGCTTATGCTTTAGGCTTCTATAGACTACTATATATAGTAGACTATTGGAGAGCGTTTTACATACGGTTACATATGATTTGATATACAGTTTCAGACATAGACTTCGATAGTCTTCCTACCCAGTTTTCTTAGAGAAAATAAAAACTCTCCCCTCCTCCCCTTAGCCTCACGCGCGCGCACACCGCCACCGGAGGGAATTGCCGCCCCGTCTTCTTGGTCACATAAAGAATATCCTAGCATTCTTCCGATAGGCTGTTCATCCGTGGATACCAAGGTTGAGGTTCTAGGAGCTGGAAACTAACTCTTATTGTCTTGCAGATATACAGAGTATTGTAGATATCTTCGACTTCGACGAAGGAGAAGATACACCGGAATATTACGAAGACTTGGAAGCTGCTTTGGAAGTAAGGTTAGTCTTCTAATTGACGTGTTTATATATATATGACATATCCATAATCAATTAACCGGTATGTTAAGAAAATTTTTAAAATTCCGCTGCAAACCCTAGGGGTAACTCTGATCATATTTTCTTACATTGGTATCAGAGCCAGGTTAATTGATTACGTATATACGTATATATATTGTATGATTACGTAGATATGTGGATGCAATTGATTCTATGATAAATTCGATTTTCAAAAGTTTTGTTTTTTATATAAATTTAGAATTTATATTTTAAAAAAAAAAAAAAAATTAATATATATATAATTTTTCGACCGGGCCGCTTGCGCGTCGCAAGCGGCGGCCGGCCGGCGGCGGCAGCAGGCGCCCGGGGCCTGCTTGCCGCAGGCGCCCTCCCTACGCGCCCGTGCCGCGGGCAAAGCCTGCGGACACAGGCGCCCGGCGCCTGCAACCGCGGCGTCCGGTGCCCGCGTGCCGCGGGCGCCGGACACCCGGGGCCTCGGGCACCGGGACGGGACTGGTCCCGTCCCACGTTTTAATAAAAAAAAGAAAAAAAATTATATATTTTCGGGTTGGACCCAAAATCGAATTTTGAATGTTTTGAGGATTGAATTTTATATTTGGAATATAAATATGATTTAATTGTAATTATTTTAAACTAGAGGCGTTAAATTTAATTAGTATAAAGTTAAAGGGCTTATTTGTAATTTATCAATTTATTGTTTATTGCAAATTAGTCCTTCTACTTTTGAATTTTAGATTTAACACCTCTAAGGTTTTTAAAATTACAATTAAATCCTTCGGGTTTTCGAAAATTGCTACTTGGTCAATAGAATTTTCGAATGTTCATTCTAGTCTAAATTTTCAATTATTTCATAGAGATTATAAGTATGGGATTATAATTTTCATAATGAAATTATGAAGTCATTTGTCATCCACATAGGCTACTACTTGTTTCATATGCTCAATATGCTATTGTTTGACAATGCATGTTTAAATACCATATTTTTACATTCCGTTCGACCGCTATGCATGCGAGGGTAGGCGGCGCCCTCTTATATGTCGGACCGCATATTTATGTATGGGTAGGCGGCACCCATTATATGCTTGACCGCGTTTAGAACTAGAATGGATAGGCAACATCCATTACGTGTAGACCATTCATGCATGATGGGTAGGCGGCGCCCTTATTTGTTTGTAGATGATTGATAACAACCCTCAAGCTACAAGCCCCAACCAATATAAGTACGGAAATACATTTATATATATATATACATATTTCCGAGATGCTTTCCATAGGGTGCTTTAATTTTGAACTTTCATTGCGTTTTCTTGTATTGGCGACCTCGTCTTACAAGACTCGCAGTAATCGTCAAATTAGAGTAAGCCTATGGTTATGACTTACTGCATATTGTATCTAGCGACCTCGATAGGTGCAATATGTAGGGCATCGGGTTAAATTAGATTTAACAACCAAGAGTTGTGTGACGTAATTGGATAGTCTTACTAGTCCTACCGGTCATATTATGCTATGCGACCAACCCCCGTTGGAGTATGGCATAATATGGATTTGGATCTTGGCCACTACGGTAACTTGTTGGACATTACCCGTATGTTTGTTGTGGGGGCAAGCATATGTGAAAATAGTGGGAGCTAAACAGCTAAAGGACCTTGTTGTTTAGTTATGTTGACTGTGTATTAGAAATGATATTTCAATAGTTGATTTATTGTTTTCGTTCTATATTATTTCTCCTTAGGATATTAGATATGGCGATACCGTCCTCCGAGCTTGTTGCCAACTTGGAGTTGCAAAAGCTAACAGGACCAAACTACGTGGATTGGATCCATGAGGTACGAAAGGTGCTATGGTACAATGAGGTTGAGTACGTCTTGGACGAACCTATCCCTCCACCTCCCACTGAATTCACTGCGGCAACCTATGATTGCTATTATGAATTGGAAGTGGAAAGGGCCGAGTTTGTAAAGAACTTGTTGCTGAATGCTATGTCTGACAATATGGTTGGACCATGTCGAGACAAGGAACCATATGAGATTGTAAAATATCTCTCCTCATTCTTGGATGCTCCAAGGATGTGTGAAGGGTTCGAAGCTATCAAGATCATGCTTATCAAAAGGCTTGAGACAGAAGAGCTGTCGCCTGAACAAGTTAAGTCATTGATTGACTTTCTCTTACAACTTGTTGGATATGGCTTGGAGCTAGAAGCTAAGGCTTCCATTATCTTGATCGTGCAAAGATTGTTGCAATCTATTCACAATCCCAATGTTGGGGTAGCAACAGAGTTGATTGCTGAGAGACCCGTTGCCAACAAATTCCCAAGGGTCAATCGTAGACCCAAAAGGAAGAGGGGTGGCAAGAATGGGCGCTATCGTAGGATGGCTGAATTTCGACTTAGGATCGAGATTTGTCTCTATTGCAAACTCAAGGGCCATTGGAAGAAAGATTGCCCTAAGCTTAGGGCAGATCAGGCTGAGAAGTCATCGACTTCTGGCTCAGGTATGTTTGTTATTGAAATGAACATGACTACTTTTGACTCCAATGGTTGGGTATTAGATACAACCTGTGGCTCACACATTTGTAATAATGTGCAGGGGCTAATTGATCACAGGCTAGTCAAGCGAGGTGAAATCGACTTGCATGTTGGGAACGGCAATCCAGTTGAAGCCAAACGCGTTGGACGTTGCAAGATAGATTTACCTTCGGGACAATGTTTAGAACTTGATAATGTTTATTTTGTTCCATCCATTGTCAGAAATATTATTTCCATTCCATTGTTAGACAATATGGGTTTTTCCTTTCGATTTGCGAATAATACTTGTTATTTTTCATTAAATGATGAGTATTATGGAAAGGCTCGCTTGGTGAATGGTTTATATATTTTGCAAAGTAGTCAACCTTTATTTCAAATACACAACAAACAACCGTCTTCAAGTAAGAAGAATAATCCATCTTATCTATGGCATTGTAGGCTAGGCCATATCTATGAAACACGGATTCAAAGACTAAGGAAGTTGGACTACTTAGAACCATTTGATTTCGAATCATATGGTACATGTGAATCTTGTGTTAAGGGTAAGATGACGAACAAACCTTTTGTTGGACAAGGTGTTCGTGCCACTCGCTGCTTAGAGCTCATACATACCGATGTATGTGGACCGTTTAAAGTCCATGCGCGTGGGGGTTATCCTTACTTCGTTACCTTTACTGACGATTTCTCAAGGTATGGATATATCTTTCTTATGAAGAATAAATCCGAGACCTTTGGGAAATTCAAGGAGTTTAGGAATGAGGTCGAGAATGAATTGAACCTAAGGATAGTCACTCTTCGATCGGATCGAGGAGGTGAATACCTTAGTGAAGAATTTATCGATTACTTGAAGGAAAATGGGATTCAATCGCAATGGACTCCTCCTGGAACACCACAGTTAAACGGTGTGTCTGAGAGGAGGAATCGAACCCTGTTAGACATGGTAAGATCAATGATTGGATTCTCGACTCTTCCAAAGTATCTGTGGGGATATGCATTACAAACTGCAATCTACATTCTGAACCGTGTACCATCTAAATCAGTGGAGAAAACTCCTTATGAGTTATGGAAGGGAAAGAAGCCTTCACTAGGCTATCTTAGACCTTGGGGCTGTCCTGCGATAGTCAAGCTAATGCTCACTGATAAGTTAGATGCCAAGGGTGTCAAAGTATATTTCATAGGCTATCCTCGTCAGACGAGAGGCTATGAATTCTATCATGTTGAAGATCACAAGGTGATCGTGTCTAGAAACGTGATGTTTTTAGAAGCTGAATACCTCGAAGAAGAGAGGTTAGATGATATGATAGAACTTGAAGAAATTCAAGACTTTGACACGCGCGAACATGAGGTCTTTAAATCTTCTGATTTGGACTCAAGTTCAGTGGGAGCTTTCGAAGCAGACAAGGGTGATGATATGACACTTGCTAGGCATGTCATAGTCAGTGGGAGTCCTGTGATTAGATCAACAGTTGAAACCACACCTGTAGAACCCGTTGTCAACCAACCTGTGCAACAAGTTGCACAAGAGCAGCCTCCCGCAAGGGAACAGGGTCGCGCCCAACGACCAGCTGCATCAGTACCCACTGATAATGTTCGTGTTACACGAAGCCAGAAAAGAAAAGCACCAGAACAAGTCGAGCTCCGTAGGTCGAAGAGGATCCTTAGAGGACCTCAGAAGCAAAGCCTTATGATAGAAGACATCAGTGAACTTGATGTCGGTTTATCAGATCGGGAAGATCCCGAGACCTACAAAGAGGCAATAATTGATATTGACTCAGACAAATGGCAAGAGGCCATGGAATTAGAAATGGATTCAATGTACCAGAACCAAGTTTGGAACTTGGTAGACTTGCCCCAAGGGGTTAGACCAATTGGGTGCAAATGGGTCTTTAAACGAAAGACAGATGCCGATGGCAAGGTACAAACGCACAAAGCTAGGCTTGTGGCAAAAGGCTACACGCAAAGGTATGGCATCGATTACGATGAAACCTTTTCACCAGTAGTAAAATTGAAGTCCATTCGAATTCTACTTGCGATAGCTGCCTACTATGATTATGAAATCTGGCAGATGGATGTAAAGACAGCCTTCCTCAATGGCAACCTTGAGGAAGAGGTCTATATGGTACAACCGGAAGGTTTTATTAGTAAAACCAGGCCAACTGCTGTATACAAATTACAAAGATCCATCTATGGGCTAAAGCAAGCGTCAAGGAGCTGGAATATCCGCTTTGATGAAGCTGTCAAATCGTTTGACTTCATCAGAAGCAAGGAAGATCCCTGTGTCTATGCGAGACACAGCGACAAAGGAGTTGTTTTCATGATCATTTATGTAGATGACATTTTGATCATGGGAAACAATGTCTCTATGCTAGAAGAGACTAAAGTTTGGTTATCAAGTACCTTCTCGATGAAGGACTTGGGTGAAGCGAACTACATCCTAGGGATCAAGATCTTTAGAGATAGATCCAAGAGGATGTTGGGAATGACACAGTCCACCTACATCGACAAAATACTGAAGCGTTATAAGATGGACGACTCAAAGAGAGGCTTTCTCCCAGCTAGGCATGGGATTGTCTTATCAGTTAAGGATGGTCCTAAAATTGATGAAGAAAGAAATGCAATGAGTCGTGTGCCCTATGCTTCGGCAGTAGGGTCTATAATGTATGCAATGAATTGCACAAGGCCCGATGTGGCATATGCGCTTAGTGTCACTTGTCGACACCAACAGAATCCAGGAGTACCTCACTGGACTGCTGTGAAAAACATTCTTAAGTACCTTAGACGGACTAAAGAGATGTTCTTGGTGTTTGGTGGAGAACCAGAATTGAAGATGTCTGGGTATGTCGACGCTGGATTTGAATCAGATCCTGATGACTTTAAGTCACAGACAGGATACGTATTCAAATTGAACGGAGGAGCTGTCTGTTGGAAGAGCTCTAAGCAAGCCACGATTGCTGACTCATCCACAGAGGCCGAGTACATTGCTGCATCAGAAGCATCGAAAGAAGCTGTCTGGATTTCAGAGTTCTTGAAGGAATTGAGGGTTGTTCCTGCTCCCAGTCCAATAACGATTTATTGTGACAATACGGGCGCCGACGCTCAAGCTAGGGAGCCTAGATCTACAAACAAGAACAAACATGTACTTAGAAAATATCACGTTATACGTGAGATTATAGATAGAGGAGAAGTTAGTATAGAACGTGTCTCAACCACGGACAACGTGGCAGATCCTTTCACCAAGGTCTTATCAGTGGAAGTCCACTTAAGACATTATGCTAATCTGGGCATTAGGCATAAAGGTGACTGGCTCTAGTCCAAGTGGGAGATTGATAGTGTATATGTCCTAGAGACAGTCCTTACCAAGGGCATGGTGCCCTTGTAGATGACATATATGTACTATTACACAGGTCAACGTAATATAATATATGTTTGTTTCATTTTACTGTTGAGTATTGCTTTCATATTTATATTACACCAGGCTGCAACATGTCATATCTATATTGCTGTCTGTATTGATACTGAACATATCCCCTCGGATAGATGACCGATCACACAGTTAGTGGGAGCTATGTGAGTTATCATCTATCCCAAACTCTCCCTAGTCGTGATACATCTCGGATGTGGGGGTCTGAATGAACCTGACAAGACTAGTATGCGTGGAGGTTATACTTGTTGGAGCAAGTGTGAGCCGATCCCACGGCCACGGAACGGATTGTTGGACAATCAAGGAACGTTCCCATAACTGCGCATAGTTGTTCGAAGAAGCTTTATCGAACAATGGAAGTACCCGCCGGACACTCCCATCGATGTATACTCTACACCGACGTGTCTATGGGAACCGGTGAGTTGTCGAAGTGATGCCATTCGTCCTTTGTACTTACAGGACTTTATCATCACATTTGTTGCTCCATATCCTTGGTGGACCCGTCGATGTCAGCTCTGAATAAGCAGTTGACCTAAGACACGATCCAGGGGTATGGCTAAATACAAATGGGGGTGATAAGTGATTCTGTGAAGGATTCATCTCTCAAGTGTAGCACAGGAGAGCACTGCTCGTAGTCTGCATAGTTGTGTTGGTAAAGTCACTGGCCAGTGCAAATGATATATTATGATGGTCATAAGTATATCTTAACCAAACAACTCCCTGAGACGCCCGTGGATGTATTATTGGGATAGACACTTCATCGATCCTAGATACATCCGAGCAAGTCAGATGAAGGGACGTTACCATCGCCGCGTTGAGCGCAACAGGCTTCGCAACGAAAGAGTTAGCTTTGAGAAACCTCTCAAATGTCCTCGCGTATTAATATTGCAAATGGAACCGTCTAGGAATTCCATGTTGCCTAGTCTAGGACTTGCTTAATACGGTGAGGCCCTATGGGTCACACTATGTGGTGATTCAGCCTATCAGAATATCCTTGAAGATGGAATCGCAATTAATTTGGAATTAATTGTGATTGATGGATTATAATTGATTTGGAATTAATTATAACAATTGGTGGCTCAATTGATGATTTGGAATTATTAATTGAATTGGCTAATTAATTGTATTTTATGTAAATACAATTAAAGATTATATTTTGGAAATATAATGGAGGTTTGATTGTAAAGGATATGTTAATTTAGAATTAACATATGCACTTGGGCAAAATCTACTTGGAGTTTGGATTGCCTTAGAAATATATGTGGGTCCCAAAAGTGGGACCCACGTCCCGTAGGACAGGCGCGCGCGCGCGGCTGAGAAGGGGAAGGAGTTTGACTCCTTCCTCTATTAGAAGTCCAAGGGATAAGTTAGATTTTCCTGATTGAGTTTTGATTTGATTGGGAATGAATCTAGACTTGATATTGGTTTCCTTGTGCGATAAGAATTAGATTCTTATTCCTTTACGAAGTCTAATTGCTTATGCTTTAGGCTTCTATAGACTACTATATATAGTAGACTATTGGAGAGAGTATTACATACGGTTACATATGATTTGATATACAGTTTCAGACATAGACTTTGACAGTCTTCCTACCCAGTTTTCTTAGAGAAAATAAAAACTCTCCCCTCCTCCCCTTAGCCTCACGCGCGCGCACACCGCCACCGGAGGGAATTGCCGCCCCGTCTTCTTGGTCACATAAAGAATATCCTTGCATTCTTCCGATAGGTTGTTCATCCGTGGATACCAAGGTTGAGGTTCTAGGAGCTGGAAACTAACTCTTATTGTCTTGCAGATATACAGAGTATTGTAGATATCTTCGACTTCGACGAAGGAGAAGATACACCGGAATATTACGAAGACTTGGAAGCTGCTTTGGAAGTAAGGTTAGTCTTCTAATTGACGTGTTTATATATATACGACATATGCATAATCAATTAACCGGTATGTTAAGAAAATTTTTAAAATTCCGCTGCGTACCCTAGGGGTAACTCTGATCATATTTTCTTACATGTTCATCATAGCTCTTAACAAATCCAGGAGAGTGAATGTAGGCGGGAAACAGTTGTGGATATATTTCGTATATCCCCCGTTATAGAACAATCCAAGATCAGGAACCTTGTCCCATCTACCACAAATCTTGACAATGGTTGTTTTCTTATCAGCAGTGGGATCTGTACGTTGTTAAAAGACGATAGTTAAGTGAGCGCAATGTGTTCAACAAGTTAGTTCCCAATAAGTCTTGAACAAGTTCATTCCGTACAAGTTAACACAATCAGAAAGTACTGTTTCATTGAAAACATAAAGTGCACACAATAATTGAAGATTATAGTTGAGTTGTGAATCAATCTGTTACCACAATCATATGCAACTATCTCCATTAACTTTACTTATCAGAACATCAATCACCAATGCAACTTCATTGACAAATAGGCAAGTGCTTAAAGAATTATCTCCAGTAAAACGAAAATTACAAACATCAGAACAGATCATAAGGCGTCACAGCTAGATTACAGATTTCCTCAGTTACATGCCGAGATATGTGATTATCCGACCTTAAACTATGTTGCATTATATGGAATTCATGATCAACAGCTCAATACAACAAGACTATCACAAAAGTTAAAAAATAAATCGACACTCCAAACTCTGAAAAAGGTTCTTTGCATGGTATCGGTTACTCATCTAAATCATAACTCATGATATGACAACATTATAAACGCACTTGAATTATCACTACACAAGCCATCATCCAAAATTTTTGAAGACAGTGTTAATATATGATCCAACAGGCAGGCTAAAGCTGTGATACCTAACATAGAAGTAGATAACAAGGAATTGTAACGTATGAAGAATTATGCTAAAGCAGAATTCAATGTGAACATGGTAGTTGAGGGCAGAGGAGTAAAGGCTTCTTACCCCTAATTGTTTTTGGCAGCACTGGCCGACCAACAACTCTTTTCTCCACCATCTCCTTTTTGGGGCGTCCTCTCCTCCGTTTTTGACCACTGCCAGAAGCATCCCCTTCCTTGCTCACACCTGATGATCCAGCCTGATGTGCCTCCATTCTTCCAATTCCTAGTGAAGGAGAAAAGACTGAGATTTTTGGTTTGAGGCTTAAGAGGTGTGAGCTTAAGTCTGCAAGTAAGAGATGAGAAATGAAGAGACGCTTGCTTTTGTAGCTAAAGATTTCTTGACTGATGTGTGTTGAGATAAACCGAATATGCAGAAGAGATTTTATCTCTGCAGAGACATGATTAGCATCGATTGACGTTAGCCTTTAATCAGTCTGTGAAGGCGTGACAATGGAATTTTACAGCCATTGGCCGTTTAGCAACACACAATCACAACCGTTCATCTATCAAACCTAGGGTAAATCTTTTACCTTTTTTTTACCCACATTAAATATGGTAGTTGAGTCTTGTATGGTTACTCTGTACTAGTACATTTTGATTTCTAAAACGTTTCAAGTAACGACCTATTGTACGTAACATTACATTATAAACTTATAAGACACGACAAAAAAAACAAACTCTTAATATTGTTAGAATTTTATAATATAAGTATATTCAAAACTTATCTAACATAACGTCCATCTCAATCAACAATCGTAACATTCTATCACAAAGTTGGTCTTAATGCCCTAGAATGTCATATAAAAATTCGTATTAAACAATTATAACCGGTTACGATTCAAGGTAAACTTCACAATTCCATGCAAAATATGACTTACATGTACGTATTACATCGATTTCAATTGTTTTGTAATTGATTACATGTTATGTAATCATTAAACGACTAATCTAACACACATAAAAATGGAGGTAAATTTAAACATCTACATTGACCAAATTGCCCCTTTAAGGGAGTACAAAATAATT
>CM051456.1:89945627-90133202 GCA_028274465.1 Plantago ovata | reverse complement strand
AAAATAATTTTGATAGAAGGGTACAAAGGTAATTACAATAATAGTTATAACTACCATTGCACATCTCTCAAAATCCCTCGAACAGATTACGAAATACTTCTCAAATCCCTCTCAACCAAACGAGGTATTTCTTTTCAAATCCCTCAAAATCTCTGTTTGTGGAAAAGCAACCAAACAACATTCGGAGGTATTTCACACACTCAAATACCTCATCCAGCCCAAATAACACTTTGGGCTCAAATCCCTCCCCCGAAATCTCTAAAATATGTCATTATCATCCAAACGTACATAAACAACAACCCATATAAGAGAAGGTGACATAATCTGATTTATATACATAGTACTTGATCAATGTTATAAGATTATTATAGCAGACGGTGGAATTAAAAATGAACATTGAAGACATACTACATAACCTCCTACTACAATTCAACTACAAACTACATTAAAACATACCAGTCTTTAGCAGATTACATACACAAAAGGATCACATCCTTACAAAAGAGATACCAGAATCATACATTTCTTAAAACTTAATCTGGGAAATTACCTACTCAATTATCATAACTTTCGTCGAGTTCGAGATACTGACCAATGACATCATCTTCAACGAGCATCTCCCTTTCACTCAGGCCTCTCCAAGGCAAAGGGCGGAGCTGGTATCCGGGATTCTGGCAAGCTGGCTCAGGATCTTTGTGCGGAGAAACATACCATATCAAACCATCCTTTTTCATCCATTGTCCAGATCTCATCTCCTGCAACCTCTCCTGCACCTGTAGTGTAACATGAAGAATGTTCCCAGCCGATGCCAATTCAGGAACGATCTTAGGTAGCATGTACAACTGCTCTAGAGGTCTGTCAGGATATACTTGCAGATCAGTATCCTGCGTATAAACTCTCACATTTGGGCGGCAGTAATTGTTCCCGACTAGGAACATATCATGCACATCCTCGTCACTGTCGAGAGGAACCAAGTCATCTCCGTGTGGATGTTTAAACCAGGCCATAGTTTGGAGTCCATTCGAAACTCACAAACTGAAGCAGCACCAAACAAATCCGAAAGACCAAAGGTTCTGATGTCGCAGTTGTGGACGTATTTGACTTCTCCACCTACATACTCAAGCACATTGTCTCTCAAATAAAACCTCCACCACCCCACATTTTAATGGTAGAGTGGTGCGGTAGCCTCTCTGTTTGGTAAATACAACAGCATAAGACGATATCTATATATGTGATTAATTAGGAATGCAATCAGTTTCAATAAGGATACAGCATAACAGTAAGCAACGAAAAATTCTTACAAATAACAGTACATTAATTGGATGCAGCATAACAACATATTGGACTGCAATTACGGAGGGATCAAAGCGGCTAAGTGAATAAGCATGCATAGTATGATCGAAACTTAACAACAAATCCCTGAAATAGAAGGAAAGAAAAAGACAAAATTAAAAATTGGGGCTTACTTGATCTGTTTTGCTTCCAGCCGGGAGGAACTCCGAAAGGTTCAACGCCCCAACTATTCTCTGTAATTGGATGGCCGTACTCATCAAAGGAAGGCTCGAAATCGGGGCCATAGTTCTGTCCAGCCGACTCCATTGTGCGTATATAAGATTTAGTAGAAGATTGAAAAGAAACTAATGACAATGTGAAGAAGCAGACGGCTTAAAAATTATTGAAAAGAAAGACTGTTCCAAACTTGTTAGTATCATCTAATGACAATTAATTCATAATAATGACACTATTTAAGTAAACCAAACAGTTACAGTGGGAAAGTTGTGACTGTTGGTGAACCATTGTGATGGTTCTAGCTTCTTTTTAACTTCCGTATGCAACTGTCCACACTTATAAATCTTTGATATTGTAATATACAGAACAATACAAGTTATGTTACAACCCGGTGTAGTTGTTATAAAGCGAATTAGCAATACCAATTGGTTCCACGGTTAAATTATACCGTGTAAAAAAATAAAGGTTTGTTTGTCTTCTTAATGGATATAGCTTCCACTTTTAATTGATTTCGGTAGATGACATATACTCGAAACTACAATCAGAACTCAATTAGTAGGAGTTATTAGAGTCGATTGCACTATGGATTATATAAATCAAAGTCTATACATTTAATTTAGATTATACAGTTTCACAATTCATATGGTCTGTAGGAGTTATTAGAGTTGATTGGATGCAGGATGATAGAGAACATGCAAAAGATAATGTCGAATATACTAATACACCTAATGCACTTGAATATCAATTCATAGTAATCATGCTTCATAACACAACAGAACAGAGTTAACTTAAACATTAAAAAGGCAGATAATGAAATTGGTTCACAAAATACAATCCAAGTTCTAAGAAGAAATACAGTAAACAGAAATACATCCCCATCAGCAAACAACATCTTCTTGTCTATTCCTTAGCGAGAACCCAAGCAATGCATATCATGGCAGCAACCAGAAAATCCAAAAGCACATTTGAACCGGTGTTGGTTGGCTTCATCTCTTCCATCAACTTCATCTTCATCTTCAACTCCTTGTTCGCGGTGGCAATCATTTCTTTTTCACTCAGCATGCTGTGAATCTGAGATTGGAGTGCTGCATTCTGGGCCTCATGCTTCTTCAGCTTGTTGTAAACGATGTTGCCGAACTCAACCTCCTTAGCCGTCATGGACTTATCCAGCCAGTCAAAGTAGTCACACTGATGGCCTACTGGCTTGGGGCATCCCAGGAACCGCCTCCCAACCCTGCCAGGAGTGAAGGAATACGTAGGCCTCGGGATGAGCCTACAATGACAAAGTCTGCCTTCGAACGGGCCATCAGCACGAACAATCCTCTGGTTAATCTCAGCACCATTTGATGCAGAGTCGCTGTATGAAGGTCGAACCATTTTTTTCAGACCTGAATGGTTTGGTTAATTTCGAATGAGTAGTTTTGTTCTGACTATCCCTTGAGAACAAACATGTTATATAGCCAACAGATTTACAGTAATATGAAATACTAGCATTTATAACAGTGAAGAAGAGTGGTTGTATGTTATCAAACCCACATTAATCATAAAATGACCAACTTCCAGACAATACATTGCTAGACTAAACTTGACACCAGACCTAGTATGAACAAATTAGGAAATATATCTACAAACACTACATTAAATTCATCACATGATTTGATACACATGCAGCATGCATTATGAATCCTAAAGGTTAGTTGAAAAATGACATTCAATACATATTTCATCTGAATGTATGCCTGCTACTTTTACTACAGAACATAAAGCTCACTTGTCATATACATAGACATAGTACATGTACTCAATTGTCTGAAACAATGAACTGTCCAGAGATATTGGATAAGGATGACCAAATTGGCTAAACTGTAATAGATCTGGATGATACTGGATTCAAATTAATGAGGACTCTAGCATTTTTTTATGTAAGTAGCTACAAAATAAAAAGTTTTCCACAATTACATTCAAAATTACTTATATTGTAGGTGAAATTTGTAATGCCAGAGTATATCATATGTCATCAAATTCGGGTGAATGCAATTCAAAAAAAGGATAACAAAGTCTAACTGAGTCATTCTAATATTTGAGAACATTTATATACACTAGTTACTCAAAACAAAAGCCTCACCCACAGAAGAAGTGAAAATAACAAAAGTATTGACTACATATTTACCTCATTCTGTCTCCCTATCCTCTAACTGCAACTCCAAAAGATCTACAACAAAACACTTCCCACCATCTTGAAAATCCAACCAACCAAACCACCAAGGATGAATCTCCTTCCTGTCACAGAGGAAACACAAGATGAAGCTTTCTATGATCCTTACTTCCCGAAAGAAAATGTCAGATTCCTAATCAACCACCTGTGTGACATTGCATACGATGGCCAGTGGGAGTGGCCATGTAAGGTGGAGCAAGCATATCTTATTGCACAGAAGAACCTTGCATTCATGGTTGGAAAGACTTATGAACTCGAAGATATCGAAGAGATCGTCCGAAACCTGAAAGAGAGACACAATGTTTTCAAGCAGCTTCTTAACAAAGATGGAATGAAATGGGATGAAAATCAGGACAGGTTTCAGGCAGAGCCAAAAAAATATGGAATCAGGCTGTACAGGTTAAAAAACTCACAACTTTACTATTCTCTCATCTTTTACAATGTTGCATGTCACTGAAATTGACATTACATATTTTATTTGTGAAATCCAGGAGAATAAGAGTGCAAAATGGTACTTTCAGATAGGTGAACCATTGTGGAAAGAGCTCATCATTTTGTTTGAAGGCTGGGAAGCACTTTATGCAGCAACATGGAAACCAACCAAATTCCCAGAACCGAAGAGCCTTGCTATTATCCCTTTTTCTTTCAATCTAGACCAGTTCCCAGTTCCTGAATTTCGTGCCCCGACTAGTCCTATTGCAGTGAACAGAGCCTTATTGCTACCCCCAACACCTAAAGATGAACCTATTTGGTCAATCGATGATGGAATTCCATTCCCACCTATGTCCCCTGATTTTATTGCCCGTCTTTTAGAAATCGATCAACCTATTCCCCAAACTTCTGACATCACTCCTACTGAGGGAAGCACCCGATCATCAGCAAAGAAGAAGGTAGTATTTGAGGCAGATCAATCAACACAAACAGAGATGCAAACTCCAATCAAGAGAGAAAATGCTAAGGCCACTTTAAAAGCTATCACGGATAAGTTTATTAGAAATTAAGCTACATTTGCTTCTATTGCACCTGTCTGGAGTCTTCAATTTCTAGTTTTATCCTTGTTAACTAGGTTGTAGGTTCTAGCTAAAGATTTGGGGCAAAAATTAGGGTTCTGTGAGTTAATTAGGGTTCTTATTGATGAAATATTTTAAATTCGAAATTAACAAAAAATTCGTATCAGAGGCATTTAACACTACAATCCTATGATTATAGTAAGCTAATTAACGGAATATAACGAGGATTACATCAGCACAACCATAACCAAACGCCAATGGAAGCTCGAAATCCAAATACGATAAAAAGTAGTAGAGAAAAAGCATAGAAGGAGAGAAGGACGAGCTTACCATGACTTTTCCGGACATCTTTGTTCCAGACGTTAATCCATTGTAACCGAATTCGACAATTTTTCCAGAAAATTTGGGATGAACGGTTTGCCGTTTCAACGACTTCTCACTTGCCGCCCATACCAAACGGAAGATGAGGAAGGGAAAGTGTGTTGTTTTTTGCCTTTGACTTGATTTTAAGTGGGCGGACCAAAACACACAAGCAAACCAAACAGTCCATGTAGAAGAAAATTTTTGGTCCAAATACACCTAAAACACACAGAAAAATATGGCAAACCAGAAAAATATGGCAAACCAAAGGGTGAGGATTAAGGTTCCCTCACTGGTTTTAGTACATCATAAGTTGGACCGAATACACACCCCAACTTATGCACTTTAACACGTAGTCAAAACTGCACCTGAACCAAACAGGGCATAAGAATTCATTTTTCATACATTAAATTCAGTTCATTCAAATTCAAATGCATTAATTTAGATTCAGTTTAGTTTTATTAACTTAAAATCAGTTATCTCCACTTGAGAACAGAGACTTATTTACTGTTCCGCCACCTCTCCGCCACAGACATGAGCTCCCTCATTCCGCCACCACTCTCCGCCACATCCACCACAAGGCGGCTCCCTCCACCCCTTCCACCAACACCCAACTACACCCCTACTAACACCCACCAACACCCAACTGCCATTCTCCTCGACTTCTGCACATCCTCCAAACAACTCCACCAACTCCTCCCCCTCGTCATCAAACAAAACCTCTCCACCTCCCCCCTCTTCCAATCCAAGCTCCTCAGCCTTTTCTCCAAATTCGGCACCCTAAACGACACCCACAAACTCTTCCACTCAATCCACCCCAAATCCCACCCTCACTATCACACCCTCCTCAAAGCCCACGCCCAAAAATCCAATCTTGGAGCTGCCCTAGCCTTTTTTACCCGGATGAACGTCGATAAAGTCGTCCCAGTTGTGTACAATTTCACTTACTTGCTCAAAGCCTGTGCTGATAGTTTCGATATTGGTGCTGGTAAACAGCTTCATGCGCAGGTTGTGGTTAATGGGTTTGCGTCTGAATTGTTTGTGATGACTAGTTTGGTGAACATGTATGCGAAATGTAAGGCTGTGGGTGATGCGTACAAGGTGTTTGATAGAATGCCTGAGAGGGATTTAGGGTGTTGGAATACTGTGATTGCGGGTTTTTCGCAGAACGGGTGTCCGGAGAGAGCGTTGGAGTTGTTTTTTAGGATGGTTGATGAAGGGATTAGCCCGGGTTTTGTTACGGTTGTTACGATTTTGCCTGCTGTTGGTGGTATGAGGAATGCAGTGGTTGGGAAGTTGATTCATGGTTATGTTTTGAGGCGGGGGTTGGATTCGTATGTGAACGTTGCTACTGCGTTGTTGGGGATGTACGCGAAATGTAGGTTGATTGGGACGGCGCGTATGATCTTTGATAGGATGGGTTCGAAAACGGTTGTGTCGTGGAATTCTATGATTGATGGTTATTCTCAAAGTGGAAATCCTGAGGAGGCGTTGGGTTTGTTTGAGAAGATGCTGGATGAAGGGGTGAAGCCTACAAATGTTAGTGTTATGGCGGCATTAAACGCATGTGCTAGTTTAGGTGATCTTAAGCGTGGTCAGTTTATTCATGAAGTTATTGATCGGAACGAACTTGGTTCGGGTGTTGCTGTTATGAACTCTTTGATCGCAATGTACTGCAAGTGCAAAAGGGTTGATTTGGCTGCTCGATTATTTCATGGACTGAAAGGAAAAACAATCGTCTCGTGGAATGCCATGATATTGGGCTTTGCACAAAATCGTCGCTCCATAGAAGCTATTAATCTCTTTTGTGATATGCAAAATGAAAATATGAGACCCGATACATTCACATTGGTCAGCGTCATCACTGCAGTTGCTGACTTTTCAGTACCCCGTCGAGCAAAATGGATCCATGGACTATCTGTGAGAACATGTTTTGACAAGGATGTTTTTGTAATGACTGCTCTTGTTGACATGTATGCAAAATGTGGTGCAGTTCATACAGCTAGACAGCTGTTTAATTCAATGAATGAGAGGCACGTTACAACGTGGAATGCCATGATAGATGGATATGGGACGCATGGGTTTGGCGAAGAAGCTGCCAAATTATTCGAAGAAATGTGCAAAGGTAATATAAAACCAAATGACGTAACGTTTCTGTGTATTATCTCAGCATGCAGCCACTCTGGCCTTGTAATCGAAGGCCAACGCTATTTTGGCATGATGAAAGAGGAATATGGGTTGAAGCCATCAATGGAACATTATGGGGCAATGGTCGACTTACTTGGCCGTGCTGGTCGACTAGACGAAGCATGGGACTTCATCCAAAATATGCCTGTTGAGCCAGCAATTAATGTATATGGTGCTATGTTAGGAGCTTGCAAGATTCACAAAAATGTGGTTTTGGGAGAGAAAGCTGCGGACAAGCTGTTTGAATTAGAACCCGACGAGGGTGGATATCATGTTCTGCTTGCGAATATTTATGCAATAGCGTCAATGTGGGAGAAAGTAGCTAAGGTTAGGACTACCATGGAGAAAAAGGGAATTCAGAAAACTCCAGGGTGTAGTTCAGTGGATTTGAAAAATGAGGTCCACACTTTTTACTCTGGGACCACAAATCATCCCCAATCCGAGAAAATATACTCTTATCTTGGCGATCTGATTTGTAGGATCAAAGCGGCAGGATATTTTCCTGATACAAGTTCAATTCACGATGTGGAAGATGATATTCAGGAGCAGTTACTCTGCACTCACAGTGAAAAGCTTGCGATCTCGTTTGGCCTTCTCAATTCTAGTCCCGGTACTCCAATTCACATTAGAAAGAATCTTCGTGTCTGTGGAGATTGCCATAATGCTACCAAATACATTTCTCTTGTGACCAAACGAGAGATAATTGTTCGAGACATGCATAGGTTCCACCATTTCAAGAATGGTACCTGCTCATGTCGTGACTATTGGTGATTGCAACTTAAATCAATGTAATGTTGCTGTATGGTAAGCTATTGTTCAATATTCTTAACAGGGGAATAACAAATCACATCTTCATGGCATTTGGTAGCTGCTAACCTTGGCCTACTTTACTTATCTTGTCCAAGTTTGGCTGCAAATTTACAATACTAACTAACACTCTGTTCTCTTCGTCTGAACAGAACTGATGAACTGAATTGAATTAATGCATCTCAACTGAACTTAATGCATCTGAATTTAAAGTAATCAGTTTTAAGACGAAGATAACAGACCCTAAGCCGGTTTTAGTAAATGTGTCAATTGTTGTTTTGGCCTGGTATGTCATTCGATACAGTATTAGCTAAGGCCAGACAAGCTGTTTTAGTTAAGAAATGAATAATTGCTTCTATACATGTGTATGACCCGTGGAACAGCGATCTTTGATTTCTGTCAGCTTCATTGAAAATTTGTAGGTTATTTCTTGATTTTACTTTGTTCTTCAATGTGTAGGATTCATTTCTTTTAATAACCTGATTTTGGTTTGGGCTGTATTTTGCAACAATGCCTAGGCACTCGTAGCAGTCGAAAAAGAAGCAGTGACATGGTAAGGCTTTGGGGATTGTCACATGTTACTTACCCTGCCCTGTTTGAAGGTATGGTACCAACTTCCCGGTTTCAACAACACTGCAGTCAATAAGCAATGATGAAATGGGAATCTGATACTGACAGAGTAAGTTCATTTACTAGCTTAGTGTTGGTAAATAGGTGGTAGATAACATACCATGTCTCAAAAAAACTCATGGCTAAATCCATGAATCGTCACAGTCACAGAAACTGAGAGTCATAAGTTCATACTCATCCGTTTTTTTAGATTGTTTATGTTTGCTTGTGGAACGGTTTTTAAGGAGGTTGATATAATGTGTGTGGTGTTTGAGTTAGTGGCAGGACCCACAATAAAGTTATAAGATAAAGGTTGTCAAAAAAAGGAACGTAAACAATCTAAATAAACGGACTAAAATGGAATAAGTAAACAATCTAAAAAAACAGATGAGTACATTACTAAGGAGTTGGAGCAGTGAATGAGAGGTGCATGGTTCGATCTATGACGGTGACAGATTTAAAATGTTGGGTAGGTGCGGAGAAATAAGGTAGTTTAGAGTAGTGCAAGAATAGTCGTAATATTTGCAGTTTTAAAAAAAATAATTGTCACATTCTGAAGGGTTAAATGTACAAGCCCATCAGTACATTTTGAATCTTTATGTTTCCCTTTTGTAACTTTGATAACTTTATCATTCTTAATGTTAATTGTAATATGGGATCTTAATTTTTTTAATCTTAATATTTTATTTCTTATTTTTACTTTTTGCTTTTTAATTTTTATCACCGGCTAAGCTCGAGCCCGTTTTATCAAAACTAGAGTATAAATATTATGGCTCGAGCCTGATTTATGCTTGTTTGCTTGACGAGCCCAACCTAAATTTGTCACTAGTAAGTTGACACACGGGTATGGGTATGGTATGGATACCCGCGTAATAAAGTGTTATAAATTAGTATTGAATTTTAAAAATCGATAGATTATAAATTAGTTCATATGAACTTTCTCCTAATGAGGAAGAAATAAATTTATTAAATAAGCTAAAGTCTATGGGGAGGCCTGCCTTTCCTAAAAATATGAAAAGGCCTGGTTTTACTAAAACTCGCTGGTTTTCTCAAAACTCGTTGGTTTTTAGATTAAACCGGCCCGACCGACCGAGTTTTTACGCAAACCCGGTTTTCTTAATAGAATAAATATAACCATCCACACACTAAACACACAATTCAGTGTTTACTATGTGAAATCCATTTTTTTCTCTCTGCAAATTCCCGTCTTCTTCTCCGGCTTCCGAATCTCAAACTTTCCCGATCAATGGAAGAAACAAGCCGATTGTTCTCCTTTTTTCTTCGTTTCTGCTACCTTTGTGTTTGATTTAGTATTCTCAATATGTTTTGTGAGATCTAGAGTTTCGAATTTAGTTTCTTCTCAGATCTGATTTCACAAATCTGGGGGTTCTGATTTGAAGCATGATGAAGAGGATCGGAAGGATTTTTTCGGTGTTCCAGATGCTGCTAATCCGTTGAAGTAGTTTTTACGTTGGAGAGTTGATTCTTCCAGTAAAGGTATGTTAGTTTAGTTGTTAATTTTGATATTGTGAATCTGTTTTTTGTTGTGCTTTGAAGTGTTTGTAGATGTATTCATTCTATTATATGCTCTGTTTGTGTGATGTTATGGTTCAGGTGTTTTTATGTTACGGTTTTAAATGTCTGTGGTATGCTTGTAAGGTATTTTGATGTTGTTTCCGATGAATTTTTGTTTTGGTTTAAGTGTATCTAGTATTCTTATTATTATACTTAGTTTCTGTTGTTGAATTTTTTTTTCTTTTAGTACTAAGTGTTTCTAGTATGCCTATAATGAATTTTGGTATGTTTTTAAGTGTCGTTGGGATTATGAAATTGATTTAAGTGGGGATATTATGATTTTAGATGCTGATATTTGTGTTGCTGTATTTTTAAGAGATCATGTTATGCTATGTAAGGTCTTGTGTTATGATTTTTAGGAGATGTAATGTTATGCTACTTAGTTTTCTTGATGAAAGGATTACGGTGTAGTGTTATGATTTTAAGGGTCGTGCTATATTTATAACGGATATTTATAAGGCATCATGTTATGTTATTATTTTAAAGGGTGATATTGTGCTTTTAAATGTGCTGCTGATATTTTACGTTTTTTTTTTTTTAGTTGTTGATGCTTTTGACACTATAATGAGAGCAGATCAAATAAGAGGAAAGATGCCCCCTGTTGTTGGTATAATTGCTGGTTGTGTAGCTTGTTTCAGATTATGAAGAGTTGAGGACAATTGAATGGAAGCTACATAGTTTGCGAGTTGCGTTAAAAGTCAACAATATTTTGAACAAGTGGGATTTGTAATAATGTCCTGGAGAAACTATTTTATTTGGATGTTATTTCAAATAGTTACTAATTTGAGCAGTTACTTTTGGCCTTTTTGAACAATTAGTTTGTGTATGTTTTAAAGCAGTGGTTTAATATGAAACTCTTATATGTTCTAGTTATAGTTTTTTGTATATGATGTTATGACTTTAAGATACAAGATGTTGCGATTGTTGGACAAAGTGTGCATGTTGGATGTTAGTTTGGATCGAGTAGTGTGTCAGTGTGTGATGTTAACAGTTAGTCTTTGCTCTTGGATAATTAGTTTGTGTATGGTCTTAAGTGGTTTTAACATGCAAGCATTGTACGGTGAAGTTTAGTTTTCTGTCTAATTTCTGAAGTAGTATAGCAAATGTCCATTAAATTCTTAATTGATTTCTTAGAAGTACAATAGTGGATACTTAAAACCACAATTGTACGTACTTAAAACCACAATAAGGATACTGATAACTATACCAACTGGTTATAAGAGATATATGTTACGGTTTTAAGGGTTTGTCATAAGAGTTACTGATGATATATTTTGTCATTCGATATTATACTTCTAAAATCTTTTGTTATACTTTATTTTATTTAAGGCGCACCGTAAAATCATGACATCATGCAATAAACTAGTGTAAAATTAAATAGTCATGTAAGGATTAAAACATTTAGTCAATTGATGTTTCTACAACTAGTATTATCAAATCAACAAAATTACAACAACCGTTTTTCATTAAAATCTTAATTTGAGTTTTTAGAACAATAACATAATGGGTACTTAAAACCACAACTTGGATACATAAAACCCCAACAAGGGTACTTATAACACACCAACTGCTGTATGAGATATATGAGAACATGCCAACAAGTGTAAAATTGAATGCTTCAGTATATTCATGTCAGGACTGAAACATTCAGTCAATTGGAGTTTCTAAAACTAGAATTCTCAAAGCAACAAAATTACAACAAGCGTTCATGTGGTGTTTCTTATGCAAAATGAATCTGGATCTTTGAAATTGGCTTCTCGCGAGTAAACTTGTTCGTGATCTTTGAAGCAACGAAATTGGTGTTTCTGATACTTGAAGTCATCCTTTGTCATTCCATCTCTCCAGAAAATAGCAGTCGGCCTAGCATCTTCACCTACAGGTAGCGGTGATAAAATTATAGATCTTCGTCCTTTTGTTTATGAAAAAAAAAAGCATTTCTTTAATTTTTTTGTTCATCTACATGCTTAAACCATAATAATACGATCATGTAAAACATACCATGACCAATTAAAATTCTAACAGTATACCTAAAAAATACACCGATTGACGACATGGAAATAATAACTGATATTACTAAAATCCATAGCATCAAAACTTCAAATTAAAACAACATGCCTTAATACCATAGTGAGGCAACTTATAACCACGCCAGATTTCAATCAGAATAATGTAAAAGGTTCAATTAACATGTTGAAAAGGTGAAATACAATAAAAATGTTGCTAGAATCACAAGACGTTTCCAATTACGAACCTATAAATGTGTTGTATAAAAGAATAACAAAAGAACATAATGTCATAACTAGGAGAGATTATGACCGTATGTATGCTAGAAACTGTAACAATTAGAATATCTTAGAAACTGAAATTAATCATAACAACCGGTATTAAAACTATACTATGCAGATTAAAAACTATAAAACAATGTGATTTAATGAAACAATGCAGAAATATACTACACAAACTTAGAACCATGCATAACAACAAGGATTAAAAGTATCCAGGAGCTTACGAAATTGTTGTTCAGGTTCGATTTCTTCAATTATTTCCACATCTCAAATTGGATTCCACAAGTATCTGAATCTGAACGTTTGATCAACAAATCGAAACGTAACTCAATCGAAATTCAGGAAAACAAAGAAGAATCGTCAAAATACGCAAAAACACACAATACAACTTTGTAAATATGCCCAAAAAAAGAAGAGAAAATCGATGTTGAATTAACATCATGTCAATAGAAACCATAACACGTTACATTAAAAACCATAACATGGTCTTATCAAAAGAAAAAAATGCAGAGATATACTAGACAAATTGAAAATGTTATAACAACGTTGATTAAAACCGTAACATGTCATAGCAAAAACCATAACATGGCGTTATCCATTGAAAAACAAATAGAGACATACTAGAAATACCAAATATATTATAACAACGTCAATTAAAACCATAACACGTCATATTAAAAACCATAGCACGGTGTTATCAAATGAAAATATGCACTAACATACTAGACAAACTAAACATATTATAACAATGTCGATTAAACCATAACAAGGATAGCTTAAGTTCGTAATTTGTATTCTAACAATCAGATTACCGTAGAAACTGCAATTAACTATATGTCCATAACAATCACTCTTAAAAGTATACTACGCAGATAAAAAACTATAACAGGATATGATTCAATGAATAAATGCAGCAACATAGTAGATAAATTAAAAACCAGCAATAACAAGGCTTAATAGTATAATATACCGATTAAAAACCATATTACTGCGTTATCAAACCAAAAATAATTTGTAAATATAGTAGACAAATTAAAACCATCAACAACATGGCTTAAAAATACTATAACAACGGCGTTTAAAAGTATACCAGAGCGTCTAAGAAACCATAACATGGCGTCATCAAATAAAAATAAGCAGAGACATAATACGTAAGCTTGAAACTATAACATGAAGGCTTAAAAGTACAACGAAACTTACGAATTTGTTGATAGGGTTGAATTTCTTCAATAATTTTCAGATCTGAGAAGCTTTCTTCTCCAATATCGTCATGAACTGGAAACTATAACAGGAACGATTAAAAGAATTCAAGAACATACGAATCTGCTGTTCCGGTGTAATTTCCTCAACAATCTCTAGATCGGAGACCATTCCTCCATCATCGTCGGTAGTTTCGTGATTTTTGTATTGAACAAGTTGGATTGGACGGTGAATAGATTGAAATCATTGAAAAAGCGAATAGATTAGGACGGTAATCAAGCTAGATCGAGTAAATCATTGCTTTCGACATAAACAATTAGAGAATCGTTCGTGTTTTTACCTGATTCATGTCCATTGGAGATGATTGGGAGCTTTTCTGACGAAATACGTCGGAAAATAGTGTCGATCGGTGAGTTCAGGAGCTTTTTTTGGCGAGAGGTTTTTGATCTGGAGAATACACGCACTTTTCACGTTCTACTGTGTTTTTTGATTTTTTCGCTGATTTTTGGACCATATATAGTGGGCCGATTTTATTTAATGCCACTGAACCGCGCGAAACCGGCTAGTGGTTTTGGTTGGTGGTTTTTGGAATGAAAACTAGGCCTTTCCATTAATATTGGAAAGGCTTGCCTTACTACATAATTACTCGATTGCTAAAATGAAATAAGAGAGTGGTGAACTGGAAAATGGCTAACTCTTGAAGAATCAGTCATGCAACAAAAGGCAAAAATTGACTGGCTTCAACTGGGAGATGGTAATATGGCATACTTCCATGCTTCTGTCCCTGAAAAGAATAAATACACAGGAATTGCAAAGCTAGAAACCGCCCTGGACAGAACTTACATTCTTTTGCAGAGTTAGAAACGGAGATTCTCGACTTCTATGGCAACTTGGTTGGTAATGCTGCACCAAGAACTAAAGCAGTGGATATTAACATTCTCCGTGAGGGCCCTCAACTATCAAGGCTGGATAGGGAATCGTTGATTGCTGAGGTTACTGAAAAAGAAGTTTATGCGGCACTCCATGACATTGGTGTTACAAAAGCTCCTAGAATTGACGGTTTTAACTCAACATTCTTCAAGGCGGCATGGAATATAGTGAAACCGGATATCATAGTTGTTGTACATGAATTCTTCCAACATGGGAAATTGTATCCATCTTGGAATTTCACTCTCGTAACTCTTATTCCTAAAACACCGGAAGCCAAGACTATGAGAGAATTTTGTCCCATCTCTTGTTGTGCCACTGCTTATAAAATCATCTCCAAAGTTCTCACCAACAAACTAGGGAAGGTGATAAATGTTATTGTGAATGATAGCCAATCGTCTTTTATTCCAGGGAAGAACATCCAAGATATTATCTTGATGGCACAGGAGCTAGACAAGGGATATAATAGACTAGGCGTCTCACCATGGTGCATGATACAAATGGACATGCAAAAAGCTTACGATACAGTCGAGTGGAGTGCATAGGAAGGGATTATGAAAGAGTTGGGCTTCCCGTTACCCTTTGTTCAGTGGATCATGCTTTGCATTACATCTGTTTCGTATCGATATACAATCAATGATGTACCTTCAAGACTCTTGAAAGCAAAACGTGGTCTCAGACAAGGCGACCCCATCTCGCCCCTTCTCTTCGTGCTGATTATGGAATACCTTCATCGATGCTTGCAACAACTTCAGAATTTTCCTAATTTTAGCTTTCACCTTAAATGTGAACGTTTGAAAATTACTAATCTTTGCTTTGCAGATGACTTGATGATGTTTGTAAAGGGGGATATAGTATCCGTTCAACTTCTCATTCAACAATTCCAGAAATTTTCCAAAACCACTGGTTTAGTTGCAAATTTAGGGAAGTGCAAAGTTTTCTTTGGTGGAGTTCGACAGAATGATATGGAACTGATCTTGCACCATACCGGCTTTTCTCGAGGTACATTACCGGTGAACTACCTTGGCATGCCATTGTCTGCAAGTAAGCTCACGGTTAACATGTGTCAACCACTTATTGATAAAATAACACAACGAATTAGACACTGGACATCCAAATTGATTAGTTATGCTGGGTGCCGCCAACTCATAGAAAATGTCTTATTCTCTGTAACTAATTACTGGTTGCAAGTCTTCCCCCTTCCTAAACAGGTTTTTGCATCATATTGAAAGCATATGTCGAATGTACTTGTGGAGTGGCAGTGAAAATCAATCTAGAAAATCTCTTGTGGCTTCGGACCTAGTTTGCTGTCCGCGTAGCTGTGGTGGTCTCAATATGTTGGTCCCTTTAGGCAACAAGTAAAGACTGGGGGGGGGGGGGTTGAATAGTCTTTAAAATTTTTCGTGTCTAAAAACTTTCTCACCAAGTACTTATTACTTTTCAGTTTTGAGGTTGTTGATACTTAACTTTTTTTCAACAAAGACTTATTACTTTTCAGTAATGAGTTTGATGATACTTAAAGTTCAGAGTGAGGAAGTCTTGTACAATAAGCGCTTTGACAGAAACCAATTTCAGCAAGTGAGCAAGTAAAACAGTGTAATTAAAGTATCTTGCTGAACATAAATTGCGGTAAAATAAATCACACAAACACTTTTATAGTGGTATCTGAGGGTGGCGTAATCCCTCAACTAATCCACTTTGTCCTTTCTAGGACTGAATTCACTATGTCAGATGATGAGTTTCCTTACAACACCTACACACTAGAATTCTCAGAAACCAAAGTACACCAGCTTTGTTTCCAACCTAACTAGAGAACTGTGACCTTGTTCTCCACCAAACTTGGGACACTTATCAGCAAAACTATGCCTGATTAGTTCCTCCCTGACAAACACGCATTAAAGGTGGTTTTTATCAGTTAGAGAGGTTTTGGGACGAGATTACTGAAATTAACATTTCAGTTCACATAAGTAATCTGAGAAACTCAACTTGACAATACTTTGCAGTAAGCAAGTATGTTGTTTCTTGGTGTCAAGACTTGTTCTTGTTTAGAGGAAAGAACACTTAACTAATTTCTTAGCTTTAGTATTCTACTTCTTCACAAGTAGTTTTGGTTCCAAGCTTAAGTGTTGGTCCCTTTAAACAACAAGAAAAGACTAGAGGGGGGGGGGGGGGTTAAATAGTCTTTTCAAACTTTTCGTCGTTTAAAACTTTCTCAGCAAGTACTTATTACTTTTCAGTAATGAGTTTGTTGGTACCTAACTTTCTCAGCAAGTGCTTATTACTTTTCAGTAATGAGTTTGCTGGTACTTAACTTTCTCCGCAAGTGCTTGTTACTTTTCAGTGACAAGTTTGCTGATACATAAAAACAGAGTGCGGAAGTCTTTTACAATAAGTGTTTTTGTCAGAAAGCTAGTTTCAGCAAGTAAGCAGATAAATAGTGTATAACAACGTAGCTTGCTGAAAGATAGCTGAAGGAATGTAAATCACACAAACACTTTTATAGTGGTATTTGAGAGTGGCGTAATCTCTCAACTAATCCACTTTGTCCTTTCTAGGAATGAATCCTCTATGATAAGATATGAGGTTCCTTACAAATCCTATCACTAATGATTCTCAGAAATCAAAGCACACTTGCCTTGTTTCCAACCTAAAACTAGAGAACTAAACCTTGTT
Organism: Plantago ovata; assembly: GCA_028274465.1. Taxonomy (NCBI): domain Eukaryota; kingdom Viridiplantae; phylum Streptophyta; class Magnoliopsida; order Lamiales; family Plantaginaceae; genus Plantago; species Plantago ovata. The sequence goes on along the minus strand of CM051456.1, from coordinate 90,115,845 downwards.
CTCCACAAAATTTTGGACACTTAATCAGTAAAACTATGCTTGATTAATTCCCCCTGAATTCCACGCCTGAATAAGGGTGTTTATCAGTTACAGAGGTTTGGGATGAGATGACTTGAATATAACTTTGCAGCTATAACAAGTGATCTAAAGAAACACAACTTGTAATACTTTGCAGTAAGCAAGTTTGTTGTTTCTGGTGTCAAGACTTGTTCTTGTTTAGAAGAAAGAATACTTAACTAATTTCTTAGCTTTCAATGTTCTACTTCTTCACAAGTAGGTGTTGTTTCAAGCTTAAGTCTTGGAACGGATCAATAGGCAGTAAAGAGTAGAGAAGGATTTGAGTGTTTAAAGCACAAGTGAGAGTTTGATCACGCTGTTGACACACCCTTCTACTCAGCCTAAGGTCTTCTATTTATAGTGTCTCAAGGGAGCCGTTTGAATTTCATATTCTAAGGCTTGTACCTTAAGATGTCACTATCTTGCTTTTGTACTTTCAGCAACGCTCTTCATTTGTCTTCTTGTCTTCATGTTCTTCGCGTGCTAACTTTGCATTTAATGTTCTTTGAATCAAATTCAAATATGAACATTGGAGCCAAAATGCAAGTACTTCTTCAGCAAGGAAGTCACATATATTGTCAGTAAGTGGTCAGTCTCAGTTTCAGCAAACATAACCTACTCTGTCATATAGATTTTCACTTCTGCAAGCTGTTGCTGAGAATCTCACTTTCTGAAGAAACATGTGCCTTTGTAGATACCTTTCTCAGAATTCTTCTAAATCTTTAATCTTCGAATCTTCAACTTTCTGAGCGGTTCTAGGTCTTCAATAGTTTGTTTGTAAAAACAAAGTTCATCATCATCAAGCTTAAGAACCTAACTAGTACCTACACTAAATATTTTAGCAAACGTTCCTCTTTTACATTGTCCTTAAAATTCTAAATTTCTATGGACCTTAAGAGTACTAGTTATTGGGCTTTACTTAATTTAGCATGGTTAATTGCTCATCAAAATTACAAGTTTCCTAACAAATTTCCCCCTCTTTGATGTTAGCAATCCATGACTAAATTAATTACAACTTTTTATAAGTTTCTAATGTTGAATAAATCAGTTGAGCAATGCAAATTATACTTGAAGTAATCAAACAGTAAGCATAGATAACTTGCATAATCAGAAAATCGAATAAAATTGACCAAATGCAATTGATTGCTGAAAGTTATCTTTCAAAGTAGGTTTACATGAAAGCATGAGATAACTCAGCAAGCAACTATCAAAAGTAGAGACTAGACTATCTGAAAGAAATCTAGAAGCAATCTTGGTAAACATCCTTCAAGCTTTCATCAACAAGCTTAGGAAATTCTTCACAGTCAGCTTCATAATCTTCAAGAAGCTTTTTGACTTGAAGTTGCATATCCCTTGCAAGTCTGCAAATTAGCTTGTGGTCTGATGAGGAATCTTGTATTTTCAAAACTTCAGTCCAAATGTGAAATCCCCAGCAGCACGCATGTCGAATTTGGAGATCACCTAGATTGTACTTCTTATAGATTTTCTTCATATATCTTACATCTTCATCAGCATCTTCTTTTGTCAGATAGAAGAGCTCATAAGGAGTCACCATTAGCTTTGGTCTTGCCTTTTTAAGGATATCATCATAGTAGTGAGTGACATCTATTGGCCTGAAATAAGGTGGCTGATCTCTCATGTCTTTTGACAAAGCCATCCTTCTAGTTTTAACCTCAACATCAAGCCAAAGTTTTTTGTCATCAAAGGTATCCAGTGGACAAGGATCTCTTTCTTTGCTCGCAACTTTAATCACATTCCATTTGTCCATTTCCTCAAAGACTGGTTTTGGGAAGTGATCATTGGCAAGGAGAACTTCAAGCTTTAACATGAAAAAGCCTTGTCTTTTTTTGATCACATTTTGAGTGGTCTCATTGTTGCTTGTTTTGGTGTATTGTACACCCAAGCCAACAATTTCTCGAGTTTTTCTTCTGTTTACCTCTTGTTCAATGGCCCTTCTTTGTCTTCTTCTTTGCTTAGAATTACTATCTTTGTTCCTTGTTGAAGAACCAGAAGATAGCAATTTTGTGTTGCCAGATTGAGTCTTGACATTGATGGGCTTTGCTTTGATAACCTGAGCAATAGTTCTGTCATCATCATCATCATTATTTCCTTGATGACTCTCAGGTTGGCAGTTCTCTGAAGTATCAGCAGCAGTTCTTCTCCTTTTTGGATTTGCTGAACTTCTTTCAGAGTCTGTTTCAACTTTTCTTTTAGAACTTTGCTCTGTTTCAGCAAGAGGTTCCATTGGTGGTGGTCCAGGCAATTTTATCAGAGTAGGAGAGGGAGTAGTAGATGATATGTCTTTTGACATCTTTTTCTGTGTATCTTCCCCCTTAGACATGGATTGCAACACCGGTTTGATGTAAGCAGAGAAAAACTCGTTGCAATTTTCAGCAAGAGAATGAAGGCTGTTGTACTTAAGAATCATGTCTGCTGATCAGATGTAAGCTTTGACAATTCTTCTTTGATAAAATCCAGATTCTCCTCATGTCTTCGCTCATTGTTGATTTTATCTTCCATAATTGCCTGAGCCTTTGTTAATGCACTTTTAGCAAGTTTGAGTGCTTTACTGACATCATCTTCATAGCTCTTGTGATGTAGACTGTTAGGAAACTTGTAATTTTGATGAGCAATTAACCATGCTAAATTAAGGACAGTCCAGTAACTAGTACTCTTAAGGTCCATAGAAATTTAGAATTTTAAAGGACATTGTAAAAGAGGAACGTTTGCTGAAGACTTAGTGTAGGTACTAGTTAGGTGCTTTAGTTTGCTGATGATGTACTTTGTTTTTTTACAAATGAACTATTGAAGCACTAGAACCGCTCAGAAACTTGATGATTCGAAGACTGAAGACTTAGAAGAATTCTGAGAAAGGTATCTACAAAGGCACATGTTTCTCAGAAAGTGAGATTTTCAGCAACAACTCGCATAAGTGAAAATCTATATGACAAAGTAGGTTGTGCTTGCTGAAACTGAGACTGACCACTTGCTGAAAAACATATGTGACCTCCTTGCTGAGAAGTACTTGCATTTTGGCTCCAACGTTCACATTTGAATTCGATTCAAATGAACATTAAATGCAAAGTAGGCACGCGAAGAACATGAAGACTAGAAGACAAATGAAGGACGCTGCTCAAAGTACAAAAGCAAGATAGTGACATCTTAAGGTGCAAAGTCTTAGAATTTGAAATTCAAACGGCTCCCTTGATACACTATAAATAGAGGTCATCCGGCAAAGAGTAGAAGTGTGTCATCAACGTGATCAAACTCTCACTTGTGCTTAAACACTCAATCCTCTATACTCTTTACTGCCTATTGATCCGTTCCAAGACTTAAGCTTGAAACAAAAGCTACTTGTGAAGAAGTAGAACATTCACGACTAAGAAATTAGTTAAGTGTTCTTTCTTTTGAACAAGAACAAGTCTTGACACCAGAAACAACTTAACTTGCTTACTGAAAAGTATTACAAGTTGTGTTTCTTTAGATAACTTGTTATAGCTGAAAAGTTATACTCAAGTCATCTCATCCAAAACCTCTCTAACTGATAAACACCCTTTTTCAGGCGTGAAATTCAGGGGGAATTAATCAAGCATTGTGTTGCTGATTATAAGTTCCAAGTTTGGTGGAGAACAAGGTTACAGTTCTCTAGTCAGGTTGGAAACGAAGCAAGTGTGCTTTGGTTTCTAACGAATCATTAGCGATAGGATTTGTAAGGAACCTCAATCTTATCTTAGTGGATTCAGTCCTAGAAAGGACAAAGTGGATTAGTTGAGAGATTACGCCACTCTCAGATACCACTATAAAAAGTGTTTATGTGATTTACTTTACCGCATTTATTTTTCAGCAAGCTACACTTATTGTACACTATCACTCTGCTCACTTGCCGAAACTAACACTCTCTGAAAAGCACTTATTGTTAAAGTCTTCCGCACTCTGTTTTTAAAGTACCAGTAAAACGCGTTATTGAAAAGTAACAAGTACTTGCTGAGAAAGTTAAGTACCAGCAAACTCATTACTGAAAAGTAACAAGCACTTGCCGAGAAAGTTTTTAAACGACGAAAATTTGAAAAGACTATTCACCTCCCCCCCTTCTAGTCTTTTCTTGTTGTTTAAAGGGACCAACAAGTGGTATTAGAGCTGGAGGTTCTTTAACCTTCAGCACTGAACCTAGATCCCCTTAGGTGCTTTCCGTAAATCACTTTCACTTGATCAGTTTGGTAGTCTTTTGCTGACAGGATGTCGCTAGGAGACGCTGCTTTGCTGAAGCTGGAAAACTATGAAAAATGGCGAAACAACATGATGCTACATCTTGAGGTCATTAGTGATGAAATGGTTACTGTCATAAATGATGGATCCATCAAGATCACTAAACTTGAGAGAAACTTTCCTCACAAAACCACAGATACTGCTGGAAAGAAAACTATCTTAGGAGAACCGGTTAATACCGCCGTTCCAAAACGAAGAGAGGAATTGACTTCTGACGAAGCCAAAAGATTTCGTCTTGATGGCCAAGCAAGAAACATCATTATTTGATCAACTCCAGATACTATACAGTGCAAACTGTGGGGTGCCAAAACTGCTAAGGAAGCTTGGAAAATGGTTCAAGATCTTTGTGTTGGAACTGACAAAACCAAGGAAAACAAACTCGAAGTGCTAAAGTTAAAGTTCCAAAACTTTTAAACAAGGTACAAATGAGTCGTTGGAAGACTTGGATTTCAGATTCACAACTCTAGTGAGTGAGATGGCTGCCTTAGGAGTTGGAAACTTCTATTCAGATTCTGAAAAGGTGAAAACCATTATTAGAAGTCTGAATCAAGAATGGATCCATACCCAAAACTTCTATTACAATCAAGGAATGCCAAATATCACTCCAACTGAGTTGTTGTCTCATCTTGCTACTGTCAACTATGAGACAAAGCAAAGAGAAATTGTGTTTGCTGAAAAATCACAAAACATTGCTCTTATCGCTAAGCCATCATCTTCTGAAAAGAAGAATGATAAAGAGCCTGCTGATGAAAACTCTCTTGTTGTTAGAAACATGAAGAAATTCATCAGTAAGGAACTTGAAAGGCGAAAAGCAAAAGAGAAGCTGAAAAAGCATCTTGGTAACAACTACCATAAATACAAGAATGAAGCTAGCTCGCTGAACAAGCAAGCTCAGCAAGCAAACTCCTCTGGAGAACCAGCAGTAGGCAATGATCTCTGCTTTTATTGCAAAAAACCTGGACACTTCAAAACAAATTGTCCTTTGCTGAAAGGCAAATCTGCTGAAAAGAAGAAGAAGTTCAAAAGGGATTTGATTGCTGAAGAAAAGAAAAAGCTTCAAGCAAAAATCGATGCTCTTTGCATTGATACAAGCTTTGAAGACAGTGAGGTAGAGAGCTCAGATACTGAAGCAGAAGAAGCCACTCTTGATGTAGAGATCGGCAAGGAAGTTTGTGGAATAGCTATGGAAGCTTATCCAGATGTGTCAAACTACGAATTCTGCCTCATGGCCGGTCAGGTAAATTGTCCTACCTCTGACTCTGATTCAGAAAGTGAAGATGACATTGACCTTGATAGAATTCAAGGAGAAATCGAAAGATTTGAGAAAACTCTAAGCAAACAGCAAGAGAAACTACAGAATGTTGAACTTCTGACTAAGCAAACTACTGAAAAGTATGTCTTGCTGAGAGTTGAGTCAGAAAAGAAGGATGCTGAAATATTGCATCTCAAGAAGTTAATTGTTGAAGCTACAAAGAAGAATGCTCAAATGGCAATAGAATTGGAAGAGTATCAGTCCTCAATTCTAAAGTTACTTGCTGAAATAAAAGAAATGAAAAAGATGAAAGTCAATATCAAATCTTATGCTGATGCTAGTAACACGCTGACTGAACTAAACTCCTATCTGAGAGACCCATCTCAGAAAGAAGGTTTAGGTGCAACGTATGAAGGTGATGATGTAATAATCTTGAGTAAAGACAAATCACCAATCACCTTTGTTCGTGCAACTGATAGTGGTCAACCAGAACTCTATCAGATTTGTCAATCTAAGGTTGCTGAAATAAGCAATCAAGTACCTACGACCTTAAAGCCCGCTGTTGCCACTCAAAGTAACAAGACTTTAAAATGAAAACGGGTTGCTGAAAAGCAAACTGTTAAGAAAAAGGATGCTGTAAAGCATTCCGCCAAACAAGTTGTTGAAAAGCAATTTGTTAAGACTAAAGGCAAGATTACTAAAAGTAATCAGAAGACCTTTGCTGACAAACCTGAATCGAGTAAGGTTGCTGAGACAAAAGCTCAGCACTCACCGAAAAGTGGACTTGGATGCAAAACCAAGCAAAGTCAACTCTTTCATGAGTATAAGCAAAGTCAGCAAAGATACTTCAAAGAGATGAACAAAACCAAGCCTAAGAGTTCTGACAAATCTCAAAATGCTAGGACTAGAAAGAACCTTGCTAGAAAAGAACTTACTGAAAAGTATGTTCAGCAAAAGGGTCAACCAAGCAAGACACCACATCAGAAAGTGGACTTGATTAGCAATGATCAAAACGTCTTTCTGTTCTAAGGCCTCTAGTTCCTCAGCAAGTAGAAAACAAGTCAAAGTTGAAAAACTCAAGACTTGGGTTTCCACTGGACGTTTTCTTGAACATGTTAATGGACATCCAATATTTGATAATTAACTTGTTTGCTCTTGATTCTGTAGACTTCAGCCACGGAGACAAACAATGCAATTTGACACTTTGACAGTGGTTGTGGAAAGCACATGACGGGCAACAAGAAAAACCTTATAAACTATAGACGGTGGTCTAAAGGTCCAACAATAAGGTTTGCTGGTGGAGGCTTTGGTTCTACTAAAGGTTATGGTGACGTGAAGTTAGGATGCATTACCATTTCGGGAGTTCTTTATGTGAAAAATCTTAAGTTTAACCTTTTCAGCATGAGTCAATTCGCTGACAAAGGTTACTTCATCAAAATCAAAAGCGATGAATGTAAACTTATAGACTTTGAGACAAAGAAGGTTATTATGGTTGCTAGAAGATCAGGAGGTCTCTATACCGTAGATTGGTCTTCATCAATCGTTGAAAAATGCATTGTCTTAGATCATGATTGCCTTGCTGAAAAAGCATGGTTATGGCATACACGAACAAGTCCCCTAAACTTCAAAACGCTGAATAAGATGTCTAAAAAGGCACGTGTAGTTGGATTACCTAAGGTTACTTTTAAGAAGGATGGTGTTTGCAATGCATGTCAGCAAGGAAAACAAACCAAAACTTCTTTCAAGAACAAGGCAGTACCGTCAACTACAAAATCTTTACAACTGTTGCACATGGACTTGTTTGAATCTTCTTCAATAAGCTATGCTGGCAAGAAGTATGATCTGGTGGTGGTAGATGACTATTCAAGATTCACTTGGGTAGTATTTATCAAACACAAGTCTGAAACAAGGACTGAAATACCTAACTTGCTGAACAAGCTTGAAGTCATGAAAAATGACAAGGTAAAAGTCATAAGAACAGACCATGGTACTGACACTACAAGGAAAACTGATTTGACGGATGCCATCCGTCGCTATATGTTAGCGATCCGTCGCTAAACACCAATAGTGACGGAAAGCCCGTCGCTAAATAGGACGTCGCAAAAAGTGGCGTCGCTAAAAAATAAAGAGACGGTTAATATTATCCGTCACTATATGTAGAGACGGTTCAGTTTATCCGTCGCTATATTGTCGTTGACCAACATAGAGACGGATGACTTTATCCGTATCTATAAATAGCGACGGATTATGTTATCCGTCGCTAAAGCTAAGGGACACGTGTCATTCCCTTGCGAGGGGAATTTGGCGACGGATAAACTAATCCGTCGCTAACTTCTCTGATTTTGTTTTTTTAAAATTGATTTTTTGTTTTACTGAATTTATGTGAAAAATTGTTATTTTAACTTAAAATTGAGTACGACTAACAAAATATATACGATTGATTCATTTTACGATAATCGAAATTTCAATAAAAAACTAAAAGTGTACGTACAAAGAAACTAAAAGGTACGAAGATAATCATTAAAATAAACGAGAATCCTAAAATGTACGGATAAAGAATAACAATCCTAAAAAGCACTAATCCTACGGGCTCTCCACTAACCAACCGACCCCTTCAGCCGTCAACGCCCCATCCCTATGTGCCTGCTCACGGGTCACATGGTTCTGCCACGATTCCAGCCACAGATCCCGATGCTCCGGATTGAGGTACCGAACCCATTCTTTATGCCGAAAGTACCTTTCCTTGGCATAATAAATCGAATGCATGTGAATCTTTTCCGCCCGGATGTTGAATACCCTCAATATCTCCTCCGCATTGGCAGGAGGGACATAGTAGTATTTCTGCAACACAACAATCCCACAAAAAACTCCCACATCAGTGCCCCACAAGAACAAATAATGTGCGTACACATATGTACAGTAAAGGCAATGCCCCAAGAATAGATACTATAGGCAATGCCCCAAGAATAGATACTATAGGCAATGCCCCAAGAATAGATAATATAGGCAATGCCCCAATAACAGATAAACAAGTAATGTATGATGAACCGAATTTGTCAGACTCAATTAATCAAATAAATTTGTTTTTAGCCAAAAGAAATTCACAACTACAACGAAAACCAAGGCACGTAGTGTAGAAGTAAAATAACCTCGAGTGTCAATCTCTAAGGACTACAACTAGCTTTATCTAATTTAACTTAAACTATAAATTCAACAAACGACTTAGCACAGATTTTCTTATCAATAATAATGGAAGTTAGTGATAGTATGATCATTCAAAGCATCATGTTAATAATCATGCATGAAGTACTTGAACGTTTGCATAGAAATCTAAGATCATGAATTGTCCAATGTGTTCCGTTCAATTCAACACTACGAAGATAGAGGGCTTAGATAGATCAAAGAAATAAAGCAGTAAGTCAAGTCTGAATCGCGTTACAACCAATCATGCATAATTAAGAACCCTAGCTAAGAAATCACATACTATCACCAATGATAGATTTAGCTACTCATAGATAAATTGCAATCAACAAGAATCAAAGCAAGATTGAATGAAAATATGTTGAAAAAAATAAATAAAAGTAGAAAAATCGTGAGATACAATGTTACCAGCGAAGGTTGTCAATCTCCGAAGAATTGCTAACTCACAAGCAAGAATTGATAAACAACGAGGTCCAATTGCTATGCTTAATCCTCCAAATTGATAAGAAAAAGAGTCTTCTATGCTAAGAATTTCCAGAACAGGCTCTAGAGAATTCGTCTCTCAAAATAATGTGAAAGGTATCAAAAACGTAGAGAATGGATCAACTATATATACGAGCTCGGAAGACGTGGGGCGAACCGCCTGGCGTGGGGCGAACCGCCCCACATCCCGGGCGAACCGCCCGGGAGCTTGATGAACGTGTATTTTACACCTTCAATCCAGTTTTTTTTCACCTATTTTGCTATCCTCTATGTTAATTTAACTATATTATAGTGCATTTTATTAGAATAGTGTCACGTTTCCCTTTAGTTTACATTTTACAGGTTTTAGGTGAAAAACGTGGTTTTCCGGGCAATTATATTGAAGAGAACGAAGAATCGGTGTTCCAAGGACATTTTTGGAGGGTCTAGAAGATTACGGATGGGATTTGAAGTCTAGGGGTCGAGTCTGAAGGCTAAAAGGTCACTAGAAGGCAAAAACCGAGTCCGAAAAGGAAAAGAAATCCAAAAACGCATCGAAAACGCGTCTCTCGCCGACTGAAACTCCCGGACGATTCGCCCAGGATGTGGGGCGATTCACCCCACACCAGGCGATTCGCCCGGTGTGTGGGGCGATTCGCCCCACGCTTGCCGAACTCCTATATATAGTTGTTGTTTCTCTACGTTTTTTCATACTTTCTCAGACCTTTTTTCATACCTTTCTCATTAGTTTTAGGTAGGAATTCTCCAGAGCCTGTTCTGGGAATTCTTAGCATAGGAGACACTTTTTCTTATCAATTTGGAGCTTGTGAGATCGCGATTCTTCGGAGATTGACAACCTTCGGTAACATTGTATCTCACGATTTTTCTATTTATATTTATATATCTTTCAACATGTTTTCATTCAATCTTGCTATGATTTTTGTTGATGGCATGACATCTATGAGTAGCTAAATCTATCGTTGGTGATAGTATGTGATTTCTTAGCGAGGGTTCTTAATTGTGTATGATGGCGGTAATGCGAATCAGACTTTGAGTTATTGCTTTATTTCTTTGATCTATCTAAGCCCTCTATCTTCGTAGTGTTGAATAAAACGGAACACATTGGACAATTCATGATCAAAGATCTCTATGCAAAACGATCGGGTACTTCATGCATGATTATTAACCCACTATGCTTTGAATGATCATACTATCACTAACTTCCATTATCTTGATAAGAAAAATCTGTGCTAAGTCGTTTGTTGATTTTATAGTTTAAGTTAGATTAGATAAAGCTGGTTATAGTCCTTAGAGATCGACACTCGAGGTTATATTACTGCTGCACTACGGTTTTCGTTGTAGTTGTGAAATGCCTTTGGCTAAAAACAAATTTATTTGATTAATTTGAATCTGACAAATTCTGGTTCATCAAATTGGCGCCGTTGCCGGGGACTATACTCCTTTTTCTGTTTAGCTTATTTATATTTCAGCATTCAATTCCTAGTTTTAGTAGTTTTTATTTTTTCTATTTGATCTCTCTGATACTCCTTTCTTAGCTTGTTACAGATAGTGTATGCGAAGTACACGATCTAGGGGAACCACGCTTGCTGAATCAATCGCTGAAATCGACAGAGTCTACCACCAAAGAAGGCGACTACTTCGACGACGTGAACTAGAGAAAATAGAGGATACCGATTTCTCCGAATCTCTACACAGTCTTTTTAAGGAAATCGTCTTAATGGCAGAAGCTAGACCACTGAAAGCATGGGTTCAACCCTCCGAGGATCGTATGAGGGGACTGGCGATTGTTCTTTCGTCTGCAACTCGAGATTTGGAAATAAAAAACCACGCGTTCCAACAACTTCCGAGGTTCTATGGCTTAGCAAGGGAAGATGTGATGGGGTACTTGCACGATATCGATGATTTCGTCAACCAACTCCCACGACCCGGAGCTGAAATAACAACGGATGAGTTGAGGATGAAGGTTTTTGCTATGGGGCTTGGCGACAGAGCCAAGTCATGGTTGAGTTCTCTACAGGCGGGTTCGCTGGACACTTGGGAGAAGGTTTTTTCAGCATTCATGGAGAAATACTTCCCTCACACCTTGACTACCGCGCTTAAGGCGCATATCACTGGGTTCAAACAAGACTATGATGAGACCATCTACACCGCGTTTGAGAGGTTCCAAGACCTCATGAACAAGTGCCCTCACCATAGTTTTGAGCTTTCGGATATTGTCCAACACTTCTACAATGGACTGACCTTTGAGAACCAACAAGTGGTGGATTTCCAATGCCGTGACAATATTTGGAAAGAAACCGCGGAAGCCGTCTGGGCGGTTTTCGAAAGGCTTGCCAAGGGTTTGCAATTGAAGGATCCAAGAGTAATGGTTAGGAGACGTGGACCTGAAGCTCCACCTACTCAGGAGGTCCCTATGTATGGGGGGAATGGGGATCGATTCGAATGCTTTACCAACGAATTGAAACAAGTCCTCAAGAACTCCGCAGGAACAGTTATGTCAAACGAAGTTTGCCGAATATGCAAGAACTATGGGCATGGAGCTCATATGTGTAGATCGGAGCTTGCATATGATGATGGTAATTGGGTTCAAGGAGGCGAAGAGGAAGCCTTTGCTACGGAATTTGGTACTCATGAAGCTAGCTACGGACAAGATGGTAGGAATCCTCGAGGTGGATTTTGGAGAAGAGGGTTCCGGAACAATCAAGGATATGCACCGGCTAGCCAAACTTATGGCCCTAACCAAGACCGTAGTATGCTTAACTATGGTAATGATCACTGCGAAAACCCTGCTCCCAAAAAGCAACCGAAGTCGAAGACAACTCTACTCATGGAGAACTTGCAAAAGATGGTTGAGCACACCCAAAGTTTTCTTAAGCGTTATGAAGAAGATTCTGAGAAGACTAGGGCGAGGCTTGATCATTTGGAAGAGAGCACTAGGTTTGCCCATCAAAAGATGCAAGAGTTGATTGACCGTGGAGCGAGTAGGGAGCAAGGGAAGTTGCCTAGCAACACTGAGAAGTCGATGTCCATTACATTGGTGGGTGATCTTCCTGTTGAAATCACCATCAAGAAGGTTGCTAAGTGTGAGCGTTGCAAGGATGAAGAAGCCCCACTAGCCAAGGAAGAAGAGAAGGACCTTGGTTCTGATGAGAGTGAAGAGGAGCAAGAGGATCCCGAGCCAATCCCTTAAAGTTTCGATGTTAAGGTCGGGATTGGTGAACTTGAAGATGTTCGTGCCACACTAGATACGAGATCTTACTCTAATGTGCTCCCAATGAATGTGTTTGAGAAGAGTAGCCTTGGAAAACTATCTGAGCATAAGGCTATTGTACAATTGGCGAATGGATCCTTTGTGAGACCCGAAGGCGTTGTGAAGAACGTATTGGTTAAGATTGGTCAAACTTCTGTGTACACCAACTTTGTAGTTATGCCGGCGTCTACACCTGGGATGGGGGATGTCGTTCTCTTGGGGCGAACGTTCTTGACTAAACTACGCTCCGTGATAGACATCTACCGAAGGACTTGCACCATTGAGGTGGATGGCAAGCGACATGTGTTACGAGCCATATCTGATCCAAATATTCACGTCGATGCTTCTCACACAATTAACTACTTTGGTCTTGCTGTCTATGTTCATTCTCATTCACAGGTTCGTGGCATGAGGAGGAGATCCATGAAGGGGAAGTCTAGTACCCTCAAGAAGAAGAGCTAGAGCAAGAAGAAGTCGAGTCAAAGACTATAAACAATGGCGCTATCCGGGAGGCAACCCGGAGATTTTATCGCTTTTTTACCGCTTTATTGCATGCATTCATACATTGAACAATTTGTTTTTCTTATGTGAATTTGTTCGTTTCTGTGTCGTTTTGTGCTTATGTTTATGTTTGAGTGAACTTTTTCGAGTGCTTTACATGAGGGAAATGGTTTTCGGGGATAAAAAACTGAATTTTTCGGAAAGTTTCGTCTCCCCACCTCTGGAGGTGGGGGGCGAATCGCCCCCAACTCTCTGGCTCTGTGGGGCGAATCGCCCCACGCACGGGGCGAATCGCCCCACACCATCAGACAATTCATATACGGGATTTCATCCCAAAAATCCTCATTATTCATCTCCTTCCACTTTTTCACTCCCAGAATTCCCAAAACTCGAAAAACCTTCTTTCTACCATAATTTCTTCAATCCTCCATCAAATTTTGTGTTCTTTGGCTTCAATCGAAGCCCATTACATGCTCTTTGATTCTATCCGAACAACTTTCATCCTAGTGCATTTATTTTTCAGATCTGAGGTAACTTCACATGAACCCTAATTTTTCAAATTGGGGGTTTTCTGATTTATACTTCAATTAATCTTATATGATGTATGGGTTGATGGTTTGTGTGATTAGAAACGTTATTCACTATCAATTTCATGATCAATTATGCTTGGTTTGAGAGTTTTGCCTCCTAGATGTCTATGTCTTAAGGTGCATTGCTTCCTTTCCATTCCATGTTTAAGGTGGCGTTTGTTGATGTGATAATGATGGGCATGATGGTAGAATGCATGATTGATGAGTTTGAGGATTTATGATGATAGATTTTTGCTACTATGGTATGAATTGAGCCTTATGATTTAAGGCTATTGGTTGTCTAGCACGAGCATAATGTGATATGTACATGTCAAAGTTATTTTGGTGTATTGCATGTTAGTTCTAAAAGTAGCTAGACTAGACATGGAGAATTTGAGGAGTTCGATTGTTGTTGTTATCACTCGTGTGTTTCACTCTTGCATTTGCATATGCATAAATCTGTTTTGTGTCTTACGAGGTACTAATAGATGTTTGTAGGAACCATGCCACAAAAGGAGAGGAGCACTTCCGTTTGGCTACAATGAGGTATTGGAGGCGGTTCGATTACAACCATGTCAAGGGGTTTGACAAGGACATTTTCCATGAGTTCTATGTTGGGTCTACTAGTCTTCAAGAGAAGGAGAGTGATCTCGTTAGAGATGCGTTCGAGCCATGGACTTTTGCAACAAATTCGCGGTTTATCCATAAGGAGGAACGAGAATCCACCAGGAGTGAGTACTCTTATGTCTATTCACGTACCACTGAAGGGATTGAAACCAATATTACGACAGAAATCTGTCACAAGGACTGCAAGGTCCGAGTGAATAGGTAGGAGCTGGGGCGGCCTCATCACAACAGATTCAGTCTTGAGTCGACAGTGGTGATGAAGTTCCGAATCGCTAACTTGATTCCAAAACATAATGACATGAACACCCAGCCCCTCTTTGGGGTGCCCCTCGACTGCTTATTGAGGGAGCACCATATAGACATCGGGAGCATCAACCGTAGAGAATGTGGGCAACATTGTGCAAGGAAGAAGTAAACCTCCGAGTTTCCGAGTTTCATCGCAGCTTACTGTAAGTTCTATGGGGTAGAGAACGTTGGTGAGGGAGACTCTAAGACCACTGCTCTTTCCCCTTCAACAGTTCACAGTCTATTAGAGAGATACCGGATGGAAACCCCCATGACTGCAGAGGCTGATCTTGAAGATTCTCTTCGACAATGCAATTCTTCTACTGGTGATAATGGTGATAATGGTGACAATGAAGACAATAGGGACAATGAGGATGCCATGATTACTGATGGAGGAGTTGGTCCTATTCGATCTATTAGTGGAACTACCGCCACCACCACGAGCTCCGATGATCACCAACAAGGGCCCTCGAGCAATCTCAATACCTTACATCTAGTGTACTCAGACGACCAAGGCCAAACCACGCAGTAACATCTAGTATCACATCTTATTTACTCATTCTCTTATTGCTAGAGACTAGCTTTAAATTCATGAGGGGGGATGGGATTTAAGTGAACTAGTGTTGTTAGTTTGGAGCTTCGCATTGGTAGGATGAGTACAGTACCTTGCATGTTTTATGTTTTATCCGTTTGCATTTGCATTTGCACGTTTACCGCTTTCGTAGTATTTAGTTGCATACAGTACATTCATCCTAGTATAGTCTTGCATGTTTTATGTGGAGTTTATTGCCAAATTTTTTGAACTTTTTTATTGGGTAGATTAACTAATTATGACATTAATCATATGCTTCATCTCTATGAATATGTTTGAGGTTTTTCTCGCTTGGCTTGTCACATTTATGTATTGCACTTAGTTAAGCTTGGTAGTCTCGACATCACTTAGTGGTGTTTTCTCTACTGCGGTTCACGAAGGCCTTTATAATAGGATGATGCATGTTAGGATCTTATGGTTGTTTTCCCGAGTAATTATGTACCTAAGAGGCAACAAGTCTTCACCTTGCTTTGAGATTGCTAAATGCCTAGGAAGGAGGTAGTGTGAGATTGTGTGATCCTTTGTTTCCAACCTATTCTTTCGAATAGGTTTGGGGAGGGGGTTACGCTATCATTAGACTTGTTTTTCGATTTTTAGTGTGTGTTGTGAGTTTATTTTTCTTTTTTCGTAAATTTTGCACTCCAACCTATTCTTTCGAATAGGTTTGGGGGGGGGGGGGGTCGTTTGTGTGTCATTTTAATTTCTTTTTTGTTGTGCTACTTTTAATTTAGCAGTAGCACAACGAAAAAGAAATTAAAATGACACACAAACGACCTCCCCGAACCTATTCGAAAGAATAGATTGGAGTACAAACTTTACGAAAAAAAAGGAAAATAAACTCACAACACACACTAAAAATCGAAAAACAAGTCTAATGATAGCGTAACCCTCTCCCCAAACCTATTCGAAAGAATAGGTTGCAAACAAAGGATCACACAATCTCACACTACCTCCTTCCTAGGCATTTAGCAATCTCAAAGCAAGGTGAAGACTTGTTGCCTCTTAGGTACATAATTACTTGGGAAAACAACCATAACATCCTAACATGCATCATCCTATTATAAAGGCCTTCGTGAACCGCAGTAGAGAAAACATCACTAAGTGATGTCGAGACTACCAAGCTTAACTAAGTGCAAACATAAATGTGACAAGCCAAGCGAGAAAAACCTCAAACAAATTCATAGAGATGAAGCATATGATTAATGTCATAATTAGTTAATCTACCCAATAAAAAAGTTCAAAAAATATGCAATAAACTCCACATAAAACATGCAAGACTAGACTAGGATGAATGTAGTGTATGCAACTAAATACTAAGAAAGCGATAAACATGCAAATGCAGATGCAAACAAAAGGTTTCACGAGTTTATCATAAGCAAACAAGTATAGAGATAGCAAGCGATACCCCCCCTCCCAAACCTGAACGTCGTCGCTCGTCCCGAACGTCGAAAGTGGATTTAAGGTGAGAGCTAACTTGTACCTGTAACCTATAGGACTCAAGGAAACTCGTGAGAAACCAAAACATACGATAAAAAAAGTAAAAAGATCAATAATTTAGCATAATAGGAGAAAAATGGGGTTCCGAATGAAAATCCGGACCTCCGGGTTTCTGGACACCCGGGGCGAACCGCCCCAGGTGGGGGGCGATTCGCCTGGGGCGTCCAGAACGTCCCAGGCGGCCTGGTTTTGCCGGGCGAATCGCCCCACATGGGGGGCGGTTCGCCCGGCATCTCCAGACTCCTGGAGACGCCTTTTTCCTCCCAAAACGCAAAATTATCATCTTAAAACCTATTTTATCACAAAAAACATACGAAAAATAAATATGCATGCAGTGCAAGAAAGCTATGAAACTAAACTACATGCAACCATTACCACTAATGTTATCCATTATCAAATGGAAACGAATCTTGTGCATCCGTTCCATTACTCCTCGCATCTTGGGAACCATCCTTGGCTCCTCTCCGTATCTGCTCAAGCAAGTCCATGATTCCCTGAAAACTAAAATTAACAAAACCCAAAAAAAAAAATCTAAAAATAACTAAGGGAATCTGATGGAAAATAAAAAGAGAAAAATGGATCAAAACTCTTTTGGGACTCATAGGTGGGTGCATGGATCAGAACGTAGGAGTCAAGATCAAGAGTATCTGCCGCAACCGATTCAAAGACACCAAAATCTTCAGAGATTGGCTCCTCGACCTCAACACAACTCATGCCATCACCTTCTGACTCAAGTGAATCAATGGATTCAGTTATCACTTCCTACATGACTTCCTCTTGACCAACAACCTCGACATCCGCAAGTAAGGACGTGGAATCCAAGCTAAGCACTGAGGAGACTTCATCAATGGATTCTTCTCCACATTCCTCTTCATCGGCAATGTCGATTTCCTGTGGCTGACTACTAAAGCGAGATGTCCAGCCCTTGACCCGGGAGGTGAGTCCCTATCCCAATGTTCCAGAAACTTGCTGGTTACTTCACCCCAAGTGCGCAACGATTTTTCCAGCGGGATTCTGAGCCATCTTCGAGCGTACCCTTTCAAGGCTCCATAAATCCTCTCATACAAAGTTTCTCATGTGATAAAATAATCCCCTCCTCATTCTCACGAGGTACCCTCAACACTCCTTCCTCGTACGTGCCTAAGAACCCTCTTGGATTATCACCCATTGAAAACGTGGAGAGAATGGAGTAGTACGAAGGATCAAAGTCATAATTCCTGCAATCGTCATCCAATGTTATGCAAGGCCCTCGAGGAATCACATACCGGGGCAACGGAGGTTGACTCATCCTTTCATATGACTAGTTTCTGCACACGAGGAGACAAGAAACCAAGGAGCAGAATCCACGCAAGAAAAACAAAAATTTGCAAAGAAAAACACAAAGAGTGCAAACAAACACAATGTAATCAAGAACTTCGAGAGCACAAGCACGCAAGGTAACCGAGATCATATTAGATGAATTTTCTGAAAAAGATAGGGGTGAAGAAATAGGGTAAGAAAGTGAGATTTTCTGAGAGCAAACCCCCAGAGCCTGTTCTTCTGTAGGGAACTGAATGCTGAAAATATAAATAAGCTAAACAGAAAAAAGGAGTATAGTCCCCGGCAACGGCGCCAATTTGATGAACTGGAATTTGTCAGGTTCAATTAATCAAATAAATTTGTTTTTAGTCAAAGGCAATTCACAACTACAACGAAAACCGTAGTGTAGCAGTAAAATAACCTCGAGTGTCAATCTCTAAGGACTATAACTAGCTTTATCTAATTTAACTTAAACTATAAAATCAACAAACGACTTAGCACAGATTTTTCTTATCAAGATAATGGAAGTTATTGATAGTATGATCATTCAAGGCATAGCAGGTTAATAATCATGCATGAAGTACCCGATCGTTTTGCATAGAGATCTAAGATCATGAATTGTCCAATGTGTTCCATTTTATTCAACACTACGAAGATAGAGGGCTTAGATAGATCAAAGAAATAAAGCAATAACTCAAAGTCTGATTCGCATTACCGCCATCATGCATAATTAATAACCCTCGCTACCAACGATAGATTTAGCTACTCATAGATGTCATGCAATCAACAAAAATCATAGCAAGATTGAATGCAGACATGTTGAAAGATATATAAATATAAATAGAAAAATCGTGAGATACAATTCCCGAAGGTTGTCAATCTCCGAAGAATCGCGATCTCACAAGCTCCAAATTGATAAGAAAAATTGTCTCCTATGCTAAGAATTTCCAGAACAGGCACTAGAGAATTCCTACCTAAAACTAATGAGAAAGGTATGAAAAAAGGTCTGAGAAAGTCTGAAAAAACGTAGAGAAACAGCAACTATATATAGGAGTTCGGCAAGCGTGGGGCGAGTCGCCCCACACACCGGGCGAATCGCCCCACATCCCGGGCGAATCGCCTGGGAGTCCCAGTCGGCGAGGAACGCGTTTTTCACGCGTTTTTGGATTTCTTTTCCTATTCGGACTCGGTTTTTGCCTTCTAATGACCTTTAAGCCTTCAAACTCGACCACTAGACTTCAAATCCCATCCGGAATTTTCTAGATATTCCAAAAATGTCCTCGGAACACCGATTTTTCATTCTCTTCAATATAATTGCCCGGAAAACCACGTTTTTCACCTAAAACCTGTAAAATGCAAACTAAAGGGAAACGTGACACTATTCTAATAAAATTCACTATAATATAGCTAAATTAACATAGAGGATAGCAAAAATAGGTGAAAAAAGACTCGAATGAAGGTGTAAAATACACGTTCATCACTGAACAAGCAAGCTCAGCAAGCAAACTCATCAGAAGAACCAGCAGTTGGAAATGATCTTTGCTTTTACTGCAAAAAGCCTGGACACTTCAAAGCAAATTGTCCTTTGCTAAAAGGCAAATCTGCTAAAAGAAGAAGAAGTTCAAAAGAGCTTTTATTGTTGAAGAAAAGAAGAAGCTTCAAGCAAAAATCGATGCATTGTGCATTGATACTAGCTCCGAAGACAGTGAGGAAGAAAGCTCAGACACTGACGATGAAGAAGCCACTCTTGACGTAGAGATTGGCAAGGAAGTTTGTGGAATAGCCATGGAAGCTTATCCAGATGTGTCAAACTACGAGTTCTGCCTCATGGCCGGTCAGGTAAACAGTCCTACCTATGACTCTGACTCAGAAAGTGAAGACGAGATTGACCTTGACAAGATTCAAGGAGAAATCGAAAGATTTGAGAAAACTCTGAGCAAACAGCAAGAGAAACTACAGAATGCTGAGACTCTGACCAAGCAGACTACTGAAAAAGTATGTCTTGCTGAAGGAAGAGACAGAAAAGAAAGATGCTGAAATAGTGCATCTCAAGAAGTTGATTGCTGAAGCTACAGAGAAGAATTCTCAGATGGCAATAGAATTGGAAGAATATCAGTCCTCGATTCTAAAGTTACTTGCTAAAATCGAAGAAATGAAAAAGATGACAATCAATTTCAAATCTTATGCTGATGCAAGTAATACGCTGACTGAACTAAACTCTTATTTGAGAGATCCATCTCAGAAAGAAGGTTTAGGTGCAACGTATGAAGGTGATGACGTAATAATCTTGAGTAAAGATAAATCACCAATTTCCTTTGTACGTGCTACTGATAGTGATCAACCAGAACTCTATCAGTTTGGTCAATCTAAGGTTGCTGAAAAATGCAATCAAGTTCCTACGACCGTAAAGCTCACTGTTGCTACTCAAAATAACAAGACTTTAAAAGGAAAACAGGTTGCTGAAAAGCAAACTGTAAAGAAAAAGGATGTTGTAAAGCATTCTGCCAAACAAGTTGCTGAAAAGCAATTTGTTAAGTCAAAATGCAAGATTACTAAAAGTAATTAGAAGACCTTTGCTGACAAACCTGAATCAAGTAAGGTTGCTGAAACAAAAGCTCAGCATTCTCCGAAAAGTGGACTCGGTTTCAAAACCAAGCAAAGTCAACTTTTTCATGAGTATAAGCAAAGTCAGCAAAGATACTTCAAAGATGTTGGTCCCTTTAAACAACAAGAAAACACTAGAGGGGGGGGGGGTGGATAGTCTTTTCAAACTTTCGTCGTTTAAAAACTTTCTCAGCAAGGACTTATTACTTTTCAGTAATGAGTTTGCTGATACTTAACTTTCTCAGCAAGCGCAAGTTACTTTTCAGTAACGAGTTTTGCTAATACTTAAAATCAGAGAGCGGAAGTCTTTGATACAATAAGTGCTTTGTCAGTAAGTGATAGTTTCAGCAAGTGAACAGAGTGACTGTGTACAGATAGATATGCTTTGCTGAAAACTATATGCAGTAAGTAAATCACACAAACACTTTTATAGTGGTATCTGAGAGTGGCGTAATCTCTCAACTAATCCACTTTGTCCTTTCTAGGACTGAATCCACTAAGACAAGTTTGAGGTTCCTTACAACCCTATCTAGAGCGATTCAAACAGAAACCAAAGTACACTTGCTTCGTTTACAACCTAACTAGAGAACGAAACCTTGTTCTCCACCAAACTTGGGACTTTTAATCAGCAACACTATGCTCGATTAAGTTCCCCCTGAATATCACGCCTGAAAGGGTGTATTTTCAGTTAGAGAGGTTTGGGATGAGATAACTTGATTATAACTTATTCAGCTACAACAAGTAATCTAAGAAACAAAACTTTGAATACTTTGCAGTAGACAAGTTTGATTGTTTCTGGTGTCAAGACTAGTTCTTGTTCGAAAGAAAGAACACTTAACTAATTTCTTAGCCGTGTATGTTCTACTTCTTCACAAGTAACTTTTTCAAGCTTTAAGTCTTGGAACAGATCAGTGGCAGTAAAGAGTGTTTGAAGGGTATGTGAGCTTTAAGCACAAGTGAGAGTTTGATCACGTTGTTGACACACTTCAACTCTTTGCCGGATGACCTCTATTTATAGTGAATCAAGGGAGCCGTTTGAATTTCAAATTCTAAGGTTTTTGTTCCTTAAGATGTCACTATCTTGCTTTTGTACTTTCAGCAGCGTCCTTTATTTGTCTTCTAGTCTTCATGTCCTTCGCTGTGCATGCTTTGCATTTAATGTTCATTTGAATGAGATTCGAACATGAACGTTGGAGCGCAAATGCAAGTACTTTCAGCAAGGAGGTCACAAATGTTCATCAGCAAGTGGTCAGTCTCAGTTTCAACAAGCACAACCTACTCTGTCGTTTAGATTTTCACTTATGCAAGTTGTTGCTGAAGTTTCCACTTTCTGAGCGACATGTGCCTTTGTAGATACCAGTCTTCAGAAATCTTCTAGTCTTCAGTCTTCGAATTCTTCAAGTTTCTGAACGGTTCTAAATGCTTCAATAGTTTGTTTGTGCAAACAAAGTACATCATCAGCAAATGCTTCAATAGGTTGTATTTCTTTTCAGAAAATAAGATACATCATAAGCGATAAAACTAACCTATCTAGCACCTACTCTATGTCTTCAGAAAACGTTCCTCTTTTACAATGTCCTTAAAATTCTAAACTCCTATGGACCTTAAGAGTACTAGTTACTAGACTTTCCTTAATTTAGCATGGTTAATTGCTCATCAAAATTACAAGTTTCCTAACAAAAGAGATGAACAAAATCAAGCCTAAGAGTTCTGACAAGACTCAAAATGCTAGGGCTAGAAGGAACCTTGCTAGAAAAGAACTTACTGAAAAGTATGTTCAGCAAAAAGGTCAACCGAGCAAGACACCACATCAGAAAGTGGATTTGATCAGCACGAATCAAAAGTCTTTTGGCTCAAAACCTCCGAGTTCCTCAACAAGTAGAAAACAAGTCAAAGTTGAAAAACTTAAGACTTGGGTTTGCACTGGACGCATTCTTGAACATGTTAATGGACATCCAATATTGGATAATTAACTTGTTTGCCCTTGATTGTGCAGACTTCAGCCACGGAGACAAACGATGCAATCTGGCACTTTGACAGTGGTTGTGGAAAGCACATGACGGGCAACAAGAAAAACCTTATAAACTATAGACGGTGGTCTAAAGGTCCAACAATAAGGTTTGCTGGTGGAGGCTCTGGTTCTACAAAAGGCTATGGTGACGTGAAGTTAGGATGCAATACCATTACGGGAGTTCTTTATGTCAAAAATCTTAAGTTTAACCTTTTCAGCATGAGTCAATTTTCTGACAAAGGATACTTCATCAAAATCAAAAGTGATGAATGTAAACTTATAGACTTTGAGACAAAGAAGGTTATTATGATTGCCAGAAGACCAGGAGGATTGTACACCGTAGATTGGTCTTCAGCAATCGTTGAAAAATGCCTTGTCTCAGATCACGATTGCCTTGCTGAAAAAGCATGGTTATGGCATAAACGAACAAGTCACCTAAACTTCAAGACGCTGAATAAGTTGTCTAAAAAGGCACTTGTAGTTGGATTACCTAAGGTTACTTTTAAGAAGGATGGTGTTTGCAATGCATGTCAGCAAGGTAAGCAAACCAAATCTTCTTTTAAGAACAAGCCAGTACCGTCAACTACAAAACCTTTACAACTCTTGCACATGGACTTGTTTGAATCTTCTTCAACAAGCTATGCTGGTAAGAAGTATGGTCTAGTGGTGGTAGATGACTATTCAAAATTCACTTGGGTAGTATTTATCAAACACAAATCTGAAACAAGGACTGAAATACCTAACTTGCTGAATAAGCTTGAAGTCATGAAAAATGACAAGGTAAAAGTCATAAGGACAGACCATGGTACTGAGTTTGTAAACCAGTACATAAATGAGTATTGCACTTCAAAAGGCATACAACATCAGTTATCCTCGGTAAGGACACCACAACAAAACGGTGTTGTTGAAAGGAAGAATCGCACCCTAAAAGAAGCTGCAAGAACAATGCTTGCTGACACTGAAATAAGTGAGGCTTACTGGGTTGAAGCGATTAATACCGCCTGTTACACTCAAAACAGATGTCTGATTACTAAGGAATACAACAAAACTCCGTATGAGTTGTTTGTTGGAAGACCTCCTAATATCACTCATCTAAGAGTATTTGGTTGTAAGTGTTTCGTTCTTAATAATGGTAGAGAATACCTAAGAACATTTCAACCAAAGGCAGACGATGTGATATTTCTTGGTTACTCCTTGCATAGTAAAGCTTATAGAGTTTACAACAAAAAGGCACAAAGATCGAAGAATCAGTGGATGTTGTATTCTACGAAAAGACACAAGGAGTGCCTACTGAAGAAGAAATATCAGAATGTATGAAAAAGCTAATCATACATGAGCAAAGAACTGAATCTAATGCTAGGCAAATCAAGTCAATTGAACTAAATGATGATTCTGACAATGACTCTCCTCCCCCAAGTCATGACAATATAAATATAGTTCATGACAAAGAATTTCCAGCAAAAGACGCAGTTGCTCCGGATGTTGCTGAAACTACGCAACCTCCCGTGCCTACTGATGAGTTACCACAATCTAGCAATGCTGAACAAGCAGTTGCTGATGAACCAATCTCAGCAGAGACACAAAATACTAGTAGTACTGAACAAGTACATGCTGAAGAGTCACATGCTGATGAGCAAACGTATCCAGATCCAAATAGCAGAACGCTTGTTAACAAATGGATTAGAGATCATCCCTCTACGGATATGATTGGTGATATTGACAAACGCCAAGTGACTAGATCCAAAGTTTCTGCTACTCATGGACTTGCCGAAGAAGCAAACGTCGTAGAAGTAGAATCTTTTTTCTCTTGCTTTGTTTCAGAAATTGAACCCAAGACCATAGAAGAAGCTCTAAAGCATTCTGAATGGATCAAGACAATGCAAGAAGAACCGGATCAATTTGAAAGGAACAAAGTCTGGAAACTTGTACCTCTTGCTAAAGGCAAGAAAGCTATTGGTACAAAGTGGGTGTTCAGAAACAAGCTGAGTGAGTCTGGTGAAGTAACAAGAAACAAAGCACATTTAGTTGCTCAAGGTTACTGTCAGACTGAAGGATTGGACTATGATGAGTCTTATGCACCAGTTGCAAGATTGGATGCAATTAGACTTTTCTTGGCCTTTGCTGCTCACAATGACTTCATTGTTTATCAAATGGATGTTAAAAGTGCATTCTTGAATGGTGAACTTGCTGAAGAAGTCTACTTAGAACAACCCCCTGGCTTTGAACTTCCCTCAGAAACCAAGATGGTATACAAGCTTCAGAAAGCTGTATATGGTCTAAAGCAAGCACCTAGAGCTTGGTATGATACCTTGGCCAAGTTCTTGCTGGATAATGGTTTCAAGAAAGGAGAAGTTAACAAAATCTTGTTTACAATGAACCATAATGGTAAAATACTCTTAGTTCAGATTTATGTGGATGACATAATATTTGGATCTAAGGACAAACAACTTTGTGATGATTTTGCCAAACTCATGACAAATAAATTGGAAATAAGTATGATGGGAAAATTGAATTATTTACTAGGATTGCAAGTCAAGCAACTCAAAGAATATTCATAAATCAAGCAAAGTATGTGAAAGAAATGCTCATAAAGTTTAGGATCAAAGAGGAAGAAAAATCTGAAAAGATCCCTATGAGTGTTGGTACCAAATTGGGCTATACTAAAGAAGATAAAAGTGTTGAAGAACACAAGTATAGGAAGCTCATTGGTTCCTTGTTGTATTTAACATCAAGTAGACCTGACATTCAGTATGCTGTTTGTGTGTGTGCAAGATTCCAATCTGATCCAAGAGAATCACACTACAAAAGGGCACTTAAGATACTGAAATATGTCAAAGGTACAGTCAATGTTGGATTATGGTATCCTAAATATTCTGGACTTGAATTGGTTGGTTATTCTGATGCTTATCATGGAGGATCAACTCTTGATAGAAAAAGTACCTCTGGAACTTGTCAGTTTTTGGGTACTAGATTAATATCATGGTTCAGCAAGAAGCAAACCTGTGTTGCTAATTCATCTACTGAATCTGAGTACATTGCGGCTGGTTGTTGCACAGCTCAAATCCTATGGATTCAGCAACAATTAAGAGATTATGGTATTTCTGCAAAGAAAACACCAATCTTTTGTGATAATACAAGTGCTATTGCTATCACGCAAAATCCTGAGTTCCACTCAACGACTAAGCACATTGATATTAGACATCATTTCATTAGAGATCATGTGGAAAAAGGAGATATTGAGGTTGTAAAAGTGGGTACTGATGATCAACTTGCTGACATCTTTACCAAGCCCCTACCAGATAATAGATTCGCAATGCTAAGGTATAACCTTGGATTGATTGAATTACCTCAATAAGGGATACAATTGGCAGATTGCTGAAACAGACATTCAGCAAGCAAAAGTATTCTTACTTGAATAAAAGCTTCTTCCACTGATTTCTTCTGAAAAGAAATGATAAGTCACTATATGATTGCTGAAAAAGGCATACAACAAGTAATTCCTTCAAAACGGGTATTTGTTAGGAAACTTGATCACTTGCTGAGACGGGCACTCAGTAAGAGAAAAACCTTAAAGATTGCTGAAACAGGCATTCAGACAATCAAAGATACTGAAACAGGTATTCAAGTATCAAAGGAAAATTCTGAGACGGGAACTCAGAAAAGAGCAAACTCACTTCTCAGATTCTACCAAAAGATATCTCAAGATAAAAAGAATTTGCTGATACGGGAACTCAGACATATCTTTTAACTTAAAGAAATTTGAGATGTCTGATTAAGGGGGAACTTTCAGCAAGTAACAAGGCTGGTTACACAAACTCGCTGAAAAGATTCTTGTTTACTTCAGCAAGCAATCAAATCCCATAAATCTAGGTAAAATCAATTTGTGACGTTAATCGGGCACAGATAAACTCGCTAATAATCATGACATGAAATACAATCGTGGCCATTGATTAAAAGGCGTTTTTGATCTAACGGTTAACATTGCAAAGAGAAAGAGTGCTCTGACGGTTTTTGCTAGTGGGCCACTACGCATTTAATGCAAAGGCTCCACTAACACTATTGAATCTCTAATTTACCCTTGTTGAGAACTCAAAATCAATTGAGCTTCTTGCACATCAGAGACACTATATAAACAAGGAGTTAGAGAAAGACAAAATTCTTTAACTCACATTTCCTTTCTCTGCAAATTTTAGCCTGAATCTACTGTACCTCCGGTCAAAAAGCAAAGTAATCTTTTTCGTACACATTTATCACCCTATAAAAGAAATGGCACCAAAGAGACAGTCCTCTAAGACATCAAAATCATCTAAGGTTGACAGTGCTGGAAAAAGCACTGCTCCGGTGATAACTCCGGTGACCAACACAGTGAAAGTTGTGTTGAAAAACGATAGAATAACCGAGAAACCCATGCCGCCTGCATATCTAGACACTGCAAAGTGTGAGATGATGATGCAATGGGGTGGTTTTGCCAAAGAGAAGTATATCCGATACTTCTATGAACAAGAACTTGACGGTGATAATGAGGAGGCGCTTGACCTGATAAAACAGCAAGGCCTCACTCTCTTTATAACAGCTCATCCTAAGAAAGTGAGTATGTTAGATACAATGGAGTTCTACAATAATGCAGAAATACAGACCCTAACTGATGGTCAAGGAGTCACTGAAAAAGTGATCTTCACCACAGTTCAGAATGTGCAAATCGTCCTGAAATGGACTGATTTAGCCGACATCTTTCATATTCCGACCACTGGAACTGAAGATGACATCACTGCCACTGACGAAGAAATAGAAGCCTTCTACAGTGATGTCAGAAATGAGAAAATGAAGAAAGGAGAGATTGCTCCCCTGACTTGGACAAAGCACGTTAAGAGGAAGTATCTCTGCCATTCACTTGGTCTAGTAGCTCTGCTACTAATCAAAGTCTTAGACTCCCAAGTCGGAGGAATAGACCAAGTAGGCTTGAGAAGGTGGCCGCTACTGATGCATATATATGAGAACAAAACAGAGCTCAACTGGGCAAAGTACATTTTCAACAGACTTGTTGATTGTGTTACTAAATTCAAGGTTAAGGTTGAAGACAACAAGGTCTCACCTACCTTCCCAGTCATGTATGGACTAAAGATATGCTATATCCTTGAACACTTCAGGATTCAGCTGAGAAACCCATTGCCGATTAAGAAATCAGTATGCAATGTGGGAAGAGCCTTCTACAAGCAAAATGCACCTAAGCTTGCTGATAAGAAACTGGAAAAATCAAAGAAGACAACAGCTGCAAATGTTGTCAGCACAAGTCAGCAAGAAAGGTATACAACAGCTGCAGATGTTATCACCACTACTCAACAAGAAAATGTTCCAACAGCTGAAAACGTTGTTGATGAAACTGTTGTAGATGGTGATCAACAAGGTAAGTGTACAAAAGCCGTTGCTGAAAATGCAACTACTGACGCTGTTGCTGGAGAGAAACTTGAAAATCTAAGAAGTAAAAGAGGAAAGCTGATGATGACACTCAGACTGCAGCGTCATCAGCTAACCCCGTCCCCAAGAGAAAAAGGACAAGTAACCCAAGAAAGAAAACACTGGCTCGCAAGTCAGTACCTATTGTCCATGATCTTTCGGATGATTCTCCCGCAGTTGCTGAAACACAAGTTCCAGTAGATGTTGATGAAGTGGTTACTGAAACCTACGTCAGTAATGTTGAAGTGTTTGCGGAAGCCTTCAACAATCAACTCAATGTTGATACATCTGCTGAGATGAGAACACAAGGCAGTGGAAACGAAATTCCTGCCTCAATCCCAGATATCTACATTGTAGATAATCTAGATGATCAGACTCTGGAACCAGCAATTGATATTGCTGCTGATATAAGAACCGCAACACTTGCTGATGCTGCTAATGCTGAAAAGATGGCTGCTGAACAAGCAACTCATCAAGTTGCTGAAGAACCAGTTGCTGAGACTGCAATGGTTCAAGTCCTAGAGATTGCTGAAACACCACAAGAGACACTATTCGACGATGCATCCCATGATGCTGAGAATACTCGACCTAGTTCACCGAAAACATCCATTGACAAAGTTCAGCTGGTGCTGACAGAACTGAGCCAGCAAATGGATTTGGAGATTGATGACAACTCCAACAAATCGGTAGATGTTTTCATGACAAGTAGTTAACTCAAGGGTCAAGATGTCTCTGCTCAACTTGTCATTTCAGAGACAAGGGAGATTGCTGAACCCGCACAACTTTCTCAAACAGAGCAAGAAAAGAAGTCTGCTGAAGAAAAAGTCCCAGATACTGAAGAAGCTGTCATTGCTGAAAGGACTGAGTCACCACCTGTCCTTCTTCAGCAGGTAGTTAACTCAACCATAAGCAAAACTTCACTATCTAAAACTCATTCTTTTGCTAATATAATGATTTCTTTACAGACTTCTCAAGATACAAGTCAGAAGGTTGCTGAAGCCTCTGCACTAGAAACCACACCTCCTGCTCAGTAGGTAGATAAAATTTTTCGTAATTCAACTAAGTTTGAAAACTTAGTGCTTGTATCTAGCTTAAAATTATTTCAGGATGAACAATTCAAGGATGCTTCTCAAGCTCCTGAAGCAATGGAAATAGTACCAGCACAAACAAGTGTGCAACATGAGCTTGCTGAGTCTCAGCAGGTAAATCATGTTCCAGCTTTGGACTCTAAAACTATTATCCAAAACTTTACTGAACTTAATTTTATTCTTTTTCAGGCTCAAAAAGAGACCACTGAAGTGGTTCATATCACTGAAGATCCGAAAGTGAGTTCTGAAGAACTTTACTCAGACTTCAAGAAAACTACCTTGTCCAGAGTTGCTAAGTCTGTCAGCAACTGGCAAAGGTACAGAAGGATGGACTTTTCTGACCTTCATCTTCATCTATCCAACGAAAAAAAGAGAATTTCTCTGCTGAAACTCGAGACTTTTGTGCACTCCATACTTCCAGAAGAGTTGACATATTTTCAGCTCATGAGCTCAAGTCTGATTGCTCTAATCAGAGAGAATATGAAAGCCAAATTCAAGAGTGCCTCTCCGCTGAACAAGCTGTGATGCTCAAGGGTTCCTTTGTACCCGTGGTGGATGATCCCCACCAAAATCAATGAAGAAGAGGAAGTTACGAGTGTTGCACTATACAAACATCTTGAGTTGGTTATACTGACGGACGATGATGAAGAAGAAGAAGATGAGAACATTCCTACAGATCCCAGTGATGATGAAGGAAAAGATTCTAAGGATAAAAAGGATGACGATGATGATAATCAAGGTCCTAGTCCTGATGCTGGTGGACTTAAACTGACAGTTGCTGAGACTGAACATCATGACAATCAACAAGCTGATCAAACACCAAGTCAGCAACAAGAATCCAATCCCGCTTCTGCTGAGACAAGTACTCCAGCACCTGTACAAGGCGCTGATACTGAAGAAGAGTACGCCAGAAAGCGCACTGCTTTGAAACTAGGCAAAGGCAAGCTTTCTGATGCCGAGTTATCTTAACTCGATGTCAAGGTCACTGATTCAAACCTTGATGATGAAGAATTGGATGAAGATTATCAAAGAGCACTTCAAAGCAGTCTACAGATTCATGCAAGGCATACGCAAAATCTAGACATTGCTCAATCTTCAGGAGTGAAGCCTAAGGAAGTCCCCTCCCTTCCACCTACTACTGGTGAAACTCCAGTTTTTGAGTCTCAAACATTGCTCTCAGCAACTACTCAATTAAAAGTCACTACTGGTGAAACTCCATTTGTTGAGTCTGAAGCGTTGCCATCAGCAACCACTCAACCAAAAGGGAATGAAGCTGCAGATTTAGGAACCAAGGTTGCTGGCCTTGATGAATCTGATGACGAAGACGATCTTTCAGCAAATGAGGATGATCAATCAAAGAAAGGTGAACCAACCGTGGTCACAATTCCTCCTCCTGGTCATGAACATGATGTAGGAGATGACTTAAGAAGCCATTTGCTGACCAGAGATGATCAATTCGCCACTGAGCTTAAAGTTCATTCCTTGACCACGACTTTAGTGCCGTTTCCACGTGTGGAGGATTTTACTCCAAGAATTTTGGCATTAATGGAAGTCCACAAAGCCTGCAAAGCAGAAGATGATGCACTGCTTGCTGAGAGTCCGCTTGACATCAGCATAATACTGGCTACTGTGCTGAAACGCACTACTTCTCTTACCATAGCTCAGAAAGACATAAGTCTATACCACAAAAGCTATGAAGAAGATGTCAGTCAAGCACTCATACTAGCAAAGTCTGCATTGAAAAAGGCTCAGACTTTCATGAAGACAAAGTCGAAACAGAGCGCAGACATGAGGAAAACTTGGTGAGTATCAATCAAGAATTGTCAAAGCTGACCTCTGATCAGCAGGCAATTATCACGAAGTACAATAGCCTAAGTACTCTTGCTGAAAATTGCAATGAGTTCTTTTCTCTGCAAGTTACTCCAATGATGCAATCCATGTCTAAGGGGGAAGATAAGCAAAAGAAATCTTCAAGAAAGAAAACCCCTACTGAAGCGCCACTGACAATAGAACCTCTTGCTGAAAGAGAGCAAAGTTCTAAAAGACAAGCTGAAGCAGATTCTGAGTTGAATTCAGCAAATCCGAAAAAGAGAAAAACTTCTGCTGAAACTCATGAATACTGTCACACTGAAAGTCATCAAGATCTGAATGAAGATGATGATGATGATGACAATCAGACTATAGCTCAAGCTATAAGAGCTAGACCAATTACAGCCCTAACTCCGTCTGGCCATTCAAAACATTTCTCTTCTGACTCAAGATCTTCAGTAAGAGATCAAGAAAATGCAAAGTCAAGAATAAGAAGGCAAAGACAGGAAGAAACGAGGCTTTCCAGCATTGCCATTGGCTCCGAAATTGAATACACAAAGCCCAGCAATGAGGAAACTACTCAAAATGTGATCAGAAATGTTCATGGTTGTTGGATCTTAAAGCTGGAAGACTTATTGGTAACTGATTTCTTTCCAACAGCTATACTGAATCAAATGTATGCTTGGATTGAATTAAAAGTGAAAAGAAAAGAAAGGGATCCTCCTCCCTTCCCAAGAAACATAGCTGGGAGATGGCTGAATCTGGAAGTCTTGGTAAGAAGAACTTCAATTGGCAAGAATGTAAAACAAGAACCTGAATTGATTAAACCAATTGATGTTGCCTATTACTCTGACCCTATAACCAAGAAGTCAAAGAAGAAATATGGATTGATTCCTTATGAGTATTTCTATCTCACTGCTAAGGATCAAGAAGAAGATCTTCTCTGGTTAAGGAAGATTCATGCTAACAAAGGCATTTCAGATACACAACTTCTCAATGCCAGCAATTGGGGCATGCACTTGTGGGTGTTGCACTACAAAGAAATGAATGTTGAAAAACAGCATTATACCGCCTGCAAGAACGCAAGGATCATTCAGCTCGAAGTCCGTAAGCTACTTGAAGATTACGAAAAGGACTGTGTTGAATTTTCTGCACTTGCTGAGAAGAGTGTAAGGGAGATTCTGAGAAAATCTTCTGCTAAAAGAGCTTAATTCCCTTGTGAAAGCTTTGTTTAGTTTTATTTGCTGATTTTGTGTAGTTATCTCTGAACTTTCTTGTAAACTTACTGAAAGATAACTATCAGCAATAAATCTTTTGACTCTTATTGGTTTTTGATTATGCAATCTACTTATGCTTACTGTTTTATTATTCAAGTATGCTTGCATTAATCAACTGATTTATTCAACATCAGAAACCTCTAAAAGGGTAACAATTAATTTAGCCATGGATTGCATTAATCACTTTGCATTTATTGTTCTTTGAATCAAATTCAAATATGAACATTGGAGCCAAAATGCAAGTACTTCTTCAGCAAGGAGGTCACATATATTGTCAGTAAGTGGTCAGTCTCAGTTTCAGCAAACATAACCTAATCTGTCATATAGATTTTCACTTCTGCAAGCTGTTGCTGAGAATCTCACTTTCTGAAGAAACATGTGCCTTTGTAGATACCTTTCTCAGAATTCTTCTAAATCTTTAATCTTCGAATCTTCAACTTTCTGAGCGATTCTAGGTCTTCAATAGTTTGTTTGTAAAAACAAAGTTCATCATCAGCAAGCTTAAGAACCTAACTAGTACCTACACTAAATATTTCAGCAAACGTTCCTCTTTTACATAGTCCTTAAAATTCTAAATTTCTATGGACCTTAAGAGTACTAGTTATTGGGCTTTACTTAATTTAGCATGGTTAATGAACAAAGCCTTGGAATTTGAAATTCAAACGACTCCCTTGATTCACTATAAACAGAGGTCATCCGGCAAAGAGTTGAAGTGTGTCAACAACGTGATCAAACTCTCACTTGTGCTTAAAACTCACATACCTTTCAAACACTCTTTACTGCCATTGATCCGTTCCAAGACTTAAAGCTTGAAAAAGCTACTTGTGAAGAAGTAGAACATACACGGCTAAGAAATTAGTTAAGTGTTCTTTCTTTCGAACAAGAACAAGTCTTGACACCAGAAACAATCAAACTTGTTTACTGCAAAGTATTCAAAGTTTTGTTTCTTAGATTACTTGTTGTAGCTGAATAAGTTATAATCAAGTTATCTCATCCCAAACCTCTCTAACTGAAAATACACCCTTTCAGGCGCGAAATTCAGGGGGAACTTAATCGAGCATAGAGTTGCTGATTAAAAGTCCCAAGTTTGGTGGAGAACAAGGTTTCGTTCTCTAGTTAGGTTGGAAACGAAGCAAGTGTGCTTTGGTTTCTGTTTGAATCGCTCTAGATAGGTGTTGTAAGGACCTCAAACTTGTCTTAGTGGATTCAGTCCTAGAAAGGACAAAGTGGATTAGTTGAGAGATTACGCCACTCTCAGATACCACTATAAAAGTGTTTGTGTGATTTACTTACTGCATTTAGTTTTCAGCAAAGCATATCTATCTGTACACAGTCACTCTGTTCACTTGCTGAAACTATCACTTACTGACAAATCACTTATTGTATCAAAGACTTCCGCTGTCTGATTTTAAGTATCAGCAAAACTCGTTACTGAAAAGTAACTTGCGCTTGCTGAGAAAGTTAAGTATCAGCAAACTCATTACTGAAAAGTAATAAGTCCTTGTTGAGAAAGTTTTTAAACGACGAAAGTTTGAAAAGACTATTCACCTCCCCCCCCCCCTCTAGTCTTTTCTTGTTGTTTAAACGGACCAACAATTATTTCCTAGGATTGCAAGTCAAGCAACTCAAAGATGGAATATTCTTAAATCAAGCAAAGTATGCAAAGGAAATGCTCATAAAGTTCAGTATCAAAGAGGAAGAAAAACCTGAAAAGATCCCTATGAGTGTTGTTACCAAATTGGGATATACTAAACAAGATAAAAGTGTTGATGAACACAAGTATAGGAAGCTCATTGGTTCCTTGCTGTATCTAACAGCAAGTAGGCCTGACATTTGTAATGGTAATAATTTGACTCTACATTTGACTAAGAAAGTTAGGTCAAGAGGGCCATTGAGCAAGCAGGTCCGTTCAGAGTCCCTCACGACTAAGTCCATAATTGCAATCCAATCTCATTTTGAGTAGCCCAATTATGGAAAGGGCCACTGAGCCCATTACATTAACGGACGTACAAGTCCAAATTGAGTATCAGTCTCTCTACGACAAATTCGACCGACTAAAACTAGGGTAACTTCGACATGCCGTCAAGAGGCGAGCAGTCAGTTACGAGTCAGACTCTGACTGATTCACTTCGAAGAGTCAGTCATCCACGACTCGAAATAAGAGAAACAACCCTCAAATCTCGGGATCACGTTTAACTGACCAAAGGCTCTTTCGGATATTCTCTCTATATAAGAGAGAGCGACTGGAACGAAAAGGCATCGAACATTCACTACATCATACTTGAAACAATAGCATTCTCACATTAAGCTAAAACCTAATCTCTACGATCATTCTCCAGTCCGCCTCCGACGAAAATATCTTCTCTAGCACATATAATCTCACAACCCTGAAACCCTACTGGTCAGGCACTCTCCATTCCAAAACTAACAACCAATCACACCGCTCAAGACCATTAATTCAGTCAGACTCCGGTGATATCAAATCCGAGGCAACCACGCATATCCAGTTCCACGGCTGACTCTCTATTTCTCTAGAATAACAAGGATAAGTTTATTTCATTCATTATTCGAATCTATTTTTATATCGTCTATCACAAACGTACTAACTTGAGCGTCGGAGTGCCTTCGGTCGACACCACACCGGTGTCACCTTCGAATCTCACCGCTCTAGGTCGCTTTTGTATTGCTTTCAGGTCGTTGGAGCCCCTCAATCCGTTCAAATCCGTGATTGTAGATTCAGAGCCTCTACAATTTGGCGCCCACCGTGGGGCCCCGACTATCAAAACAAGCAATTCACCAGCGAGCACCATGTCTCATTTGGAAGATGGACACGTAAGCGACGAGCTCGACGCCAACACTGTCAATGCTCAACTCCAAGCCTTGGCCGCCCAGATGAGGGAAAACAACGCCAGATTCCAGCAACTCGAAGCTGAGAATCGTGCTGTCCGAGAAGAAAACTCTGCCTTGAAGGAAAAAATGGATGCTCTGGTCCAGCAGAACCCATCCACCAGCCTCCAGGTACAAAACGCCGCCCCGATGCTAGAAGCAAGCTCGCCTCGCCCAAATCATCAGGATCCGATCATTGCAACTCCATTGCATGACCAAGTTGAGGCGCGCCGTCTGACTTTGAGGACCAGGATGGAGCGACTCCCATCACTCCTGTCATACATGTATCGAGCAACCCGTCTGGAGCCGCTGTGCAGACCATTCACCCCGAGGCAGACAGAAGAGTCTCCTTCGAGGATGTCAATACACAAAGGCGTACTGAGACCACACGGCAAAATTAAACGAGTGTAAGCAACCCAAACTCTGCCAATCCTTTGCTAACATCTTGTGCAGGTAGTCAGACCGATGACCTTGCATCCAAGCTCAAAGGTTTGGAAGAAATGATCCAGAGGATCCCTGGAGTGCCAGCCCCTATCAAGAAAAGCTTGCCGAACAGCTTTGCGGACTCACCTTTCGTGGACGCCATTGCGATGGTCGAGATGCCCACAAAATTTAGCTTCCCGTCAATGAAGCTCTATGACGGAACGACGGACCCAGACGATCATGTATCGCAATACAAGCAGCGAATGTTCACTATAGCCATTCCTCGAGACCTCCGCGAAGCATGCATGTGCAAGGGATTTGGATCCAGTCTGGTAGGTCCGGCGCTACAGTGGTATACCAATCTCCCTAACAACTGCATTAGCTCTTTCGCACAATTAATTGATTGTTTTGTAGAGCAGTACGCTAGTAGTCGTAAATTATTGAAAATGTCGGACGACTTATATAGCGTCCGACAGCGTCCTAACGAATCTTTGAGAGACTATGTAGGCAGATTCAATAAAGAAAAAGTCTCAATCCCTAATTGCAACAAGGACACAGCGGTGAACGCCTTCCGAAAAGGGCTCCCAACAGACTCTGGACTGTACAAGGAGCTAACTATGTACCCTTGCCGAACAATGGAAGACGTGCTCGCCAAAGCTTGGGCGCAAATAAAGTGGGAGGAAGATGATGCAAACACAGTGCCCCATCCAAAACAGAGTGACCGCAGGGAGCCAAAAAGTGACAGGCGAGTGGAACGCAGAGTCTCTGACCATCGCTCCAAACCATACACAACAGAAAGAAGGCAGGCGCCCTTTGCAGATTCAAATCGCCGTACAGGCCCACCGAGAAGATCAGAAAGCCGAGCTTCACCAGAATACTCCCTCAGCATAGAACCCGATGAATGTGTAGCAGTGATGAAAGGCATGGGCGAAAGAGTTCGATGGCCAGGAAAGCTAAGGACCCCTGCAGAACACAGAGACTCAAACAAATGGTGTGAATTTCATGGAGATCATGGGCACAAAACGTCAGAATGCATTTCGCTGAGACTGGAGGTTGTTGAGTTACTAAAGAGAGGGCACCTGACGGAGTTTCTCTCTGACAAAGGTAAAAAGACCCTAGCCAATCGGCAGGGCACTGGTCCGCCCGAGCCCCCTAAGACCAATAAGGTAATCAATGTAATCTCAGGGGGGTCGGAGGTCAGTGGCATCTCGTATTCTTCTGCAAAGCGCCACACCAGGCAAGCGGTAAAACCTGAGCTCAATGTTAGCAGAATACAAGATGCCTCCTTTTCAGATACAACTATTAGTTTTTCAGATTCTGAGTCTAAGCAATTAATCAGTCCGCATGATGATGCTCTAGTTATCAAAATTCACATTGCAAACTGTCTCACTAAAAGAGTTCTCATTGATAATGGGAGCTCTGCTAATGTCATTTTCTTAGATGCTCTCTCAGAAATGGGAATAGAGGAGACATCCATCCTTAGACAGCCTACGACGCTATATGGATTCAGTGGAGAACGAAAATACACGGTCGGAAGTGTCACCCTCCATGTTTATGCAGAAGGCGTCAACTTGCCTACAAAATTTCTGATTGTCGACAGCCCATCGAGTTACAATGCTATCCTAGGCAGACCATGGATTCACGAGATGAAAGCAGTACCATCCACTTACCACCAAGTTATTCGCTTCCCGACCAAATGGGGAGTCAAGGAGATTAACGGCCAACAACGTGACGCCAGGGCT
Source organism: Plantago ovata (assembly GCA_028274465.1). Taxonomy (NCBI): domain Eukaryota; kingdom Viridiplantae; phylum Streptophyta; class Magnoliopsida; order Lamiales; family Plantaginaceae; genus Plantago; species Plantago ovata. The sequence continues at coordinate 90,078,672 of CM051456.1, read as the reverse complement.
TGCTATATGGAAACACTTAAATCAAAGGCCACTGAATTATAGCAATTACAGCAAGTCAACCCCCCATCTGACCCAGATCACCCCGGAATGGAAGAGCTTGACGAAGTACAGATTCATCCAGACCACCCGGATTACAAGGTTCAGATCAGGACAAGGCTGACACCAGAACTCAGAGGTAAACTAATATCTTTTCTTGCAGGAAATCACGACTGTTTTGCCTGGTCGCACACGGACATGACCGGAATTGATCCGGAAATAATCACTCACAAACTTCAAGTCGACCCAGACTTCCCGCCTGTCAGACAGAAACGAAGGAAATTTGCCCCAGAGCGCAACAAAATCATCAACGAGGAGATCCAGAAGTTACTCGATATTGGATCTGTCCGAGAGGTCCACTACCCAGACTGGCTAGCAAACGTGGTCGTAGTAAAGAAGAAGAATGGTAAGTGGCGGGTGTGCATCGATTTTACAGACTTGAACAAGGCATGCCCGAAAGATTCGTTCCCCCTACCACACATCGACATGTTGGTAGATTCCACGGCTGGGCATGAGCTCCTAAGCTTTATGGATGCCTTCTCAGGCTACAGTCAGATATTGATGCATCCAGAAGATCAAGAGAAAACCTCATTTGTCACGGAGCGGGGTACCTTTTGCTACAAGGTCATGCCATTCGGACTTAAAAATGCCGGAGCCACCTATCAAAGACTGGTTAACCGAATGTTCTCTAGTATGTTGGGGGACACTATGGAAGTATATATTGACGACATGCTCGTCAAATCCCTCGTTGCGGATCAACACCTAGACCACCTCCAGCAGGCATTCTCAGTCCTCCGCAAATACAACATGAAGCTGAACCCGACCAAATGTTCCTTTGGAGTTTCTTCTGGAAAATTCCTCGGATACTTAGTCACACAGAGAGGTATCGAGGCAAACCCTGATCAAATACGATCCATTTCTAACATCCCCTCCCCGAAAAATGTTAAGGACGTGCAAAAACTTAATGGGAGACTAGCCGCTCTGAGCCGATTTATTCCGAAATCATCAGAAAAATGCAAACCATTTTTTGATACCCTGCGGAAAAGCAAGGATTTTCAATGGACAGAAGAATGTGAGGGCGCCTTACAACAGATCAAGCGCTACCTTACTACAGCGCCAGTGCTTTCCAAGCCCAATAACGGAGAAACCTTGTTCTTGTACTTGGCAATTTCAGACGCAGCATTGAGTGCAGTATTGGTAAGGGAGCAAGATGGGAACCAATTACCAGTTTATTACGTAAGCAGGTCGTTACTAGATGCGGAGACCAGATATAGCCAACTGGAGAAGCTAGCCCTTGCGTTAGTCACTGCCGCAAGAAAGTTGCGACCCTATTTTCAGTGTCACCCTATCACTGTTCTTACTAGCTTCCCACTTCGCAACGTCTTACATAAACCAGAACTTTCAGGCAGACTAGCAAAGTGGGCAGTAGAGCTCAGCGAGCATGAAATCTCATTCCAGCCTCGCACCGCCATCAAGTCACAAGCCCTCGCAGACTTCATCGCCGACTTCGCACCAAGTGAATGCAGTCAAGCCGAAAAAGAACTTCTTTGTTTGCAGGAAAAAGACAACTCTCAGTGGAAACTCTCAGTTGACGACTCAAGCAATATCAGAGGCAGTGGACTTGGTATGGTACTCACATCACCAGAAGGAGACATAATTCAACGATCTATTAGATGTGGATTCAAAGCGACCAACAACGAAGCTGAGTATGAAGCACTAATAGCCGGCATGAACTTGGCTCGAGACATGGGAATAAAGAACATTCAGGTATACTCAGACTCACAATTAATAGTTAACCAATTGCAGGGATCCTACCGGACAGTCGACCCAAAGATGGTTGCATACCTCAAAGTCGCCAGAGAATCGAAGGCTGCCTTCGAAGAATTCTCTATTTTACAGGTACCCAGAATATAAAACAGCCAAGCAGACGCCCTAGCCAACTTAGGCGCATCTATCCAAACCACAACATCTACGTCAATCCCAATAGCATACATTCAATAGCCAGCAACATGGAAAGAAGAGTCACCCGACCAGACTGTAGCCGAGATAACTACAGAGCCAAATTGGACGACTCCAATAATTTCATACCTAGAAAGTGGATCTCTCCCAACAGATAAAATTGAAGCACGAAGGATAAAAGCCAAAGCAGCACGCTTCACTATCCACAACAACCGACTTTACAAGATATCTTTCTCAGGTCCACTGCTCAGGTGCGTAGCTCCTAACGAGATAAAATATGTTCTATCTGAGTTACATGAAGGTGAATGCGGTAATCACTCCGGAGTAAGAAGCCTTGCAAACCGTGCGCTCACAGCAGGGTACTACTGGCCGACCATGAGAGGAGACTCGAAAGACTTTGTTACCAGGTGTGACCCATGCCAAAGACACTCGCAAGTCAGTCACCTTCCGGCTGAAAAGTTACATTCGACGATCACGCCTTGGCCCTTCATGAAGTGGGGAATGGACATAGTCGGAAAATTGCCAACCGCCCCAGGCCAGCGTGTATTCATGCTCGCAGTGACAGACTACTTCACCAAATGAGTAGAGACAGAAGCTTACAAGCAGGTAAGGGACACTGAAGTTAAAAAGTTTATATGGAAACATGTCATTTGCAGGTTTGGAGTCCCAAATGAAATTGTCACAGACAATGGCTCCCAATTCATAAGTCACGGGTTCCAAAACTTCTGTCGAGACTGGGGAATCAAGCTTACATTCTCCACACCAAGATACCCGCAAGCGAATGGCCAAGCCGAAGCAACCAATAAAACTATCATGAGCTGCTTAAAAAAAAGGCTAACACATGCTAAGGGAGCCTAGGCAGATGAACTACCAGCTGTTCTATGGTCCTACCACACCACATCAAGGACTCCAACAGGAGAAACTCCATTCAGACTGACTTACGGCACTGAGGCAGTCATTCCAGTAGAAGCCGGACTCCCTTCCGCGAGGTATGAAATGGCCGACGAACAACACAATGGCATTGAGTTAGAACACGAACTCGACACGATCGATGAACTTCGTGAAAAAGCAATGATCAGAAATGCGGCATATCAACATAAGGCAGCAGAATACTTCAACAAACACATACGAATCTGTACATTCAGGGAAGGCGACTGGGTGCTACGACGCGTATTCCAGAATACCAAAGAAGTAGGAGCTGGAAAGTTAGGGCCGAATTGGGAGGGCCCCTACAAGATCATCAAAGTGGTAGGCAATGGCGCCTACAAACTGCAGGCGGACGATGGACGTCCAATTCACAACAGCTGGAACGCCATCCACTTGAAGAGGTATCACTTTTAACACATTTATTTTCGAGGTTGATTTCTCGTTAAAATCATATCGATCTGACAAGGGGCATGCCGGTCAACTAACCCGGTAGCAGGTCGGTTTATTGCCCCCCCCCCCTCCAGGGGGGTCCACTGATCCTTTTACAGCTCAACCACCTGACTAAGCTGTCAGAGTGCCTAATGAACCATCTCTAAAGACGCTTGCCGCCAAAAGGCGCCATGAAGAGTCACTGACTTCTACAAAAAAGTCGTCTTCAAGATGCCTGCCACCGTAAGGCATCAGATCCAAATATGCAGCTCCGCCACCAACATTGGAGGTACAATCCAACTTTGTCTCATGAGATTGATTTCTCGTTAAAACCACACCGATCTGACAAGGGGCATGCCGGTCAACTAACCCGGTAGCAGGTCGGTCTATTGCCCCCCCCCCAGGGGGGGTCCCTTCCTTTTGGGCACTCCACAGGCTGTTTCACCCCAAAGCAAATGAACATCCTGACAACATCAAGTGACGAAGATGCCACACAGACTGAAAAACTCGGAAGCAGGAAATTAGGAACAAAGTCCAAGAACAAGCCCTACGATCTCGTACTTGGACTCGGGGGGCATAAGAGGGAGGCAACCATGTACCTGATGCTGCCAGGCAGACACCGAACATACCCGATTAGTACATTATGAAACTAAGTCATTTCCACATTATGCATGTTACATTATTACTTTTATCAAAGGTACAACTTAAGTTTCTCTACCTACATTCGAGTATTAGTTGAGTCTGACTACAACAACAAGATTGCAAGAAATCTACAATGATGTTAAAACTCTCGCCAGAGCCAGACCAAAAGCACAAGGCGCCTTGACAAGTTCAAGGTTCTTACATGTTCAATCTTTCAATATCATAAGAGTTCCAGACTTGCCCACTTCTAAAAACAACAAAATATGAAGAAAGATCCAAACTTGGTTCAACAACAACACAATAATTCTAAATCTGACAAAATAAATGAGTCAAAGTTATTCATACACAAAACCTACATATGAAACTCAAAAGCACCAAAACATAGCTGCTCGAACGCAATCAAGACCGGGCAGCCTTAGCCTGCAACAATTCATCACAGTCACAAACCTCTTCAACATAGTCGAATTCTACCCCTTCCAGCAGTTGCTTGAAAATATCGCGCCTTGTCTCAATCACACACTTCTCACTTTTGTGTATAGTCTGCCTCATCAAGCCCTCAGCCTTCTCCTTTTTGGCCAAAGCATCAGTCGCCTTCTCCTCAGCGGCAGAAACAAGCTTCTTCAGCTCACCATTCTCCTTTTTCAAACCGTCACACTCATCCTCTAGTGACTCCACTCGCTCAGCCAAGAAAATGGAACCATGGAGCGCCTAATACAAACATCGCCAAAAAGAAAGTAAGTAAAGACAAACACTAAAAGAATACCGACAGTCAGACAGTTATATTCAAGAAGGATAAAATATTCAGTCACCTTAATATTTTCTCCCAGAACATAAGAGGCAGCTCCCCTTACTCCTCCACGACTGATGCTACTAATTCCATCCAAGTCAAATCGCTTACCCTCAAAATAAGAAGAGTCATTCACGCTCACACTTGCGTCAACGCCCAGCTCGACTGTCGTGGCAAAACCTTCAAACGCGCTTGCAGAATGGCCTTTCTTCCTTCTCTTCATACGCAAGGGCTCTTCTTCGAGGATAGTCTCAGGACTCATAATCTGCTTCTGAGAGTCCGCAAGCCTCTTTTTCTTCTCCCTCTCCTTCCTGAACTCCAGAAGCATATCATGAGAATTCCGAATGCTAGAGGACTCATCAACTCTCTCGGAATATGACTCACGGCAGCCTGAAATGAAAACACTCCACAAGTCAAGGACAAAATATAAAACATGAAAAGTACGAATTAGAAACATGTGAATACAAACTTACCTCCAGTCTCAATGATAGCTGTCCACCAAATGCTAGTAGTCTCGAGTACTCTCGGTGTCAGAAGCACACAGGACTTTCTATCTTGAAAAGGCAGCTTTAAAATCTCTTCAGCACTTTGCGCTCCTAAATCAGGGTCCGACTTAATGCCCTCTACAAGACAGAAGCAAAATGAGATCAACTCCATTTAAGAAATCCAAGCCTGCATAAAAGTCTATATGACTCACCAAAGGGCTGCCAATGAACAGGGACCCTCAAATTCCTATCAGACCCAAACACATAATTAGTTTTCACAAAGAAATATTCCTCTTTCCATGAACTATTGTCACTAGTAGTAGGTGTGACAACCAGCTGTTCATAGCCAGATCTCAAAGCAAGCATAATCCTGCCTTTCTCCTTAGGCATTTCCTTCACAAAGTAAGAGTGCGTCAAAGTATCAACGCCTATTTTTATCCCCCTCGTTTCGCTAATCGTTTGTAACCCGAGGATCAGCCTTAAAGCATTCGGCATAAGCTGACTAGGAGCAACGCGAAGATAAGTAAGCACCTCAATCAAAAACCACGGCAAGGGAAGTCGTAACCCAATATCAAATCAAAGTTTGTAAAAGGCCACTGCCTTCGATCTCGGAAATTTCCAGTCCACTAGCTGAGAACGGTGAGGGGGACAGAGCTTAACGCTCTCTGGGATCCCATAAACACGTCTAAACCACGGAACATGCTCGTCGCGAATAGTAGAAGCAACATTCTTATCTTCAGGAAGGATTTCCGAACTAAGCCCCCTAGAAAACCGAGGTGGCGAAGGAGGCTTGCCCGGATTCCAGCCCAACGGTAAAGACCTAGGTGTGAATCCCTCATTATCGTCGTCAGAATCCCAGTTCACACGATTAACAACGGCACCTTGGTCACCCTCCATAATCCCTAAGTGCTAAAATACATCCTACGACATATCATGCAAATAAACAATACTCCAAACATCACCACGCACGTCTCATCGCACGTCGTCACACAATAAAAGCTCAAACATTTTTACATGCTAACAAGAAAAATATAGCAAACTAGAGCCTGTGCAATTATGCTTTTGCATCAAAATAAAAACTGCTCAAAAGGGAAATACACACACCTGATCAATGTCGCAAAAACAACAATTTTCTGAGAAAGATTGAGCTGATTGCGCAACAGTTGACCGCAAAGAACAATAGATCCTGCAAAGTTCGTCACGACAGACTGGTAAAGCGTTAATCTTGAAACAAAAGTTATGCTTTTTACGGTCTAAAAAGTTACAAACTGTGAAATTTATCAAGACCCTATACTATGTCGTAACTAAATGAAATGGAAAATCGAGATGCTACATATGAATAGCTGTCAAAACTATGTTGCTCCATAACACCAAGAAGACAGTTCAATACGACAGATCCATACTGAAGCAAAAAGATATACTCTCAAGCTTGTTTCTGAAACTCGGAAAACCGCGAGGCAACAAGTTGGAGCAAGCACGCTGCTGTTGAACTGAGAAAATGAGTTATACCCAGTCTGTTAACTCGAAATTCAAAAATATATATATATAAAAGTCGGCTCTTTTCTCCTACAAATTCCAAAAGTAACTAACAAAAAGGAGAAGATCCGATATGGCTGTACAACTCTTTAGAAAAGCCAAATTCCCTCTTCAAATTCACATACATCGGACCCGTAAAATCATAAACTCACTCAGTTACAGCGGGTCTTATAAACCTAGCTGGAATTTGAAACAAAATCCAGAAAGGGAACAAAAAAGAAATCACTTACTGTCACTGGAAAGTTGGAGATTACCACGCACCGTACACGCAAAACACAGCCCACGAACGTCTGATCCACGCGGCGCAAACACTAAACCCGGCCACAAGAACTAAACCCAACCGCAAGAAAAGAAAAAAGGGAAAGAAATGGAAGGAAGATTCATTTTTTCTTTTGAAAGAAACCTTGTCTGCTGTTGGGAGAGGCAAGTAACGACTGTAAAGGAGTAAGGGGACAAAAAGAAAGCTAACTAGGTTAAGCAATTTGCTCCTTTGTGTTGGGTGGGCCGAGAAACAAAGCCTAGACTACTAATCCAATCCATGTAAGCCCAATTTCTTTATTCAATATGCAGCATACATATTTTGTCGTTTGTGGAATTGAAATTGCCTTTTTATTTATCTTACATGTATATAGTATTATTATTCCATATTACTGTTTGTATATGACTCAAGTACCTTGAGCATATCTAGATCTTTTTGTGTGCCTCCAAAACTGAGTACTAAGATTACTTTACAGTAGTAGAGGCGCCCTCACATCCACAAAATCGCATGAGGCACCCTGGAATGCCACTATACGCCCACATACGGTGCCATCAGACGTAAAAATTCACCACTTTATTTTTGTGTAGTTACAAGGCGCCCTCCAATATAAAATGTATCTTATGAGTCCATGAGACAGCCTCGAGCTTGAAAGCTTACTCGCACATCTTATGTGCCTATGAGGCACCCTCAAGTTTATAACAATTTATATGTACATTTCGTGTGCCTGTGACTCACCCTTGAACTTTGAAATTTGTCTATTCATTTCGTGCGCCTATAAGGCACCCTCAAATACTAAATCATCTTATCAAATACTAATGTGCCCATGAGATACTTCTAATTTTTATGTGTTTGTGAGGCACACTCAAACAAAAGCCTGTATGACCATTGTATATGACCATGAGGCGCTCTGGAGTAAAAATCGTTCTCACGTCAATTTCCAATGCCTGTGGGGCGCCCTGAAAATTGAAAATTGTTGGGTATGAAATCGCACATCTCAGTAGATCCCTTAGACTCTAGTAAAGAATTTCAGAAACGATAGATGCGTACAGGTCGACTGGCATATCTAAAAAAATATCAAACAATGAAATTAACATATGCAGGTTGACTGGTAGTGTTCAGGGTTACTGGATACATTTTTTCTTAAAGTGCCCTCGAATGGAATAAAATTACTTCTACTCTTCAACTCGAGACTCTCGACTTGAAGAGTGGGGGACAAACTGTAATGGTAATAATTTGACTCTACATTTGACTAAGAAAGTTAGGTCAAGAGGGCCATTGAGCAAGCAGGTCCGTTCAGAGTCCCTCACGACTAAGTCCATAATTGCAATCCAATCTCATTTTGAGTAGCCCAATTATGGAAAGGGCCACTGAGCCCATTACATTAATGGACGTACAAGTCCAAATTGAGTATCAGTCTCTCTACGACAAATTCGACTGACTAAAACTAGGGTAACTTCGACATGCCGTCAAGAGGCGAGCAGTCAGTTACGAGTCAGACTCTGACTGATTCACTTCGAAGAGTCAGTCATCCACGACTCGAAATAAGAGAAACAACCCTCAAATCTCGGGATCACGTTTAACTGACCAAAGGCTCTTTCGGATATTCTCTCTATATAAGAGAGAGCGACTAGAACGAAAAGGCATCGAACATTCACTACATCATACTTGAAATAATAGCATTCTCACATTAAGCTAAAACCTAATCTCTACGATCATTCTCCAGTCCGCCTCCGACGAAAATATCTTCTCTAGCACATATAATCTCACAACCCTGAAACCCTACTGGTCAGGCACTCTCCATTCCAAAACTAACAACCAATCACACCGCTCAAGGCCATTAATTCAGTCAGACTCCGGTGATATCAAATCCGAGGCAACCACGCATATCCAGTTCCACGGCTGACTCGCTATTTCTCTAGAATAACAAGGATAAGTTTATTTCATTCATTATTCGAATCTATTTTTATATCGTCTATCACAAACGTACTAACTTGAGCGTCGGAGTGCCTTCGGTCGACACCACACCGGTGTCACCTTCGAATCTCACCGCTCTAGGTCGCTTTTGTATTGCTTTCAGGTCGCTGGAGCCCCTCAATCCGTTCAAATCCGTGATTGTAGATTCAGAGCCTCTACAACATTCAGTATGCTGTTTGTGTGTGTGCAACATTCCAATCTGATCCAAGAGAATCACACTACAAAAAGGCACTTAAGATACTGAAATATGTCAAAGGTATAGTCAATGTTGGATTATGGTATCCAAAAGATTCTGGATTGGAATTGGTTGGTTATTCTGATGCTGATCATGGATGATCAACTCTTGCTAGAAAAATTACTTCTAGAACTTGTCAGTTTCTGGGTACAAGATTAATATCATGGTTCAGCAAGAAGCAAACCTGTGTTGCCAATTCATCCACTGAATCTGAATACATTGTGGCTGGTTGTTGCACAGCTCAAATCCTATGGATTCAGCAACAATTAAGAGATTATGATATTTCTGCAAAGAAAACACCAATCTTTTGTGATAATACAAGTGCTATTGCTATCACGCAAAATCCTAAGTTCCAATCAAGGACAAAGCACATTCATATTAGACATCATTTCATTAGAGATCATGTTGAAAAAGGAGACATTGAGGTTGTAAAAGTAGGTACTGATGATCAACTTGCTGACATCTTTACCAAGCCCCTACCAGACAATAGGTTCGCAATGCTAAGGTATAACCTTGGATTGATTGAACTACCTCAATAAAAAGGGATACTTTTGGTGGATTGCTGAAACAGGTATTCAGCAAGCCAATGGTTGCTTAAAAGGCTATGTGTTCCTTAAAAAGTCCCTTCCACTGATTTCTCTAAAAAGAAATGAATGTACACTATATGTTTCCTGAAACAGGCATTCAACAAGTAATTCCTTCAAACCGGGTATTTGTTAGAAAACTTGATCATTTGCTGAGACGGGTACTCAGTAAGAAGACTTCAAAGATTACTGAAACTGGCATTCAGACAATCAAAGATACTGAAACAGGTATTCAAGTATCAAAAGAAAAATCTGAGACGGGAACTCAGCAAAGAGCAAAAAATACTTCTCAGATTTTACCTAAGAATATCTCAATATAAAAAGAATTTGCTGAGACGGGAACTCAGAAATATCTTTTACCCTAAGGAAAAATGAGATATTTGATTAAGGGGGAATTTTCAGCAAATACAAGGCTTGTTACTTGAAAAGGTAAGTGCTAAAGTCTGATTGAATAAAATCGCTGAAAAGTTTCTTCTTTACTTCAGCAAGCAATTAGCGTTGGAGTAAAAGAGATCAAATCCCGTGAATCAAGGTAAAATCAATTTGTGACGTTAATCATGGCACAGATAAACTCGCTGAAAATCATGACATGAAATACAATCGTGGCCATTGACTTTAAAGCAGTTGATGATCCAACGATTGATATTACAAGAGAAAGTATGCTCTGACGGTTTTATGTTAGTGGTCCACTACGCATTTAATGCAAAGGCTCCACTAACTCAATGAATCTCTGTTTTACCCTTGCTGGGAACTCAAAATCATTGAGCTTCTCACATAACAGAGATACTATATAAATGAAGAGTTAGAGAAAGACAAAATTATTTAACTCACATTTTCTTTCTCTGCAAATTTTTCTAGCCTGTGCTCTGAATTACTGTACCTTCGGTCAAAAAGAAAAATCTCTTTTTCGTACATCTCTCAACCCTCAACTACTATATAAGAGATGGCTACCAAAAGACAATCTTCTAAGACCTCAAAATCCTCAAAGGCAGACAGTGCTGGAAAAAGCACTGCTCCTACTCCGGTTGAAACTCCGGTGAAAAACACGGTGAAAATCGTGTTGGCTAACAACCGAATCACTAAAAGACCCATGCCTCCTGCATATGTTGACACTGCAAAGTGTGAACAGATGATGCAATGGGGAGGTTTTGCAAAAGAGAAGTATATTAGATACTTCTATGAACAAGATTTGGACGAAGAAAACGTAGAGGCTTTGAATTACATAAATCAACAAGGCCTACTTTTCTTCATTATTGCTCGCACTAAACAAGTGAGCATGTTGGACACCATGGAATTCTACAACAATGCAGAAGTCCAAACCCTTACTAATGGACAAGGAGTCACTGAAAACGTGATTTCTACCACAGTTCAAGGAGTGCAAATCATCCTGAAATGGATTTATTTAGCCAACATCTTTTAGATTCCAACTAATGGAACTGAAGATGACATCATGAGGAACGAGATTGTTAGACTCAATTAATCAAATAAATTTGTTTTTAGCCAAAGGCAATTCACAACTTAAAGAAAACCAAGGCACGTAGTGTAGAAGTAAAATAACCTCGAGTGTCGATCTCTAAGGACTATAACTAGATTTATCTAATTTAACTTAAACTATAAACTCAATAAACGACTTAGCACAGATTTTCTTATCAATAATAATGGAAGTTAGCGATAGTATGATCATTCAAAGTATCAGGTTAATAATCATGCATGAAGTACTTGAACGTTTGCATAGAGATCTAAGATCATGAATTGTCCAATGTGTTCCGTTCAATTCAACACTACGAAGATAGAGGGCTTAGATAGATCAAAGAAATAAAGCAATAAGTCAAGTCTAAATCGCGTTACAGCCACTCATGCATAATTAAGAACCCCAGCTAAGAAATCACATACTATCACCAACGATAGATTTAGCTACTCATAGATAAATTGCAATCAACAAGAATCAAAGCAAGATTGAATGAAAACATGTTGAAAGAAATAAATAAAAGTAGAAAAATCGTGAGATACAATGTTACCAACGAAGGTTGTCAATCTCCGAAGAATTGCTAACTCACAAGCAAAAATTGATAACGAGGTCCAATTTCTATGCTTAATCCTCCAAATTCATAAGAAAAAGTGTCTTCTATGCTAAGAATTCCCAGAACAGGCTCTGGAGAATTTGTCTCTCAAAATAATGTGAAAAGGTATGAAAAACGTAGAGAATGGGTAAACATATATATAGAAGTCGGAAACTGGGGGGCGAATCGCCTGGGGTCCCAGGCGAACCGCCTGGCACCGGGCAAACCGCCTGGCGTGCCGGGCGAACCGCCTTGGAGCTCCAGGTTGGTGGAGACGCGTTTTTGGTCTTCTTTTCCTTTTCGGACTCGGATTTTTCCTTCTAGTGACCTTTAAGCCTTGAAACTCGTCCCCTAGGCCTCAAATCTCATTCGGAACCTTCTAGATACTCCACGAATGTCCTCGAAACATCATAACCTCGTCCACTTCATCAATATTGCCCATAAAAACACGTTTTTCACCTAAAACCTGAAAAATGCAAAGAAAAGGGAAACGTGACACTATTCTAATAAAATGCACTAAAATATAAGCTAAATTAACCTAGAGGATAGCTAAATTGGTGAAAAAGACTGATGAATGTGTATTTTACACTTTCATTCGAGTCTTTTTCACCTAATTTAGCTATCCTCTATGATAATTTAGCTATATTTTAGTACATTTTATTAGAATAGTGTCACGTTTCCCTTTAGATTTTATTTTACAGGTTTTGGTTGAAATTCGGAGATTTACGAGCATTTATATTGAAGTCTACAAGGAATTGGTGTTCCAGAAGCCTATTTGGAGTATCTGAAGGTTTCCGGATAGGATTTGGAGTCTAGGGGTCGAATCTGGAGGTTAGAAGACCATTACAAGTCTAAAACCGAGTCCGAAAAGGTGAAGAAATCCAAAACCGCATCGAAAACGCGGAAATTCCGCGTTTACACTATGGGGCGAACCGCCGGAGTCACGGGGCGGACCGCCGCGGGCTAAAATCGGGCCTATATATAGTTGTGAGTTTTCTCTCCGAAAATCATATCTCTCCAAGCCTACTTTCTCACCTCTCTCTATAGTTTTAGGTAGGAACTTCCCCGGGCCTGTCCTGGGAGTTCCATAGCTTAGGGGATACTTTTTCATAGCAGATTGGAGCGCGTAGGATCGCAATCATCCGGAGATTGACAACCTTCGGTAACTTTGTATCTTACAACTTTTATCTACTTATTTTATATTCTTTCAATATGTTTTCTTCTATGATTGCTATTGATTGCATGCCTATGAGTAGCTAAATTTATCATTGGTGGTAGTATGTGAATTCTTAGCGAGGGAAGATAATCATGCTAATGGCTATATCCCGCATTATACTCCGTGTCATTGCTTTATTTCGTTGATCAGTTGAACACCAAAATTCTCGTATGTTGTATTGATCATTATGCACACTTGGACACTTGTCGACCAATCAGACGAAATTATCTTCGTAGTGTTGAATAATTACGGAACACATTAGGACGTTAGTTGTTGATGAGTCAGACCCACATTATCTTCGTAGTGCTTAATACTTGCAACAAGGACACAAGATTGATTCAAAGATCTCTATGCAAGACCGAGGAATTTATGCATGATTATCGACCCATTATGTTAAGAAGGACCATACTATCACCAATCTCCATTATCAGCTTGAAAACCCCCTATTGCTTTCTATTTGCTGTTTTATATTCCTAATTAGATTTGATAAAGCTAGTATAGTCCTGAGAGAACGACACTCGAGTCATTCTACTACTACACTACGGTTTTCGTTGTAGTTGTGGATTGCCTTTGGCTATTACAAATTTATTTGACTGAATCTGACACGTTCATCAAATTGGCGCCGTTGTCGGGGACTATACGCCTTTTTTCTGTTTAATTTGTTTATATTTACAGCTTTGGATTCCTAATTCTTTTAGTTTTAGTTTTCCTTTTTAATCTCTCTCTGCTTTCCTATTTGCTTCTAATCACCTTTCCTAGTCTGTCACAGATAGTGTATGCCGCATACACGTTCTGCAGGAACACCGCTTGCTAATTCAATTGCTGAGATCGATAGAGTCTACCACCAGAGAAGGCGACTACTTGAAAGGCGCGCACTAGAGGATATAGAGGAAACCGATTTCTCTGAATCTCTAATTAGTCTATTCAAGGAAATCGACGGAATGGCAGAAGCTAGACCACTGAAGGCATGGGTACAACCCACCAAAGATCGTATGAGGGGACCGGCGATAGTTCTTTCGTCTGCAACCCGAGATCTGGAAATCAAGAACCACGCATTCCAACAACTTCCGAGGTTCTATGGCTTATCAAGGGAAGATGTGATGGGGTACTTGCACGATATCGATGATTTCGTCAACCAACTCCCACGACCCGGAGCTGACATAACCACGGATGAGTTAAGGATGAAGGTTTTTGCTATGGGACTTGGCGACAGAGCCAAGTCATGGCTGAGCTCTCTTCCAGCAGGCTCGCTGGACACTTGGAAAAAGGTTTTTTCAGCTTTCATGGAGAAATACTTCCCACACACTCTAACTACCGTGCTTAAGGCACAAATTACTGGATTCAAGCAAGACTATGATGAGACCATCTACACCGCGTTCGAGAGGTTCCAAGATCTCACGAACAAGTGCCCTCACCATGGTTTTGAACTTTCCGACCTAGTCCAACACTTCTACAATGGACTAACCTTCGAGAACCAACAAGTGGTGGATTTCCAATGCCGAGGCAATATTTGGGAGGAAACCGCAGAAGCCGTCTGGGCAGTTTTTGAAAGGCTTGCTAAGGGTTCGCAGTTCAAGGACCCAAGAGCAATGGTTAGGAGACGTGGACCTGAAGCTCCACCGACTCAAGAAGCCCCTATGTACAGGGGGAATGGGTATCAATTCGAGTGTTTTACCAACGAATTGAAGCAAGTCCTCAAGAGCGCCACCGGAACAACTGTTTCGAACGAAGTATGCCGAATATGCAAGAACTATGGGCATGGGGCTCATATGTGTAGATCGGAGCTGGCATACGATGATGGCAACTGGGCTCGAGGAGGAGAAGAAGAAGCCTTTGCTACGGAGTTTGGTACTCAGGAAGTTAGCTACAGACAAGACGGTAGGAATCCTCGAGGTGGATTTTGGAGAAGAGGATACCGTAACAATCAAGGATATGCACCGGCTAACCAAACTTATGGACCTAACCAAGACCGTAGTAGGCTGAACTATGGTAATGATCACTGCGAAAACCCCGCTCCGAAAGAGCCACCGAAGTCGAAGTCGGCTCTACTGATGGAGAACTTGCAGAAGATGGTTGATCACACACAAAGTTTTCTCAAACATTATGAAGAAGATTCTGAGAAGACTAGGGCAAGACTCGATAAGTTGGAAGAGAGCACTAGGCTTGCCCATCAAAAGATGCAAGAGTTGATCGACCGAAAACTGCCTAGCAGCACTGTGAAATCAAATGCCATTACATTAGCTAGTGATGTACCTGACGAAATCACTATCAAGAATGTTGTTAGGTGTGAGTGCTGCATGAAGGAAGAACTTCTACTAGCTGAGGAAGAAAAGAAGGACCTTGGTTCCGACACAAGTGATGAAGAGCAAGAGGATCCCGAACCACTCCCTAAAAGTTTCGATGTTAAGGTAGGGATTGGTGAGCTTGAAGATGTCCGTGCCACACTAGATACGGGATCCTACTCAAACATAATTCCTTTGAATGTGTTTGAAAAGAGCAACATCGGAAAACTATCAGAGCAAAGGGCTATTGTACAACTGGCGGATGGATCATTTATGAGACCGGAGGGCGTTGTGAAAAACGTGTTGGTGAAGATTGGTGAAGCATCTATATACACCAACTTTGTAGTTATGCCGGCGTCTGCACCTGGAACGGGGGATGTCATACTCTTAGGGCAAACATTCTTGACTAAACTACGCTCGGTGATGGATATATACCAAAGAACTTGCACCATTGAAGTGAATGGCAAGCAACACGTATTGCAAGCCATACCTGATCCACCTGAACCGCCTGATATTACTACTCACTACTGTGGTCTTGCAACCTATATTCTTTCTTATTCACAGGTTCGTGACATGGAAAGGAGATCAATGAAGGGGAAGGCTAGTACCCGCAAAAAGAAGAGATAGGCGCAGACAGGAGTCGAGTCAAAGAGTTTAAACAATGACGCTATCCGGGAGGCAACCCGGAATTTTTATCGCTTTCTTTACTGCTTTTCTGCATGCATTCATTCTTGAACTATTTGCTTCTCATATGCGAATTTGTTCATATCTGTGTCGTATATGCTTTTGTTTGAGTGAGAATTTTCGAGTGGTTTTTTGAAAAAAATTAGTTTCGGGATTTAAACCGCGAATTCTGACATCGGGACCCGTCTCCCCGCATTGGGGAGCACGGGGCGAACCGCCCCACAGTCCCAGATCTTAAAAAACGCGGATTTCAACCCCAAAACATTATTTTCTTCATTCTTCTTCATCCATACTCCCAAAAAACCCGAAAAGTGCCATTTTGCTTCTAAATCTTCATAACTTCTTCATTTCTTGACCAAATTGAGTGTTCTTTAGCTTAATTCGAAGCCTATTACATGATCTATCATCCTATCCGATCAGATTTCATCCTAACTCGTTAGATTTGCAGATCTGAGGTATTATCTTTAGAACCCTAATTTTCGAATTTGGGGGTTTTTTGATTTGAGCTTCAATTATGCTTATTTGATGCATGGGTATGTTGTTTGTATGATTAGACATGTTATTTACTATCAATTGCATGCTCAATTTTGCTTGGATTGTTGATTTGGGTATTTTGCTACTAGATGATATATCTTGTTCTGCAATATGCCTTTATCTTTGGATTCTTGCATATGAATGTGTTTATTGGTGTAATGTTGGTGGATTTGACGATAGAATGCTTATTTGTTGAGTATGAGGATTTATGATTGTAGAATTTTTTGCGCTGCTATGGTATGAATTGAGCCTTGATTTCAAGGATATTGGTTGTCTAGTAAGAGCATGATGTGATGTACTGCATGTAGTAGTTACGTTGGTATGTTGCATGATGAAGAAGTTAGGCTAGACATTGCGGTTTGGGGAGCTTGATTGGTGATTTATCACTCGTATTTTTCGCTTTTACACTAGTTTATATTTGAGTCTGTTTTGTGTCGTACGAGGTGCTAATTGCTGTTTGTAGGTACCATACCAAGGGAAGGGAACATTCCCGTATGATTGCTGTGAAGAACCATGTCAAGGAAGGTGATCTCGCTAGATGTGCGTTCGAGTCAAGGGGTTTTGCAACAACGTCGTGGATTATCCGAGAGGAGGAGCTAGAATACACCTGGAGTAAGGACTCCTATGCCTATTCATGCACCACCGAAGGGACAGAAACCGTTATTACATCATCACTCCATCACGAGGACTGCAGAGTCCGAGTGAACTGGAAGGCACCGGGGCGTTCTCGCAGCAACGGATTTGATCTTGAGTTCGCAGTTGCTAGAAGGTTCCGAAGCGCTAGCTTGGTTCCAAAACATAATGACATGGGTACACAGTCCCTCGTTGGGGCACCCTTTGCCAACCTCTGAAGTGAACATCATATTGACATTGGGCGGAGCAACAGTGGAGAATGTGGTCAAAATTGGAGAAAAAGGTAGAAGACTTCTGAGTAACCGAGCAGCCTACTGAAACCTTCTCGTGGGGTAAAACGTTGGAGAGGGAGGTCCTGATACCACTGCCCTTTCCCCTTCAACAGTTCACATCCCATTGGAGGGCTACAAGATGGAGGATTCCATAACATCGGCGTCTGGTCTTGAGAATTCTACCTGCCACTGCAACTCTACTGGCGATGATGATGGTGACAGTAGTGACAATGAAGGCAATACGGGCAATGATGACTCTGATAGAGGAGTTGCTCCTGACCGGCCTAAAAATGGAACTACCACACCCACCAGAAGACCTGATGTCACACTATGAAACTCACAGAGGAGGCCCAATAAATCACAAGCAGCATACCCAGCCGACCGAGGCCAAACCATGGGGTAACATCTAGTATCACATCTTATTTCCTCATTTTCTTACTGCTAGGAACTAGCGTTAATTTCATGAGGGGGAATGGGATTTAAGTGATCTGATATTGTTAGTTCGGAGCTTGGCATTGGTAGGATGAGTATAGTACCTCGCATGCTTTATCATTTGCATTTGCACGTTTACTGCTTTCCTAGGATAGTTTTGCATGTTTTATATGGAGGTTACTGCCGAATTTTTTGGACTTTTTATTGGGTAGATCAACTAGCTATGCCATTAATCGTATGCTTCATCTCTATGAATTTGTTTGAGGTTTTCTCGCTTGGCTTGTCACATTTATGTATTGCACTTAGTTAAGCTTGGTAGTCTCGACATCACTTAGTGGTGTTTTCTCTGCTGCGGTTCACGAAGGCCTTTATAATAGGATGATGCACGTTAGGGTCTTATGGTTGTTTTCCCGAGTAATTATGTACCTAAGAGGCAACAAGTCTTCACCATGCTTTGAGATTGCTAAATGCCTAGGAAGGAGGTAGTGTGAGGTTATGTGATCCTTTGTTTATAACCTATTCTTCCGAATAGGTTTGGGGAGGGGGTTACGCCATCATAGACTTGTTTCTGTTTTTCATTATTCGTATCGTGAGTTTATTTTCCTTTTTCGTAAATTTTGTACTCCAACCTATTCTTTCGAATAGGTTTGGGGAAGTCGTGTGAGTCATTTTGTTTCTCTTTTTGTTATGCTACTGCTGGCTAGAAAAAAATTCGAAAAAAAAGAAAGAAAAATTCCAGAAAAAAAAAGGGAGAAAAAGAAAAAGGAATCTGGAAAGAAAAAAAAAGAAGAAAAAAAGAAGACCCCAAAAAAGCAAAGAAGGGTCCAAAAAATAAAGCCAAATAGCAGTTTAGCAAAGTTTGAGTCTTTCCCATTTTTCGTATTGTTCGTAATCGTGTTTTTCTGTTTTTTATCTTTTTTGTCTTAAGTGTCATCTGTTCTAGACCACCCTCGTCCTGCCATTCAGGAAGTGGTGAATAGCTTAAGACTTTACTTGAGAGATGGGTAGAATAGGGGAGAGTTATCTTTTATAGGGAACCCTCCTTCGTTTGATGAGAGCCAATACTGGTTCGGCCTCTTTTGAGGAAAAGTCTTAACATGGTGGAACAGCAGTAAGTCCTCAGTTTCATAGGCACGGGGCAACCATTCGTATCTTAGCATGCATCATTACGTCGTCACTGACTAGGTCCAGGTAGAGAATGTTACGAGAGACTATCTTGTCTTGACATAAGTGCTTATGTGGATGTGTATAAGTCAATCGAGGTATTCTTCAACCTATATTCATGCTTTGATTTATATGGTTTTTGTTCATATGTTATTTGGTAGATTCAGTAATTTAGTTCATCTTATTTGGCATGAAACTCCATTTTGAGTCTTGCATGTTTTTTGTATTAGAGTCTAGCTTAGTTGCTTGAGGACAAGCAAAGGTTCGGTTTGGGGAGTTTGATGAATGTGTATTTTACACTTTCATTCGAGTCTTTTTCACCTAATTTAGCTATCCTCTATGATAATTTAGCTATATTTTAGTACATTTTATTAGAATAGTGTCACGTTTCCCTTTAGATTTTATTTTATAGGTTTTGGTTGAAATTCGGAGATTTACGAGCAGTTATATTGAAGTCTACAAGGAATTGGTGTTCCAGAAGCCTATTTGGAGTATCTGAAGGTTTCCGGATAGGATTTGGAGTCTAGGGGTCGAATCTGGAGGTTAGAAGACCATTAGAAGTCTAAAACCGAGTTCGAAAAGGTGAAGAAATCCAAAACCGCATCGAAAACGCGGAAATTCCACGTTTACACTGTGGGGCGAACCGCCGGAGTCACGGGGCGAACCGCCGCGGGCTAAAATCGGGCCTATATATAGTTGCGAGTTTTCTCTCCGAAAATCATATCTCTCCAAGCCTACTTTCTCACCTCTCTCTATAGGTTTAGGTAGGAACTTCCCAGGGCCTGTCCTGGGAGTTCCATAGCTTAGGGGATACTTTTTCATAGCAGATTGGAGCGCGTAGGATCGCAATCATCCGGAGATTGACAACCTTCGGTAACTTTGTATCTTACAACTTTTATCTACTTATTTTATATTCTTTCAATATGTTTTCTTCTATGATTGCTATTGATTGCATGCCTATGAGTAGCTAAATTTATCGTTGGTGGTAGTATGTGAATTCTTAGCGAGGGAAGATAATCATTCTAATGGCTATATCGCGCATTATACTCCGTGTCATTGCTTTATTTCGTTGATCAGTTGAACACCAAAATTCTCGTATGTTGTATTGATGCACACTTGGACACTTGCACACTTGGACACTTGGACAGTTGAACACCAAAATTATGCACACTTGGACACTTGTCGACCAATCAGACCAAATTATCTTCGTAGTGTTGAATAATTACGGAACACATTAGGACGTTAGTTGTTGATGAGTCAGAACCATATTATCTTCGTAGTGCTTAATACTTGCAACAAGGACACAAGATTGATTCAAAGATCTCTATGCAAGACCGAGGAATTTATGCATGATTATCGACCCATTATGTTAAGAAGGACCATACTATCACCAATCTCCATTATCTGCTTGAAAACCCCCTATTGCTTTCTATTTGCTGTTTTATATTCCTAATTAGATTTGATAAAGCTAGTATAGTCCTGAGAGAACGACACTCGAGTCATTCTACTACTACACTACGGTTTTCGTTGTATTTGTGGATTGCCTTTGGCTATTACAAATTTATTTGACTGAATCTGACACGTTCATCAAACTCCCCAAACCGAACCTTTGCTTGTCCTCAAGCAACTAGCTAGACTCTAATGCAAAAAATCAATGCAACACACAAAATGGAGTCTCATGCCAAATGAAATGAACTAATCTATTGAATCTATCAAAAACTCATGAACAAAGACCATACAAACCATAACATGGATATTGGTTGAAGAATGCCTTGATTGACTCATACACATTCACATATGCACTATGTTAAACAAGATAGTCTCTTGTAACATTCTCTACCTGGACCTAGTCAGTGACGACGTAATGAAACATGTTAAAATACGAATGGTTGTCCTGTGCCTATGAAACTGAGGACTTACTACTGTTCACCAAGTTAAGACTTTTCCTCATAGAGGTCGAACCAATACTGGCTCTCATCAAAGAAGGAGGGTTCCCTAAAAGTCCACACTCCCCTATTCTACCCATCTCTCAAGCAAAGTCATAAATTAATCACCACTTCCAGAATGGCAGGACGAGGGTGGTCTAGAACAGATGACACTCAAACAATCAAAAGACAAAAAATTACAACTCGATTACGAACATTACAAGAATTGAAAAACGAGACAAACACTTTGCTAAACTGCTTTTTGGCTTTCTTTGGACCATTTTTTGCTTTTTTGGGGTCTCTTTTTTTCTTTTTTTTTTTTCTTTTCCAAATTTTTTTCTTTTTCCTGGAATTTTTTCTCTTTTTTTTCTTTCGATTTTTTTCTCTTTTTTTTTAAAAAAATAGCCAGCAGTAGCACAACGAAAAAGAAATTACAATGACTCACAAACGACCTCCCCAAACCTATTCGAAAGAATAGGTTGAAGCACAACTTTACGAAAAAGGAAAACAAACTCACAACACTCAAAAATCGAAAAACAAGTCTAATGATAGCGTAACCCCCTCCCCAAACCTATTCGTTAGAATAGGTTTCAAACGAAGGATCACACAATCTCACACTACCTCCTTCCTAGGCATTTAGCAATCTCAAAGCAAGGTGAAGACTTGTTGTCTCTTAGGTACATAATTACATGGGAAAACAACCACAAGACTCTAACATGCATCATCCTATTATAAAGGCCTTCGTGAACCACAGTAGAGAAAACACCACTAAGTGATGTCGAGACTACCAAGCTTAACTAAGTGCATATATAAATGTGACAAGCCAAGCGAGAAAAACCTCAAACATATTCATAGAGATGAAATGCATGGTCAAAGGTCATAACTAGTTAATCTACCCAATAAAAAACTTCAAAAAAATTGGCAATAAACTCCACATAAAACATGCAAGACTAGACTAGAATGAATGTAGTGTATGCAACTAAATTACTAGGAAAGCGATAAACGTGCAAATGCTAATGCAAACGAATTTCAACAAAATACAAGGTACTATACTAAAAATACCAATGCCAAGCTCCAAACTAACAACAATAGTTCACTTAAATACCATCCCCCATCATGAAACTAAAGCTAGTCCCTAGCAATAAGAGAATGAGGAAATAAGAAGTGATACTAGAGGTTATCGAGTGGTTTGGCCTCGGTCGGCTGAGTACACAAGATGTAAGGTATTGAGATTGCTCGAGGGCCCTTGTTGGTGATCATCGGAGCCGTGATGGTGGTGGTGGTTCTACTAATAGATTGAATAGGGCCAACTCCTCCATCAGTATTCATGGTATCCTCATTGTCCCTATTGTCTTCATTGTTACCATCATCATCATTAGAAGAATTGCGTTGTCGAAGAGAAGCCTCAAGATTAGCCGCTGCAGCTATTGGGTTTTCCATCCGTTATCTCTCTAATAGCCCGTGAATTGTTGAAGGGGAAAGAGCCGTGCTCTTAGAGTCTCTCTCATCAATGTCCTCTACCCCATGGAACTTACAGTAAGCTATGATGAAACTCAGAAACACATAGGTTTTCTTCTTCTTTGCCCAATGTCGCTCATATTCTTCATGTATGATGCTCCCGATGTCTATATGGTGCTCCCTCAATAAGCAGTCGAGGAGCACCACAAAGAAGGGCTGGGTGTCCATGTCATTATGTTTTGGAATCAAGTTAGCGATACCGAACTTCATCACCACTGTCGACTCAAGACTAAATCTGTTGTGATGAGGCCGCCCCGGTTGCTTCCTAGTCTCTCGAACCTTGCATTTCCTGTGGCAGATTTCTGTCGTGATATTGCTTCCAATCCCTTTAGCAGTACGTGAATAGACATAAGAATGGTCACTCCCCGTGAATTCTCGTTCCACCATATGGATAAAGCGCGAAGTTGATGCAAAAGTCCATGGCTCGAACACACCTCTAACGAGATCACTCTCCTTCTCTTGAAGATTAGTATACCCAACATAGAACTCATGGAGAACGTCCTTGTCAAACCCTTCGACATGGTTGGAATCGAACCACCTCCAATACCTCATTGTAGCCAAACGTAAGTGCTCCTCTCTCTTTGTTGCATGGTTCCTACAAACATCCATTAGTACCTCGTACAGCAAAAAGCTTCATGCATATGCAAATGCAAGAGTGAAACAAACGAGTAACTACATCATCACGCCTAATCTTCAAAACACCAAGTCTAATCTAGCTACCATAATCCAACGTATCAACATATCATAATATGTAACATATCTCAACAAGCTTTATGCTAGATAATTAGTAACCTCAAATCATAAGATTCATTCAAACCATAGTACTCAAAAATTTCACCAAAAAGTCTCAAACCCCATCAATCAAGTGTTCTACCAACATGTCTACCTTTATCATACCAACAATCTCATCATATAACATGGAATGAAAGAAAAGAAGCAATGCAAAACGAGACATAGACATCAAGTAAGCAAAAATTCCCAATTTATCAAACCAAGCAAAAATGAGCAAGCAATTGGTAATGAAAATTGATTCTAATCACATAAACAATCAACCCATACATTATACAAGCTCAATTGAAGCATAGATCGAGAAATCCCCAAATTTGAAAAATTAGGGTTCATGTGAAGTTACTTCAGATCTGAAAAACAAATGAACTAGGATGAAAGTTGTTCGGATAGAATTAAAGAGCACGTAATGGGCTTCGATTGAAGCTAAAGAACACCAAATTTGATGGAGAATTGAAGGAATTATGGAAGAAAGAAGATTTTTTGAGTTTTTGGGTGTTTTGGAGTAAGAGAGTGGAAGAAGATGGAAGAATGAAGAATTTGGGGAGAAATCCCTTTTTTCTTCTTTCAGAAAACGGGGGGCGATTCGCCCCGTGTGTGGGGCGATTCGCCACCCATCGCCAGAGAGCGTGAAGCTCTCTGGCGGTGTGGGGCGAATCGCCCCATATGTGGGGCGAATCGCCCCCCACTGCCAGAGAGCCTGAAGCTCTCTGGCGACGTGGGGCGATTCGCCCCCCACCTCCAGAGGTGGGGAGACGAAATTTTTCGAAAAAAGTTCAGTTTTTATCCCCGAAAACCATTCTCCTCATAAAAACACTTGAAAAAATTCACTCAAACATAAACATAAGCACAAAACATCACATAAACGAACAAATTCACATAAAGAAAAGAAAATTGTTCTATGTATGAATGCATGCAATGCAATAAAGCGATAAAAACTCCGGGTTGCCTCCCGGATAGCGCCATTGTTTATAGTCTTTGACTCAACTTCTTCTTTCTCTTAGTTCATCTTTTGAGGGTACTAGACTTCCCCTTCATGGATCTTTTCCTCATGCCACGAACCTGTGAATGAGAATGAACATAGTCAGCAAGACCAAAGTAGTTAATTGTGTGAGAAGTATTGAAGTGAATATTTGGATCAGATATGGCTCGCAACACGTGTTGCTTGCCATCCACCTCAATGGTGGAAGTTCTTCGGTAGATGTCTATCACGGAGCGTAGCTTAGTCAAGAACGTTCGCCCCAAGAGAACAACATCCCCCATCCCAGGTGTAGACTCCGGCATAACTACAAAGTTGGTGTACACAGAAGCTTCACCAATCTTAACCAATACGTTCTTCACAACGCCTTCGGGTCTCACAAAGGATCCATTCGTCAATTGCACAATAGCCTTATGCTCACATAGTTTTCCAAGGCCACTCTTCTCAAACACATTCATTGGGAGCACATTAGAGTAAGATCCCGTATCTAGTGTAGCACGAACATCTTCAAGTTCACCAATTCCTACCTTAACATCAAAACTCTCAGGAATTGGCTCGGGATCCTCTTGCTCCTTTTCACTCACATCAAAACCAAGGTCCTTCTCTTCTTCCTTGGATAGTGGAGGTTCTCCATCCTTGCAACACTCACAATTAGCACCTTTCTTGATAGTGATCTCAACAGGAAGATCACCTACTAAAGTAATACACATCGACTTCTCAGTGGTGCTAGGTAATTTCCCATGCTCCCTACTCGCTCCACGGTCAATCAACTCCGGCATCTTTTGATGGGCAAGCCTAGTGCTCTCTTCCAAACGATCCAGCCTAGCCCTAGTCTTCTAAGAATCTTCTTCATAACGCTTAAGAAAACCTTGGGTGTGATCAACCATTTTCTGCAAGTTTTCCATGAGTAGAGCCGTATTCGACTTCGATTGCTCCTTGGGAGTGGGATTTTCACAGTGATCATTACCATAGCCAAGCTTACTACGGTCTTGGTTAGGGCCATAAATTTGGCTAGCCGGTGCATATCCTTGATTGTTTCGGAACCCTCTTCTCCAAAATCCACCTCGAGGATTCCTACCATCTTGTCCATAACTAGCTTCTTGAATACCAAATTCCGCAGCAAAAGCTTCCTCCTCGCTTCCTTGAATCCAATTGCCATCATCATGTGCAAGCTTTGATCTACACATATGAGCTCCATGCCCATAGTTCTTGCATATTCGGCAAACTTCATTCGACATAGATGTTCCAACGGAGCTCTTGAGGACTTGTTTCAACTCATTGGTAAAGCACTCGAATCGATCACCATTCCCCCATACATAGGGGCCTCTTGAGTAGGTGGAGCTTCAGGTCCACGTCTCCTAACCATTGCTCTTGGATCCTTGAATTGTGAACCCTTATCAAGCCTTTCGAAAACCGCCCAAACGGCTTCCGCGGTTTCCTCCCAAATATTTCCACGGCATTGGAAATCCACCACTTGCTGATTCTCAAAGGTTAGTCCATTGTAGAAGTGTTGGACAAGATCCAAAAGCTCAAAACCATGGTGAGGGCACTTGTTCATGAGGTCTTGGAACCTCTCAAACGCGGTGTAGATGGTCTCATCATAGTCTTGTTCGAATCCAGTGATTTGCGCCTTAAGCGCGGTAGTCAATGTGTGAGGAAAGTATTTCTCCATAAATGCTGAAAAAACCTTTGCCCAAGTGTCAAGCGAACGCGCCGTAGAGAACTCAACCATGCCTTGGCCTTGTCGTCAAGCCCCATAGCAAAAACCTTCATTCTCAACTCATCCGCTGTTATTTCAGCTCCGGATCGTGGAAGTTGGTTGACGAAGTCATCGATGTCATGCAAGTACCCCATCACGTCTTCCCTAGCCAAGCCATAGAACCTCGGAAGTTGCTGGAACATGTGGTTTTTTCTTTCCAGATCTCGAGTTGCAGACGAAAGAACAATCGCCGGTCCCCTCATACGACCCTTGGTGGGTTGAACCCATGATTTCAGTGGTCTAGCTTCTGCCATTACGACGATTTCTTCAAAAAGACTGTGTAGAGATTAAGAGAAATCGGTATCCTCTATTTCCTCTAGTTCACGTCGTCGAAGTAGTCGCCTTCTTTGGGGTAGACTCTGTCGATTTCAGCGATTTGTTCAACAATCGGTGTTCCTCTAGATCGTGTACTTCACATACACTATCTGTAACAAGCAAAGAAAAGAGTATCAAGAGAGATCAAATTAACTAAACTACTAATACTAAGAATTGAATGCTAAAAATATAAATAAGCTATACAGAAAAAAGGGTATAGTCCCCGTCAACGGCGCCAATTTGATGAACAAGATTGTGAGACTCAATTAATCAAATAAATTTGTTTTTAGCCAAAGGCATTTCACAACTACAACGAAAACCAAGACACGTAGTGTAGAAGTAAAATAACCTCGAGTGTCGATCTCTAAGGACTATAACTAGCTTTATCTAATTTAACTTAAACTATAAACTTAACAAACGACTTAGCATAGATTTTCTTATCAATAATAATGGAAGTTAGTGATAGTATGACCATTCAAAGCATCAGGTTAATAATCATGCATGAAGTACTTGAACGTTTGCATAGAGATCTAAGATCATGAATTGTCCAATGTGTTCCGTTCAATTCAACACTACGAAGATAGAGGGCTTAGATAGATCAAAGAAATAAAGCAATAAGTCAAGTCTAAATCGCGTTACAGCCGCTCATGCATAATTAAGAACCCTAGCTAAGAAATCACATACTATCACAAACGATAGATTTAGCTACTCATAGATAAATTGCAATCAACAAGAATCAAAGCAAGATTGAATGAAAACATGTTGAAAGAAATAAATAAAAGTAGAAAAATCGTGAGATACAATGTTACCAACGAAGGTTGTCAATCTCCGAAGAATTGCTAACTGACAAGCAAGAATTGATAACGAGGTCCAATTGCTATGCTTAATCCTCCAAATTGATAAGACAAAGAGTCTCCTATGCTAAGAATTCCCAAAACAGGCTCTGGAGAATTTGTCTCTCAAAATAATGTGAAAAGGTATGAAAAACGTAGAGAATGGGCAAACATATATATAGAAGTCGGAAACTGGGGGGCGAATCGCCTGGGGTCCCAGGCGAACCGCCTGGCGTGCCGGGCGAACCGCCTGGGAGCTCCAGGTCGGTGGAGACGCGTTTTTGGTCTTCTTTTCCTTTCCGACTCGGATTTTTGCCTTCTAGTGACCTTTAAGCCTTGAAACTCGTCCCCTAGGCCTCAAATCTCATCCGGAACCTTCTAGATACTCCACGAATGTCCTCGAAACACCAAAACCTCGTCCACTTCATCAATATTTCCCATAAAAACACGTTTTCCACCTAAAACCTGAAAAATACAAAGAAAAGGGAAACGTGACACTATTCTAATAAAATGCACTAAAATAAGCTAAATTAACCTAGATGATAGCTAAATTGGTGAAAAAGACTCGAATGAAAGTGTAAAATACACGTTCATCACATCACTGCTACTGATGAAGAAATTGAAGCCTTCTACAGTGATGTCAGAAATGAAAGGATGAAGAAAGGCGAGATTGCTCCCGTGACTTGGACTAAGCACGTAATGTAAAACCCCAGAAATTTATTTTGCTTATTTAATACTTTATTTATTAAAAAGTTATTATTAAGTAAAATATTAAAATAAGTGGGTTTAATAAGTCAATTATGAAAAGGAGTGGGAATTTACTAAATTCTTTATTTAGACTTTTCTGACTTATTATATATATCTCATCAGATACGCTAAACACAGAAAACTAGGTTTCGTCTGGTTGCTCTCCTTCATCGCCGTTCTTCTCAAATTTGGGTAAGAACTCTATCTCTCATTCATTCCTCGGTACTGTAGTATTTAATTGCAGAGTAATTAATGCTCATGCCTTCCGTTTTTTATTGGTCGATCAGGCTGGTGAATTTCTGTTATTGTGTGGTTGCTTTCTCGGCTCGTCTCTGTCTCAGTTCAATTGGTTTCTGGAGGTTAGTTTCTGACGGGGCCGTTCGTAGACCAGTCCAGTGGGCTAACAAATTTTGGTCTGAACTACAAACAATTGTTGGTTATTGACTACTAGCTCCTACACCTATTCCTAGTACTGACATCCCATGTGATGTATCCAAAAGAACAAGCAAAAGCAAAACCTCAGCTGGTTTGAAGAAACCGGGATAATTGTGAAAATGGTTTTTTTTCATATTACATATAAATACTATAGCACACAGGATTTTTTATTCATTCACACTCACTCTCAGATCTGAACATTTGAAAAAGAAAATACAATAAAACTTGTAACTAAAACTAGCTTTCTTCCAAGGATTCCGACTATGAAATCTGTAACAGAATAAGGTCTACTCCCATTTATTTCGACAAATTTCTTTAGATGGTTAGCAATGGGCACGCATGCCCATTGCACATTTCTTCTGTGGTTGTTTGCAATGGGCACGCACGCCCATTGCACATTTTCCAATGGGCACGTTTTGCCATGGATTCTGACGACGAGGTCGGCGACTCGACAAATCTAAGGTCGCCTTGCGCTGATCCATCATTAACACACGGCATGCCCACCGTCCAACGCCGATCATCACTGCCCACCCATCACCACTACATGCCCATCTCAGATGCCGTTTGGGATTTCCGGAGCATCGGAGGAGATGGAGCATGGGTATCGTGATCTGCCCCACCAAAATCGGAGATGAAGCCAAATCGCACTACCATCGCCTTCTCAGTTGCCAAAACGGTGTTCCGACAACTCTCCGTACATCACTATTTAACAGAGAGAGAGGGAGGAAGAATATGAAGATTTGGAATTGAATGGTGGCTTGTTTGAGTTTTATTAGAATGGATAGAGAAGATAGGAGGATAGAGAAGAGAGGAGATGGAGCTATGGGCACTGGTTTTATTAATGGGCACATGGTTTTATTTAGAATGATAGAGGGAAAAAGGTGGTTTTGGGAACAAAGACCAAGTCAGACTACAGGGGACAAAACCTGCACGCTATTTACACCTATTTGGACCTCATTCCATAATATGAAACTAAAATTAGAGTTAATTTTACCGAAAAAAACGAAACTGTTGTTGTTTCCTTTTAACAACAAATATGGTGTTTGAAGACCAAAAATTGTTTGTCCCCTGTAGTGCAGAACTATTAATCCGTTTCTGATGTCATATTTATTGTTTATTCTTCTAGACATCACCTGCAGCTTTTGTCTCCCCTTATTTCTTGAAATGGAATTATTGAATCGGTTAATTGCGTATTGTTTGTATCTGAAGGGCCTAATTTAGGGGCTAGTAAGTGCAATTTACCACCAATTCACTCTTTCAATTCAATTCTCGTAGCACAGCGCTTTTGTTATTTGTTTTGCTTGGGTGACATCAACACTGATGCAGGAATCCACTAAGGCTTTTCCCCCTAGTTTGATTATTTGTTTTGCTTTGTTCTGGTTGAGCTGCTAGTGTAGTTTTCGCGTAGTAATTATACTACTCTATTTTGTTACGTGTTTAGACTGAGTTAGCAGCTTGTGAGTTGTGGAGCTTACGGTTTAGTTGAGGTAAGGGGATATTCTGACACTAAAACTTATGTTTTATGTACTATTATTACCTATAAAAAGTATGATTTATTGTATAATCAAATTTTGTGAATGATTTTGATAAAAACTATTATATCAAGTTATGGGGCTTGATATAGTAGGAAAATAAGGATCAAGTGTTACCCAAATTAAATGTTTTGAAATTGTGCATGTGATGAATGTAAACCGTTTTTGTCTAGTGCATGGACTAATGTTATATATGAACTCCAGATGTGCCTGTGAACCGTTCTGTACCCTTCGGGGAATTTTTTCGTGCTAGGCCTTTCGGTTATGCCCTTTGGTAGGGTACATTGTTTTTTTCTGTTATGTAAAGCCGACCTTTGTGCCACCGGACTTATACTAGTGGCCATAGGTACATGCCAGTTGAGCCGAAATGTTTCGTTACGTTTTCCATGCACCTTTTGTTATGTATGATACTGTGGAATGTATATATATGTATGACTCTTGAAGCATTACTTGATCCGGGTGGAGGTCTCAAGATATTCTCTTACTGTGTTTGTAGCTCACCCCTTACTCCTTTTCTTTACAGACGGTCAGCAGGGTGAGCAGTGTTAGAGTTGCTTGGGAGTTTTCAAGTTATTGTTCTTTGTAGGATTTGTTTTTGTTCAGACCTCGCTTTTTAGTTTGTGTTTGAGCTAGAGACTTGTGGCTAGTTTTGCAGACCTTTTGTTTTGGGATTTAGTTTGCTCTGATATTTACTCTTGGACATACTTTTTTTGTAAAAGATTATGTTTCCGCAAAGTTATGTTTACGTTTTGTTGAGACTTCGTGTTGGCGTAAGACCATCTTACGATACACGGTCGGTCGCGTCTTTTGGAAATCTTTAAAAATCGTATTTTGGTTTTGGGGCGTGACAAAAGTGGTATCAGAGCCAGGTTTGAATCTTTTGGGTGTCTAGACCTCCTTAGGACTTGATCTTGAAAGTTTAGTTTAGGAGTTTTCCTTTGTTTTGTTAGGACCTTTACGTTTCGTTCTTAATCCTTTGGTTAACTTTGCAATAGTGCGAAAATGGTTGGTCGTAAGAAAAGAGGAAGAGGTGGAGGCAACGGAGGTCGGAGTGGTGGTCGCCATGGAGACGAACGTGAGAACCCGGAAGCGAGGTATCGATCTCCATCACCTCCTCCGCAGCAGGATGATGCTGCTAGGGCACTGAATGCGGTGGCAACCTTGTTGGAGCAGCAGCAACAGTTGTTTGCACCGAGACAGTCCTCAGTTTCATGCTTTGAGAGGTTTCAGAGGACTCACTATCCGGAGTTTGAGGGTGGTTCGGATCCACTTAAGGCTGAAAAATGGATCACTGGAATTGAAGAGAGGTTTTGGGCATTGGAGTTTCCAGAGGAAGTGTGGTTGAGGGTCACTGTTCCTCATTTAGCTTGGAATTCTAAGTTCTGGTGGGATGCGACGAAGATTACCCAGGAGAGTGCTGCCAACCCGATGACTTGGGTGGGCTTCAAAGAACTTTTTCTTCAGCAGTACTTTTCCAAGTCCACGAAGTTAGAGTTGCAGCTGCAGTTCCTTAACCTTAAACAGGGGGATATGAGTGTTTTGGATTTGGTGGATAAGTTCCATGAGTTGGGACGTTTCTCCCCAGCTTACATGGCGTCTGAAAGCAGCAAAGTCACTTTATTCTGCAATTGTTTGAGGGAGGATATTCGTATGAGTGTGGTTCCTCACATGGATAAGTCGCTAGTTGATGCGGTGGAGCGTGCAAAGGTTGTGGAGAGGGCACTGCCAAAGAATCTACCATCGAAGAGAGATTTGAAGAGGCCGCATGATCAGTTTCGCAGAGGCAACAACTCAGGTGGCAACAAAGTGGCTAAATGAGATGCGGCTCATTTTGTATCGAAGTTTTGTCAAAACTGTTAGAGGAATCATCCCGGGGAGTGTCGCTGGAAGACACGTGGTTGCTTTCATTTTGGTGATACGCGTCACCAGATTAGGGACTGTCCAAAAAATGATCAAGGGCAGCAGTCTGCAGTAACACCTGGGGGTCGAGCACCAAACAAAGGGAAAAGCAATGGAAGGGTTTTCACAATCACCCGAGGCAATGCTAATTCTAGTACCGACGTTGTTACAGGTACCCTTTTCGTTAATTCTTTTGAGGCTTATGTGTTATTTGATTCTGGTGCTTCTCATTCGTTTATTTCCAGAAAGTTTGTCCAGTCAAAGAACTTTTTACTTTCTAAACTTGTGGATTCTATATGCATGTAACTACTCCTGTGAAAAAGAATGTCATATGTGATGACTATTGTAAAGAGTGCATAGTTCGCATAGGTTAGAAAGAGTTTAGTGCCAATTTAGTAGTACTCGATATGTTAGACTTTGATGTAATTCTGGGGATGGACTAGTTGTCGAATTACCATGCCAAGATAGATTGTTTCGAGAAGAGGATTTATTTCCAAGTTCCAGGACAGCCGGAAGCAATGTTCCAGGGAGATTGGTCTACTCAAAAGTCTTGTGTACCGATAATTTCAGCAGTGCAAGCTCGAAAAGCTTTGAGACAGGGTTGTACCAGCTTTATAGCTTATGCAATTGATTCCCGGAAGAAAAGTTTAGAGCTTGATGATATTCCGGTCATACAAGAGTATCCTGATGAATTACCGGGTGTACCCCCGGATAGAAATATTGAGTTTGAGATTAAACTTCCCCGGGCACTGAACCGATTTCGAAGGCACCGTATAGTTAGGCACCGGAAGAGCTGCGAGAACTTAAAGTTCAACTTCAGGAGTTAATCGACAAGGGTTTTATTCGACCGAGTGTATCTCCGTGGGGAGCCCCGGTGTTATTTGTGAAGAAGTAGGATGGAAGTATGCGCCTTTGTATTGACTATCGAGAGCTGAACAAAGTTACCGTGAAGAATAGGTATCCTCTTCCGAGGATAGATGATTTGTTTGACCAGTTGCGAGGTGCTAAGATTTTCTGAAAGATCGACTTGAGATCTGGCTACCATCAATTGAAAATTAAAGCTTGAGATGTGCCTAAGTCAGCTTTTCGCAGGAGGTATGGCCACTATGAATTCGTTGTTATGCCTTTTGGTCTAACCAATGCTCCTGCAGCGTTTATGGACATGATGAATACGGTCTTCAAGCAGTACCTAGACCAGTTTATGGTGGTCTTTATTGATGACATTCTGATTTATTCGAAGAGTGAAGAGGAGCATGCAGAATACTTGAGGTTGGTAATAGAAAGACTGAGAGAAGAGCAGTTGTTTGCGAAATTCAGTAAGTGAGAGTTCTGGTTGGATAGTGTTGCATTTTTGCGCCATGTCGTATCTAGTGAAGGAATTTCTGTTGATCCGTCTAAGGTGGAAGCCGTGACGAGTTGGCCTCATCCAACCAATGTGACTGAAGTAAGGAGTTTTTTTCGGTTTCGCCGGTTATTATAGGAAGTTTGTTGAAGGATTCTCCTTATTATCCTTGCCCTTGACTCGGTTGACTCAGAAAGGAGTCAAGTTTGAGTGGTCTGATGAGTGCGCCAAGAGTTTCGAAGAGCTGAAGAATCATTTGATCTCTGCGCCGGTTTAGGCTTTACCTAACGAATTCGATGATTATGTTATCTACAGTGACGCTTCGAAAAATGGTTTAGCGTGTGTCTTGATGCAGAAGGAGAAGGTGATAGCTTATGCCTCTCGACAGTTGAAGCCGTATGAACGAAATTACCCTACTCATGATTTGGAATTGGCAGCAGTGATCTTTGCCTTGAAGATATGGTGACATTACTTGTATGCTGTGCGATGTGAGATATATACTGACCATAAGAGCCTCAAGTATCTGTTTACACAGAAAGAGCTGAACATGAGGCAACGAAGGTGGTTAGAGCTACTCAAAGATTATCATGTGGGTATTAATTACCATCCCGGTAAAGCTAATGTCGTCGCTGATGCACTTAGCAGAAAAGCTCCGGTGATTGCATCCTTGTTGACTACACATCGAAAGATTCTGGAAGAGTTGGAGAACCTTGAAATCGAGGTGGTTAGCAATGGTCATCGGAGCATGATTGCTAGCCATATTGCTCAGCCGATGTTGATTGATCGCATTAAGAAATCACAAAAATCTGATCTGGAGTTGGTTAAGATTATTGATGGTGTGGGGAAAGATTTATACCCGAGGTTTGGGATCCATGGAGATGGATCGTTGAGGTATGGAAACAGATTATGTGTTCCATCGAATATTGAACTGAAGGAAGAGATTCTAAGAGATGCTCATAAGTCTCGATTTTCAGTACATCCCGGCAGCACTAAGATGTATCGAGACATGATAAACCATTTCTGGTGGAAGGGCATGAAGCGTGATATAGCAGATTTTGTTGCAAGATGTATCACTTGTCAGCATGTCAAGATAGAACATCAATGAGTTGCTGGTACATTACAGAACTTGGAAATTCCTGAGTGGAAGTGGGAACACATAACCGTGGATTTTGTTACTAGTTTACCTCCTACATCGAGGAACAGGCATGATTCTGTATGGGTGATTGTGGATAGACTTACCAAATCAGCTCATTTCTTACCGATAAAGAAAACGACACCACTGGATAAGCTAGCGAAGAAGTATGTGAAGCATATAGTGTGCCTTCATGGAGCTCCAGTGAGCATAATTTCTGATCGTGATCCAAGGTTTGCTTCTCAGTTTTGGAAGAGTCTACAGTCTGCTCTCGAAACACAGTTAAAGTTTAGTACGGCTTTTCATCTGCAGACAGATGGACAGTCAGAAAGAACAATTCAGATTTTGGAGGATATGTTGAGAGCTTGTGTTATGGACTTCAAAGGAAGTTGGGGTGATAATCTGAAGTTAGTGGAGTTTGCTTACAACAATAGCTATCAAAAGTAGCATTGGCATGGCACCGTATGAAGCCTTATATGGGAGGAAGTGTAGATCTCCGATACATTGGGATGACATTGGTGAGAAGAGATTATTGGGTCCAGAGTTGGCTAGAATTGTCGAAGAAAAGATACCGATAATAAGGAAAAGACTCGAAGTGGCTCAAAATCGACAAAAAAGTTGGGCGGATTTGAAAAGAAGACATCTGGAGTTTGATGTTGGTGATTCGGTTCATTTGAAAATTTCTCCATGGAAAGTTGTGATGCGTTTTGGAAAGCGTGGGAAGTTGAGCCCTCGTTATATTGGACCGTTTGAAATTCTTGATAGAGTTGGTGAAGTGGCTTATCGTTTGGCATTACCGCCGGACCTATCACGTGTGCACAATGTTTTCCACGTATCATTGTTGAGGAAATATGTACCTGATCCTACTCATGTCTTGAGGTATGAACCTCTAGAAGTTCGAGAGGATTTATCCTGCGAAGAGGTTCAAGTCGGTATACTTGATCGTAAGGTGCAAGAGTTGAGACGACGTTCGATACCTTTCGTGAAGGTTAAGTGGTCAAATCACTCACCCAAGGAAGCTACTTGGGAGTTGGAAGAGGAAATGAGAAAGTCGTACCCACAGTTGTTTGAAAAAGAAGGTACGTATCTTATTTAATTTCAAGTTTCGAGGACGAAACTTATTTTAAGGAGGGAAAGATGTAAAACCCCAGAAATTTATTTTGCTTATTTAATACTTTATTTATTAAAAATATATTATTAGGTAGAATATTAAAATAAGTGGATTTAATAAGTCAATTATGAAAAGGATTGGGAATTAACTAAATTCTTTATTTAGACTTTTCTGACTTATTATATATCTCATCAGGTACGCTAAACACAAAAAGCTAGGTTTCGTCTGGTTTCTCTCCTTCATCGCCGTTCTTCTCAAATTTGAGTAAGAACTCTATCTCTCATTCATTCCTCGGTACTATAGTATTTAATTGCAGAGTAATTAATGCTCATGCCTTCCGTTTTTTATTGGTCGATCAGGCTGGTGAATTTACGTTATTGCGTGGTTGCTTTCTGGGCTCTGTCTCAGTTCAATTGGTTTCTGCAGGTTAGTTTTTGATGTCCTCTTTATTGTTTATTCTTCTAGAAATCACCTGCAACTTTTTGTCTCCCCTTATTTCTTGAATTGGAATTATTGAATCGGTTAATTGCATACTGTTTGTATCTCAAGGGCCTAATTTAGGGGCTAGTAAGTGCAATTTATCACCAATTCACTCTTGCAATTCAATTCTCGTAGCATGTGCAGCGCTTTTGTTGTTTGTTTTGCTTGGGTGACATCCTCACTGATCACTGATGCAGGAATCCACTAAGGCTTGTCCCCTTAGTTTGATTTACTTGTTTTGCTCTGTTCTGGTTGAGCTGCTAGTGTAGTTTTCGCGTATTAATTATACTACTCTGTTTTGTTAGGTGTTTAGACTGAGTTAGCAGCTTGTGAGTTTTGGAGCTTACGGTTTAGTTGAGGTAAGGGGATATTCTGACACCAAAGCTTATGTTTTCTGTACTATTATTACCTATAAAAAGTATGATTTATTGTATAATCAAGTTTTGTGAATGATTTTGATAAAAACTATTATATCAAGTTATGGGGCTTGATATAGTAGGAAAATAAGGATCAAGTGTGTTACCCAAATTAAATGTTTTGAAATTGTGCATGTGATGAATGTAAACCGTTTTTGTCTAGTGCATGGACTAATGTTATGTTTGAACTCCAGATGTGCCTTTGAACCGTTCTGTACCCTTCGGGAAATTTTTTCGTGCTAGGCCTTTCGGTTATGCCCTTTGGTAGGGTACATTGTTTTGTTCTGTTATGTAAAGTCGACCTCTGTGCCACCGGACTTATACTAGTGGCCATAGGTATATGCATGTTGAGCCGAAATGTTTCGTTACGTTTTCCATGCACCTTTTGTTATGTATGATACTGTGGAATGTATATATATGTATGACTCTTGAAGCATTACTTGATCCGGATGGAGGTGCCAAGATATTCTCTTACTGAGTTTGTAGCTCACCCCTTACTCCTGTTTTTTTACAGACGGTCAGCAAGGTGAGCAGTGTTAGAGTTGCTTGGGAGTTTTCAAGTTATTGTTCTTTGTAGGATTTGTTTTTGTTCAAACCTGGCTTTTTAGTTTGTGTTGAGCTAGAGACTTGTAGCTAGTTTTGCAGACCTTTTGTTTTGGAATTTAGTTTGCTCTGATATTTACTCTTGGACACAGTATTATACAAAAATATTATGTTTCCGCAAAGTTATGTTTATGTTTTGTTGAGACTTCGTGTTGGCGTAAGACCATCTTACGATACACGGTCGGTCGCATCTTTTGGAAATCTTTAAAAATCGTATTTTGGTTTTGGGGCGTGACAAAAGTGGTATCAGAGTCAGGTTTGAATCTTTTGGGTGTCTAGACCTCCTTAGGACTTGATCTTTAGGAGTTTGCCTTTGTTTTGTTAGGACCTTTGCATTTTGTTCTTAATCCTTTGGTTAACTTTGCAACAGTGCGAAAATGGCTGGTCGTAAGAAAAGAGGAAGAGGTGGAGGCAACGGAGGTCGGAGTGGTGGTCGCCATGGAGACGAACGTGAGAACCCGGAAGCGAGGTATCGATCTCCATCACCTCCTCCGCAACAGGATGATTCTGCTAGGGCACTGAATGCGGTGGCAACCTTGTTGGAGCAGCAACAACAGTTGTTTGCACCGAGACAGTCCTCAGTTTCATGCTTTGAGAGGTTTCAGAGGACTCACTATCCGGAGTTTGAGGGTGGTTCGGATCCACTTAAGGCTGAAAAATGGATCACTGGAATTGAAGAGAGGTTTCGGGCATTAGAGTTTCCATAGGAAGTGTGGTTGAGGGTCACTGTTCCTCATTTAGCTGGGAATGCTAAGTTCTGGTGGGATGCGACGAAGATTACCCAGGAGAGTGCTGCCAACCCGATGACTTGGGTGCGCTTCAAAGAACTTTTTCTTCAGCAGTACATTC
This sequence comes from Plantago ovata, assembly GCA_028274465.1. NCBI lineage: Eukaryota > Viridiplantae > Streptophyta > Magnoliopsida > Lamiales > Plantaginaceae > Plantago > Plantago ovata. Next base: position 90,040,881 of record CM051456.1, on the reverse strand, counting down.
CCGAGTGCACGAAGTTAGAGTTGCAGCTGCAGTTCCTTAATCTGAAACAGGGGGATATGAGTGTTTTGGATTTGGTGGATAAGTTCCCTGAGTTGGGACGTTTCTCCCCAGCTTACAAGGCGTCCGAAAGCACCAAAGTCACTTTATTCTGCAATTGTTTGAGGGAGGATATTCGTATGAGTGTGGTCCCTCACATGGATAAGTCGCTAGTTGATGCGGCGGAGCGTGCAAAGGTTGTGGAGAGGCCACTGCCAAAGAATCTACCACCTAAGAGAGATTTGAAAAGGCCGCATGATCAGTTTCTCAGAGGCAACAACTCAGGTGGCAACAAAGTGGATAAATGAGATGCGGCTCATTTTGTATCGAAGTTTTGTCAGGACTGTCAGAGAATCATCCTGGGGAGTGTCGCTGGAAGACACGTGGTTGCTTTCGTTGTGGTGATACGCGTCACCAGATTAGGGACTGTACAAAAAATGATCAAGGGCAGCAGTCTGCAGTAGCACCTGGGGTCGAGCACCAAACAAAGGGAAAAGCAATGGAAGGGTTTTCACAATCACCCAAGACGATGCTAATTCTAGTACCGACGTTGTTACAGGTACCCTTTCCGTTAATTCTGTTGAGGCTTATGTGTTATTTGATTCTGGTGCTTCTCATTCGTATATTTCCAGAAAGTTTGTCCAGTCAAAGAACTTTTTACTTTCTAAACTTGTGGATTCTATATGCATGTAACTACTCCTGTGAAAAAGAATGTCGTATGTGATGACTATTGTAAAGAGTGCATAGTTCGCATAGGTGAGAAAGAGTTTAGTGCCAATTTAGTAGTACTCGATATGTTAGACTTTGATGTAATTCTGGGGATGGACTAGTTGTCGAATTACCATGCCAAGATAGATTGTTTCGAGAAGAGGATTTATTTCCAAGTTCCAGGACAACCGGAAGCAATGTTCCAGGGAGATGGGTCTACTCAAAAGTCTTGTGTACCGATAATTTCACCAGTGCAAGCTCGAAAATCTTTGAGACAAGGTTGTTCCAGCTTTATAGCTTATGCAATTGATTCCCGGAAGAAAAGTTTAGAGCTTGATGATATTCCGATCATACAAGAGTATCCTGATGTGTTTCCCGAAGATTTACCGGTTGTACCCCCGGATAGAAATATTGAGTTTGAGATTAAACCGATTTCGGAGGCACCGTATAGTTAGGCACCAGAAGAGTTGCGAGAACTTAAAGTTCAACTTTCGGAGTTACTCAACAAGGGTTTTATTCGACCGAGTGTATCTCCGTGGGGAGCCCCGGTGTTATTTGTGAAGAAGAAGGATGGAAGTATGCGCCTTTGTATTGACTATCGAGAGCTGAACAAAGTTACCGTGAAGAATAGGTATCCTCTTCTGAGGATAGATGATTTGTTTGACCATTTGCGAGGTGCTAAGATTTTCTCAAAGATCGACTTGAGATCTGGCTACCATCAATTGAAAATTAAAGCTGGGGATGTGCCTAAGTCAGCTTTTGGCACGTGGTATGGCCACTATGAATTCGTTGTTATGCCTTTTGGTCTAACCAATGCTCCTGCAGCGTTTATGGACTTGATGAATATGGTCTTAAAGCAGTACCTAGACCAGTTTGTGGTGTCTTTATTGATGACATTCTAATTTATTCGAAGAGTGAAGAGGAGCATGCAGAATACTTGAGGTTGGTAATGGAAAGACTAAGAGAAGAGCAGTTGTTTGCGAAATTCAGTAAGTGTGAGTTCTGGTTGGATAGTGTTGCATTTCTGGGCCATGTCGTATCTAGTGAAGGAATTTCTGTTGATCCGTCTAAGGTGGAAGCCGTGACGAGTTGGCCTCATCCAACCAATGTGACTGAAGTAAGGAGTTTTCTCGGTTTCGCCGGTTATTACAGGAAGTTTGTTGAAGGATTCTACTTATTATCCTTGCCCTTGACTCGGTTGACTCAGAAAGGAGTCAAGTTTGAGTGGTCTAATGAGTGCGCCAAGAGTTTCGAAGAGCTGAAGAATCGTTTGTTCTCTGCGCCGGTTTTGGCTTTACCTAACGAAGTCGATGATTATGTTATCTACAGTGACGCTTCGAAAAATGGTTTAGGGTGTGTCTTGATGAAGAAGGAGAAGGTGATAGCTTATGCCTCTCGACAGTTGAAGCCGTATGAACGAAATTACCCTACTCATGATTTGGAATTGGCAGCAGTGATCTTTGCCTTGAAGATATGGCGACATTACTTGTATGATGTGCGATGTGAGATATATACTGACCATAAGAGCCTCATGTATCTGTTTACACAGAAAGAGCTGAACATGAGGCAACGAAGGTGGTTAGAGCTACTGAAAGATTATGATGTGGGTATTAATTACCATCCCGGTAAAGCTAATGTCGTCGCTGATGCACTTAGCAGAAAAGCTCCGGTGATTGCACCCTTGTTGACAACACAGCGAAAGATTCTGAAAGAGTTGGAGAACCTTGAAATCGAGGTGGTTAGCAATGGTCATGGGAGCATGATTGCTAGCCTTATTGCTCACCCGATGTTGATTGATCGCATTAAGAAAGCACAAAAATCTGATCTGGAGTTGGTTAAGATTATTGATGGTGTGGGGAAAGATTTATACCCCAGGTTTCGGATCCATGGAGGTGGAACGTTGAGGTATGGAAACAGAATATGTCTTCCATCGAATATTGAACTGAAGGAACAGATTCTAACAGATGCTCATAAGTCTCGATTTTCAGTACATCCCGGCAGGACTAAGATGTATCGAGACATGATAAAACATTTCTGGTGGAAGGGCATGAAGCGTGATATAGCAGATTTTGTTGCGAGATGCATCACTTGTCAGCAAGTCAAGATAGAACATCAACGAGTTGCTGGTACATTACAGAACTTGGAAATTCCTGAGTGGAAGTGGGAACACATAACTATGGATTTTGTTACTGGTTTACCTCCTACACCAAGGAACAGGCATGATTCTGTATGGGTGATTATGGATAGAATTACCAAATCAGCTCATTTCTTACCGATAAAGAAAACGACACCACTGGATAAGCTAGCGAAGAAGTATGTGAAGCATATAGTGTGCCTTCATGGAGCTCCAGTGAGCATAATTTTTTATCGTGATCCAAGGTTTGCTTCTCAGTTTGGAAGAGTCTACAGTCTGCTATCGAAACACAGTTAAAGTTTAGTACGGCTTTTCATCTGCAGACCGATGGACAGTCAGAAAGAACAATTCAGAATTTAGAGGATATGTTGAGAGTTTGTGTTATGGACTTCAAAGCAAGTTGGGGTGATAATCTGAAGTTAGTGGAGTTTGCTTACAACAATAGCTATCAAAGTAGCATTGGCATGGCACCGTATGAAGCCTTATATGGGAGGAAGTGTAGATCTCCGATACATTGGGATGACATTTGTGAGAAGAGATTATTGGGTCCAGATTTGGCTAGAATTACCGAAGAAAAGATACCGATAATAAGGAAAAGACTCGAAGTGGCTCAAAATCGACAGAAAAGTTGGGCGGATTTGAAAAGAAGACATCTGGAGTTTGATGTTGGTGATTCGGTTCATTTGAAAATTTCTCCATGGAAAGGTGTGATGCGTTTTGGAAAGCGTGGGAAGTTGAGCCCTCGTTATATTGGACCGTTTGAAATTCTTGATAGAGTTGGTGAAGTGGCTTATCGTTTGGCATTACCGCCGGACCTATCACGTGTGCACAATGTTTTCCACGTATCATTGTTGAGGAAATATGTACCTGATCCTACTCATGTCTTGAGTTATGAACCTCTAGAAGTTCGAGAGGATTTATCATGCGAAGAGGTTCCAGTTGGTATACTTGATCGTAAGGTGCAAGAGTTGAGACGACGTTCGATACCTTTCGTGAAGGTTAAGTGGTCAAATCACTCACCCAAGAAAGCTACTTGGGAGTTGGAAGAGGAAATGATAAAGTCGTACCCACAGTTGTTTGAAAAAGAAGGTACGTATCTTATTTAATTTCAAGTTTCGAGGACGAAATTTATTTTAAGGAGGGAAGGATGTAAAATCCCAGAAATTTATTTTGCTTATTTAATACTTTATTTATTAAAAAGGTATTATTAAGTGGAATATTAAAATAAGTGGGTTTAATCAGTCAATTATGAAAAGGAGTGGGAATTAACTAAATTCTTTATTTAGACTTTTCTGACTTATTATATATATCTCATCAGATACGCTAAACATAGAAAGCTAGGTTTCGTCTGGTTGCCCTCCTTCATCGCCGTTCTTCTCAAATTTGGGTAAGAACTATCTCTCATTCATTCCTGGTACTGTAGTATTTAATTGCAGAGTAATTAATGCTCCTGCCTTCCGTTTTTTATTGGTCGATCAGGTCGGTGAATTTCTGTTATTGCGCGGTTGCTTTCTCGGCTCGGCTCTGTCTCCGTTCAATTGGTTTCTGGAGGTTGGTTTCTGATGTCATATTTATTGTTTATACTTCTAGACATCACCTGCAGCTTTTGTCTCCCCTTATTTCTTGAAATGGAATTATTGTATCGGTTAATTGCATACTGTTGGTATCTCAAGGGCCTAATTTAGGGGCTAGTAAGTGCAATTTACCACCCATTCACTCTTTCAATTCAATTCTCATCGCATGTGCAGCGCTTTTGTTGTTTGTTTTGCTTGGTTGACATCATCACTGAGGCAGGAATCCACTAAGGGGAGACAAAAGCTGCAGGTGATGTCTAGAAGTATAAACAATAAATATGACATCAGAAACCAACGCTTTTGTTGTTTGTTTTGCTTGGTTGACATCATCACTGAGGCAGGAATCCACTAAGGCTTATCACCCTAGTTTGATTATTTGTTTTGCACTGTTCTGGTTGAGCTGCTAGTGTAGTTTTTATAAAGAATTGTATTTGTTGAATTGGTTGATCTTATTCACGGGAGAAGTCCCAATATATACAATTACATACAATGTACATGCTGAACCAATATGGTAAAGATAATATATGATTACAATAATAATTTACAATCCCACTAATTGAGGCTAACTATGTTCTGGAAGGATCTTCCTGAATACGCCCCCGCAAAATGGACGTGCCATCAGCAACGGAGATTTTGGATCGCAATGAGCAGAAACGAGCACGGGGCAGCGGCTTAGTGAGAGCATCAGCGAGCTGGTCCTGAGTATTCACATAGGCTACAGAAAATATGCCTTTGGAGGACAGATCACGAACAAAGTGCAAGTCCAAAGTAATATGTTTCATCCGAGAGTGCATAATTGGATGAAGAGCAAGCCGAGTGGCACCGAGATTGTCACAAAGCAATCGAGGTGGTGTGGTAAGTGACAGCCCGAGTTCACGAAACAAGTGAAAAATCCAACAAACCTCAGCAGCAGTAGAAGCAAGGGCACGGTATTCAGCCTCAGTGGAGGAACGTGCAACACCCGTTTGTTTCCGAGATCTCCAAGAGATCGGACTTGAACCAAGAAAAATAATATAGGCAGAGGTGGACTTCCCGTCACGTAAATCCCCACCAAAGTCAGAATCTGAATATGCAGTAATAGCCAAGGAGGTGGGTTTCCGAAGTAATAACCCATGATAAAGTGTCCCCTTAAGATAGCGTAGGAGGCGTTTCACAGCCAACCAATCATTATATGTAGGAGAAGACATAGACTGAGCTAAGCGGTTGACGGAAAAGGAAATATCTGGTCGAGTTAAGGTGAGGTATTGCAGACGTCCAATTGCACTCCGATATGCAGAAGGATCTACTGACCCAGATACAGAAAGTGAGGATGAGGTTGCCATGGGTGTGCTCACAGCTTTTGCCCCATCCATCGAAAGCCGGCGGAGAAGGTCAACCGTGTACTTATGTTGGGACAGAAAGAGGCCTTCTCGACACCGAGCCACCTCAACGCCAAGAAAATAAGACAATTGTCCAAGATCCTTAACCGCAAACCGATTCTGGATATTGCGAGTGAGAGTAGCGAGGAGTGTGGAACTAGATCCAGTAAGAATTATATCATCAACGTAAACCAAGACTAATAAATAATCTGAATCACGCTGATAAATAAAAAGTGATGTGTCAGCTTTTGATTGAAAAATCCAAAGGTAAGAAGAGCTGAACTCAGTGCGTGATACCAGGCTCGTGGGGCTTGGCGAAGGCCATAAAGTGATTTGCGAAGAAAGCAAACATGCTTCGGCTGATTCGGATCCACAAACCCAGGTGGTTGGACCATGAATACTGGTTCAGAGAGAGAACCATGAAGGAAGGCGTTACTGATGTCGAGTTGGCAAAGTTCCCATCCACGAAACAAGGCCATGTGAAGAACTGTCCGGATAGTGACGGGTTTAATGACGGGGCTAAATGTTTCATGATAATCTAGTCCCGGTCATTGATGAAAGCCTTTGGCTACAAGACGTGCTTTAAATCGATCTATAGTGCCATCAGATTTACGCTTGATTGTAAAAACCCACTTACAGCCGATAATATTCTTATTTAATGGAGCAGGAACAAGATCCCAAGTGCCATGCTTCGTAAGCGCTGTAAATTCATCGGCCATTACTGCACGCCAACGCGGGTCCTTTAAAGCTTGAGAAACACAAGTGGGTGCGACATCGTCAGGCAATGGATATTTGGTGGCCATATTTGCTTGAGGATGAGTAAGTGATGGTGGGAGATCAGTAACAAAACCAGTAAGGCGAGAGGAGAGTTGGCGAGAGCGACTTGTTCGTCGACATGCATCTTGTTGCAGAATTGGTGTTGGATCTGTTGTTATTGGCGAGGAGCTAGTTTGTCGATCACCAACATTAGATGATAATGGAGATGTCACTGGACTATGCGCATTTAGAGAGGTAGAGGGAAATGTCAATGTCTCAGATAGAGGCATTGGAAGAGTTGGAGACTCCTCAGAGATGGTAGCCGTAGACTTGGCCGGTGGAATAAAGTCTGCAAACTTGTCCTCAAGAAAACGAACATGGCGAGATATATATATCCGCCCTGTGGTTGGATCAAGACATCGATATGCACTCTGGGTTGTCGAGTAGCCGAGAAAAATGCACGGGCGCGAATAGGGCTCAAGTTTACTTGACACATGCGGCCGTAACCAAGGATAACAAATACAACCAAATGTTCTCAATTTCTTATAATTTGGCACTTGATGAAATAGCATCTCAAAAGGACTTTTGTTCTCTAGGAGTGGAGTAGGCATTCTGTTAATGAGATAAATCGCTGTTTGAAAAGCAAAAGTCCAAAAATGAGCCGGTAATTTTGAGAAATGAAGTAAGGTCTTGCCTGTTTCAACAATGTGCCGATGGCGCCGTTCGACTAACCCATTCTGTTCAGGTGTGTATGGTGCTGTAGTTAACCAATTAATGCCTTGAGTAGAGAAATAGGACCGTAAGGCCATAAACTCGCCACCATTATCACTGTAAAAGTTTTTAATAGCATGGCCAAATTGCTTTTCAACTAAGGGACAGAACTTAGCAAAAATTGTAGTGACCTGCGACTTGTGTTCCATGGGAAACAACCAACAATATTTTGTAAAGGCATCAACCAAAAGAAGATAAAATCTACTACCATCAAAAGAAGACACAGAGGGTCCCCACACATCAGCAAAAATATAGTGCAATGGGTGCAAAGCACGCAATGATGAATCAGAAAATGGTAATTTGTGAGTTTTACAACATAAACAAGAGTCACAAGCTGAATCCGACACACCAGATTTATCAAGAGGTAATTTATTTTGTGAAATAACAAAAGTGCTTATGCGGCGAGATGGGTGACCCAACCGCGCATGCCAAGTCGCAACAGAAGTACGCAAACCCAACAAATTAAAATGTGCTGAAGACCTCAAATAAAATGTTGGAACTTGTAAATGATAAATTCCTTTATCACATTTTCCTTGAGCCAGAGGCGCCCCCGTAAGCCGATCCTTCACAACAAAATGATTTGGAAAAAATTCCACAGAGACATCATTAGTTTGTGTGAGCTGATGAACGGACAATAAATTTTGTTGAGCACTTGGTACACACAAGACATTTGATAATGTAAGAGTACGTGAAGGAAATCGTAAATGAGATATACCAGTATGGGAGATTGGCATAGAAGTTCCATCAGTGAGTTGGACTTCTTCAGTTCCGTCATATTCAGAGTGAAGGGATAAGTTCCCAAGATTAGACGTCAAACTGTGTGACGCACCAGAGTCCATAAGCCAGGAATTGGGAGGAGCCTGGCCGTGTGGGGAGCGAGCCATGTTAGCCGAGGCATTGAGCTTAGCCTGCAGTTTACGACACTTTGGAGCAGCATGTCGATAAACCTCACACCATTGACAAAACAGTGGACGAGAGTCAGTAAATGAATTGGAGTTTTTGGGTTTATAATTTTGTTTACCTCCCTGATAATGATCTTTCTTGAAGTTCTTTCCACGAAGATGCTGGGAGGAATTCTGTGGGGAACTGAAATTTCCAGATTGTGCCATGTTTGCAGAGACAACCAAATCTGGTGATGCGCCGTCCATTTTATCAACATATTGCTCATGAGCATTCAATAGATCCAAGAGTTCAGGGAAAGCAATGGATGATGGTAGGGCCCGGATCGAGGCTGCTATGTCTCGATACTTGTGAGACAACCCGTTCAGGGCATACAAAGTAAAGTCATCATCGGAGAGCGGCGAGTCAATCAAAGCTAATTCATCAGCTTTGGCCTTCAAATTTTGAAGATAATCAGCAACAACCATCGATCCAATACGGGTACGAGCTAGATCAGACTTGAGTTGCATCACGCGAGCCCGCGATTTGCTAGCAAAAATTTTGTGGAGACCATTCCAAGCATCTAAGGCAGACGTATAAGAAGATGCATAGGGAGTTACCTCATCTGTTAAGGACCCCTGGATATGTGCCAGAACCAGTTGATCTTGCCTGAACCAAGCCTTATACTCCGGCGAAGTCAGGAGTGGCCGAGAGACAGTACCATCGACGAAACCTTGCAAATCATAACCATTCAAGGTGGCAAGGAAGAGGGATCGCCACTGTGGAAAATTAGTACGGTTTAGCTTATGAGAGGTGGGAAATGGAGTGGTAATGGTGATGACTGGAGTGGAGGGTGGTGGAGGGGACTGATCAGTGTCGTTCGAATCATTGGTGTGATTGGTGGAGTTGTTATCGGACGTCGACATCGTAATGAAGGATGAGAAACAGAGATGATCAGCGGAATGGAGAAGAAAACAGAGAATGCTTTTCTCTGTTGGTTAATTAGGGTTCCCAAGATCAAAAGGATGATACCATATAAAGAATTGTATTTGTTGAATTGGTTGATCTTATTCACGGGAGAAGTCCCAATATATACAATTACATACAATGTACATGCTGAACCAATATGGTAAAGATAATATATGATTACAATAATAATTTACAATCCCACTAATTGAGGCTAACTATGTTTCTGGAAGGATCTTCCTTAATAGTTTCGCGTAGTAATTATACTACTCTGTTTTGCTAGCTGTTTAGACTGAGTTAGCAGCTTGTGAGTTTTGGAGCTTACGGTTTAGTTGAGGTAAGGAGATATTCTGACACCAAAGCTTATGTTTTATGTACTATTATTACCTATAAAAAGTATGATTTATTGTATAATCAAGTTTTGTGAATGATTTTGATAAAAACTATCATATCAAGTTATGAGGCTTGATATAGTAGGAAAATAAGGATCAAGTGTGTTACCCAAATTAAATGTTTTGAAATTGTGCATGTGATGAATGTAAACCGTTTTTGTCTAGTGCATGGACTAATGTTATGTTTGAGCTCTAGATGTGCCTTTGAACCGATCTGTACCCTTCGGGAAATTTTGTCGTGCTAGGCCTTTCGGTTATGCCCTTTGGTAGGGTACTTTGTTTTGTTCTGTTATGTAAAGCCGACCTCTGTGCCACCGGATTTATACTAGTGACCATAGGTACATGCCTGTTGAGCCGAAATGTTTCGTTACGTTTTCCATGCACCTTTTGTTATGTATGATACTGTGGAATGTATATATATGTATGACTCTTGAAGCATTTCTTGATCCGGATGGAGGTGCCAAGATATTCTCTTACTGAGTTTGTAGCTCACCCCTTACTCCTTTTTTTTACAGACGGTCAGCAGGGTGAGCAGTGTTAAAGTTGCTTGGGAGTTTTCAAGTTATTGTTCTTTGTAGGATTTCTTTTTGTTCAGACCTGGCTTTTTAGTTTGTGTTGAGCTAGAGACTTGTAGCTAGTTTTGCAGACCTTTTGTGTTGGTCCCTTTAAACAACAAGAAAAGACTAGGAGGGGGGGGGGGGGTGAATAGGCTTTTCAAACTTTCGTCGTTTAAAAACTTTCTCAGCAAGTACTTATTATTTTTCAGTAATGAGTTTGCTGATACTTAACTTTCTCAGCAAGCGCAAGTTACTTCTCAGTAACTAGGTTTGCTGATACTTAAAATCAAAGAGCGGAAGTCTTTGATACAATAAGTGCTTTGACAGTAAGTGATAGTTTCAGCAAGTGATGTGAGTGATTGTGTACAGATAGATATGCTTTGCTGAAAACTAAGTACAGTAAGTAAATCACACAAACACTTTTTATAGTGGTATCTGAGAGTGGCGTAATCTCTCAACTAATCCACTTTGTCCTTTCTAGGACTGAATCCACTAAGATAAGATTGAGGTTCCTTACAACACCTATGTAGAGCGATCCAAACAGAAACCAAAGCACACTTGCTTCGTTTCCAACCTAACTAGAGAACGAAACCTTGTTCTCCACCAAACTTGGGACTTTTAATCAGTAACACTATGCTTGATTAAGTTCCCCCTGAATATCACGCCTGAAAGGGTGTATGTTCAGTTAGAGAGGTTTGGGATGAGATAACTTAATTATAACTTATTCAGTTACAACAAGTAATCTAAGAAACAAAACTTTGAATACTTTGCAGTAAACAAGTTTGATTGTTTCTGGTGTCAAGACTTGTTCTTGTTCGAAAGAAAGAAAGAACACATAATAAATTTCTTAGCCGTGTAAGTTCTACTTCTTCACAAGTAGCTTTTTCAAGCTTTAAGTCTTGGAACGGATCAATGGCAGTAAAGAGTATTGAAGGGTATGTGAGTTTAAGCACAAGTGACAGTATGATCACGTTGTTGACACACTTCAACTCTTTGCCGGATGACCTCTATTTATAGTGAAAATAAGAAGCCGTTTGAATTTTAAATTCTAAGGCTTTTGTTCCTTAAGATGTCACTATCTTGCTTTTGTACTTTTAGCAGCGTCCTTGTTTGTCTTCTAGTCTTCATGTCCTTCGCGTGCATGCTTTGCATTTAATGCTCATTTGAATGAAATTCAAACAGTAACATTGGAGCGCAAATACAAGTACTTTCAGCAAGAGGTCACAAATGTTCCATCAGCAAGTGGTCAGTCTCAGTTTCAGCAAGCACAACCTACTCTGTCGTTTAGATTTTCACTTATGCAATGATGTTGCTGAAGTTTCCACTTTCTGAGCAACATGTGCCTTTGTAGATGCCAGTCTTCAGAAATCTTCTAGTCTTCAGATCTTCGAATTCTTCAAGTTTCTGAGCGGTTCTAAATGCTTCAATAGTTTGTTTGTGTAAACAAAGTACATCATTAGCAAATGCTTCAATAGGTTTTATTTCTTTTCAGAAAACAAGATACATCATAAGCGGTAAAACCAACCTATCTAGCACCTACTCTAAGTGTTCAGCAAACGTTCCTCTTTTACAATGTCCTTAAAATTCTAAATTCCTATGGACCTTAAGAGTACTAGTTACTAGACTTTCCTTAATTTAGCATGGTTAATTGCTCATCAAAATTACAAGTTTCCTAACAAATTTCCCGTTTTTTGATGTTAGCAATCCATGGCTAAATTAATTGTTACCCTTTTAGAGGTTTCTGATGTTGAATAAATCAGTTGATTAATGCAAGCATACTTGAATAATTAAACAGTAAGCAAAAGTAAATTGCATAATCAAAAACCAATAAGAGTCAAAAGCTTCATTGCTGATAGTTATCTTTCAGTAAGTTTACAGTAAAGAGCAGAGATAACTACACAGAATCAGCAAACAAAACTTAAACAGAACTATTACAGAGAGTTAAGCTCTTTCAGAGGATTTTCTCAAAATCTCTCTTACACTCTTCTCAACAAGTGCAGTGAATTCAATACAGTCCTTTGCGTAATTTTCAAGTAGCCTACGGACTTGTAGTTGAAGAATCCTTGCATTTTTGCAGGCAGTATGATAATGCTTTTCAGCATTCATTTCCATGTAGTGAGTTACCCACAAATGCATGCCCCAATTGCTGGCATGGAGAAGCTGTGTATCTGAAATGCTTTTAGGATGAATCTTCCTTAGCCAGCGAAGATCTTCTTCTTGATCCTTAGCAGTGAGATAGAAATACTCATAAGGAATCAATCCAAGTCTCTTCTTTGTTTTCTTGGTCACGGGGTCAGAGTAATAAGCAATGCCAATTGGTTTTATCAATTCAGGTTCTTGTCTTATAGACTTACCAATTGCAGTTCTTCTTACTGAGACTTCCAGATTCAACCATCTCCCAGCAATATTTCTTGGTAGGGACTCAGCCCTTTCTTTCCTTTTTACCTTGAGATCAGTCCAAGTGAACATTTGGTTCAGTATGGCTGTTGGAAAGAACTCATTCACCAGCAAATCTTCCAGCTTTAAGATCCAACAACCATGAACGTTTCTGATTACGTTCTGAGTGGTTTCATCATTGCTGGTCTTTGTATATTCAATGCCGGAGCCAATAGCAATGCTGGCCAGCCTCTTTTCTTCCTGTCTTTGCCTTCTTCTTCTTGACTTTGCATTGTCTTGATCTCTTGCTGAAGATCTTGAGTCAGAAGAGAAATGCTTTGAATGGCCAGACGGAGTTAAGGCTGTAATTTGTTTAGCTCTTATGGCTTGAGCTATTGTCTGATTGTCGTCATCATCATCATCTTCATTCAGAGCTTGATGACTTTCAGTATGACAGAATCCTTGAGTTTCAGCAGCAGTTTTTCTCTTTTTGGGACTTGCTGAATTAAACTCAGATTCTGCTTGTCTTTTAGAACTTTGCTCTTTTTCAGCAAGAGGTTCTATGGTCAGTGGCGCTTCAACAGTAGGAGGGGTTTTCTTCCTTGAAGTTCTCTTTTGTTTATCTTCCCCCTTAGACATGGATTGCATCATCGGAGTAATGTGCAAAGAGAATAACTCATTGCAATTTTCAGCAAGAGTACTTAGGCTGTTGTATTTCATTATGATTGCTTGCTGATCAGAACTCAGCTTTGACAATTCTTGCTTAATACTCGCCATATTCTCCTCATGTCTGCGCTCTGTTGCGGCCTTTTGAGCCTTGACTAATGCAGACTTTGCTAGCCGGAGTGCTTGACTTACATCTTCTTCATAGCTCTTGTGATAAAGACTTATGTCTTTCTGAGTTATTGTAAGTGTAGTAGTGCGTCTCAGCACAGTAGCCAATATTTTTCCAATATCAAGCGGGCTCTCAGCAAGCAATGCATCATCTTCAGCTTTGCAGGCTTTGTGGACTTCCCTAAGTGCCAAAATTCTTGGAGTAAACTCCTCCACACGTGGAAACGGCACTAGATTAGGGGTCAAGGAATGAACTTTAAGCTCTGAAGCAAATTGATCATCTTGTAACAGCAATTCTCCTCTCAAGTCATCTCCTTCATCATTTTCATAGTCAGGAGGAGGAATTTCGACCACTTTGGGGTGTTTCTTGGAATTTTCATCCTCATTTGCTGATAGATCATCTTCATCCTCAGATTCATCAAGGCCAGCAACCTTGGAACCTAAGTCGGCAGCTTCATTCCCTTTTGGTTGAGTGGTTGCTGATGGCAACGCTTCAGACTCAACGACTGGAGTTTCACCAGTAGTAGGTTTTAATTGAGTAGTTGCTGAGGGCAACGTTTGAGACTCAATTGCTGGAGTTTCACCAGTAGTAAGTGGAAGGGAGGGGACTTCATGTGGCTTTACTCCTGAAGATTGAGCAATATCCAAATTCTGCGTGTGCCTTGCATGAATTTGAAGACTATTTTGAAGTGCTCTTTGGTAATCTTCATCCAATCTTCTTCATCATCAAGGTTTGTATCAGTGACCTTGGCATCGAGTAAGGATAACTCGGCATCAGAAAGCTTTCTCTTGCCATGTTTCAATGCAGCACGCTTTCTGGCGTACTCTTCCTCAGTATCAGCGCCTTGTACAGGTGCTTGATTTTCAGTTTCAGCAGGAGCAGGTTGAGATTCATGTTGAGTTGGTGTTTGTTCAGCTTGCTGATTGTTTTGTTGTTCAGTCTCAGCAACTGTCATTTTTAGTCCACCAGCATCAGGACTAGGACTTTGATTGTCATTATCGTCGTCCTTTTTATCCTTTGAATCTTTCCCTTCATCATCACTGGGATCAGTTGGGATGTTTTCATCTTCTTCCTCTTCATCATCATCAGTCAAAATGACTAGCTCGAGATGCTTGTATAAAGAAACACTCGTCACTTCCTCTTCTTCATTGATTTTGTGGGGATCAGCCACCACAGGTACAAATGAACATTTGAGCATCACAGCTTGTTCAGCTGGAGAGGCACTCCTAAATTTCGCCTTCATATTCTCTTTGATTTGAGCAATCAGATTTGAGCTCATTAGCTGAGAATATGACATTTCTTCAGGAAGTATGGAGTGGACAAAAGTCTCGAGCTTCAGCAGAGAAGATCTCTTTTTCTCATTTGATAGATGAAAATGGAGATCAGAAAAATCCATCCTTCTGTACCTTTGCCAGTTGCTGACAGACTTAGCAACTCTTGACAAGGTTGTTCTTTTGAAGTCGAAGTAAAGTTCCTCAGAACTCAGTTTTGGATCTTCAGTGATGTGAACCACTTCAGTGGTCTCATTTAGAGCCTGAAAAAGAATAACATTTAGATCAGGAGAGGTTTGGATAATTGTCTTAGAGTCCATAGCTGAAACATGAATTACCTGCTGAGTTTCAGCAAGCTCATGTTGCACACTTGTTTGTGCTGGTACAATTTCCATTCCTTCAGGAGCTTGAGAAGCATCCTCCATTTGTTCATCCTGAAATAAATATGAGTTAGATACAAGTACTAAGTTGTCAAACTTAGTTATTTTACCAAAAACTTTAACTACCTGCTGAGCAGGAAGTGTTGATTCTGGTGCAGAGGCTTCAGCAACCGTCTGACTTGCATCTTTAGAAGTCTGTAGAGAGATCATAATTTTAGCAAAAGATTGAGTTTCAGAAATTGAAGTTTTGCTTAAGGTTGAATTAACTACCTGCTGAGGAAGGACAAGTTGTGGCTCAGTCCTTGCAGCATTATCAGCTTCTTCAGTTTCTGGGACTGTTTCTTCAGCAGACTTCTTGGCTTGCTCTGTTTGAGAAAGCTGCGCGGTTTCAGCAATCTCCCTTGACTCTGAAATGACAAGTTGAGCGGAAGCATCTTGACCCTTAAGCTCACTGCTTGTCATAAAAACATCTATTGATTTGTTGGATGTTTCTTCAATATCCAATTCCATTTGATGGCTTAATTCTTCAAGTACAAGCTGGACTTTGTCAATTGATGTCTTTGGTGAACTGGGGCCAGTATTCTCAACATCGCGAGATGCGTCGTTGAATAATGCTTCTTGTGTTGCTTCAGCAACCTCTGGGACTTGAACCATTGCGGTCTCAGCAACTGGTTCTTCAGCAACCTGATGAGTTGCTTGTTCAGCAACCATCTTTTCAGCAATGGCAGCTTCAGCAAGTGCCGCGGTTCTTATGTCAGCAGCAATATCGGTTACCGGTTCCAGAGTTTGGTCATCAAGATTATCTACAATGTAGATATCTGGGACTTCGGCAGGAATTTCATTTACACTGCCTTGTGGTCTATTAACAGTAGAAGGATCAACATTAAGTTGATTGTTGAAGGCTTCCGCAAACACTTCAACGTTGCTGACATAGGTTTCAGTAACCACCTTGTCAACATCTACTGGAGTTTGCTTTTCAGCAACTGCTTGGGAATCGTCCGAGAGATCATGGACAATTGGTACTGACTTGCGAGCCAGTGTTTTCTTTCTTGGGTTATTTGTCATTTTCTCTTGGGGACGGGGTTTGCTGATGACGCTGTAGTCTGAGTGTCATCATCAGCTTTCCTCTTTTTCTTCTTTGATTTTACGAGTTTCCCAGCAGAGGCGTCAGTAGTTGCATTTTCAGCAACGGGTGTAGTGGTGTCAGCATGATCACCATCTAGAGAAGTTTCATCTCTGTCACCACCATCTACAGCAGTTTCATCTCTAAGTTGCTGAGTGGTGACATCTGCAGCTGTTGTATACCTTTCTTGCTGGCTTGTGCTGACAACATTTGCAGCTGTTGTCTTCTTAGATTTTTCAAGTCTCTTGCCAGCAGTCTTAGGTACATTCTGCTTATAGAAGGCTCTTCCCACATTGCATACAGATTTCTTGATTGGCAATGGGTTTCTCAGCTGAATCCTGAAGTGTTCAAGGATAAAGCATATCTTTAGTCCATACATGACTGGGAAGGTAGGTGAGACCTTGTTGTCTTCAACCTTAACCTTGAACTTAGTAACACAATCAACAAGTCTGTTGAAAATGTACTTAGCCCAGTTGAGCTCCGTTTTGTTCTCATAGATATGCATCAGCAGCGGCCACCTTCTCAAGCCTACTTGGTCTATTCCTCCAACTTGGGAGTCTAAGACTTTGATTAGTAGCAGAGCTACTAGACCAAGTGAATGGCAGAGATGCTTCCTCTTAACGTGCTTTGTCCAAGTCACGGGAGCAATCTCTCCTTTCTTCATTTTCTCATTTCTGACATCACTATAGAAGGCTTCTATCTCTTCATCAGTGGCAGTGATGTCATTTTCAGTTCCAGTGGTTGGAATCTGAAACATTTCCGCTAAATCAGTCCATTTCAGGACGATTTGCGTGTTCTGAACTGTAGTAAAGATCACTTTTTCAGTGACTCCTTGACTATCAGTTCGGGACTGGATTTCTGCATTGTTGTAGAACTCCATAGTATCTAACATGCTCACTTGCTTAGGGCGAGCAGTTATAAAGTGAATGAGGCCTTGCTGCTTGATAAAGTCAAGCGCCTCTTCATTGTCACCGTCCATTTCTTGTTCATAGAAGTATCGAATATACTTCTCTTTAGAAAAACCACCCCATTGCATCATCATCTCACACTTTGCAGTGTCAAGATATGAAGGAGGCATGGGTTTTCCGGTAATTCTGTCGTTTTTCAACACAACTTTCGCTGTGTTTGATGCCGGAGTAGTCACCGGAGCAGTGCGTTTCTCAGCACTGTCAACCTTTGACGACTTGGAGGTCTTAGATGATTGTCTTTTCGGTGCCGTTTCTTTATATAGAGAGAAAAGTGTACGAAAAAGATTATTTGCTTTTTGACCGGAGGTACAGTAGGTTCAGGCTAAAATTTGCAGAGAAAGAAAATGTGAATTAAAGAATTTTGTCATTTCTCTAACTCCTTCTTTTTAGGATTTTTAAAGATTGTGCATTTTATTTGAAAGCTAAGCCATTAGCCATGTCAAGTTTTGATCTATATCCTTTTACTTGGTCACTAAATAATTAACTAAAGACAATAAAGATAAAGGATCGTAAATGTAAATTGCATAGCAAGAAGACTGTAACAAATATAAATACCTTATAGAATCTTCCATAGTTTTCGACCCAAAATTCAAACACATGATTCTTCAAGTACCAGTTCCATCATAATTTTATTTCTTAAGCCCAGGTTTTGACTTGTTCATATATGACCAGACTGATTTGCATTACATGCTCTTTTTATATATATAATGCAATGTCACGAATCACTATCAGATTGGGAAAAAAAGGAATAATGCATATCTTATCATGGCCTTAAAATAGCAGCCATGAATATCACATGGTGAGTGCCAACAACTGTGATAATTATTTGAAAAAATCTCCTCCCCTAACATTGACTTTCTATGAGGCAATGGCATTATCAGATTTAAATAACTTGATAAGAGCAACAAGAAGTTTCAGAAACTTGTCAAGATATAGCAACAATGTCTAATCATGTGTTGTTCTTTATACTCATTGTATTTTCATGCAAATTCTGCTATGGATTTCATGAAAGCTTTGCTCATTATATATCTTTAGAATATGTAACACATTCAAATGAAAACTTTGTGCAATGTATGTTCAACCATTCTACTAAAGATTACCTCTCACATTTTAAGTATCTGCACTATCCAGGCTCCCCATCATATTCCAATCTCATACAAGCAGCAGAACAAAATCCCAGATGGCTGAACTCGACATCAGCTAAGCCTCGGTTTGTCGTAACGCCATATAAAGCGATTGAAATCCGTGCTGCTGTCCTCTGCAGCAAGCAGCATGGTTTCCAAATCAGGGTCAAGAGCGGAGGTCACGACTATGAGGGCTTATCATATCTTTGCGAGACACCGTTCGTCCTCATTGACCTTGTGAACTTACGTTCCATAAGTATTGATTTGGAAGAAGAAACGGCGTGGGTTGAGGCAGGAGCTACACTTGGGGAGTTATACTACAGGATCAGTAAGGAAAGTAAGGTTCTCGGCTTCCCGGCAGGGGTATGCCCTAGTGTGGGAGTTGGAGGGCACTTCAGTGGAGGAGGATTCGGGAACTTGGTGAGGAAATACGGTCTAGCCGCGGATAATATACTTGATGCTTATTTTATTGATGTGGAGGCAAGAATTCTTGACCGGGAGTCGATGGGAGAAGATCTTTTCTGGGCGATTAGAGGAGGTGGAGGTGCGAGTTTCGGGGTTGTACTTGCGTGGAAGGTCAAGTTGGTTCGAGTTCCAGAAATGGTTACAGTTTTTAGGCCTCATAGGAATCTAGACCAAGCAGGTATAAAGCTTGTACATAAGTGGCAAGATATAGCAAGTAAGCTCCCAGAAGATCTTTTCATCAGACTTGTGATTCAGAATACAGATGGAGTTAGTGAAGGGAGTAACAGGACAGTTGAGGTCTTGTTCGATTCACTATTTCTAGGACCGCAAAATGAGCTCATTCAACTGATGAACAAGATCTTCCCAGAGTTGGCATTAAGGGAAACAGACTGTGCAGAGGTGAGTTGGATTCAGTCCGTACTTCACTTCACTAATTATTTGGTAACCGACCCGTTGGAGGTCTTGTCGGATAGAACAGTGCAACACATAAGCAAGTTCAAGGGGAAGTCAGATTTTGCAACAAAACCAATACCCGAGAACGCGTTTGAAGTGGTTCGCGGAAGACTTGTCGAAGAGCAAACCGCGTTCCTGATAATGGAACCGCTTGGTGGACTAATGGACCGTATATCTGAATCAGAGCTCCCATTTCCACACAGGAAAGGGAACTTGTTCAATATACAGTACATGGTGCAGTGGACTGCTGATGGGGATGCTGAAGCTAAGAGGCATATTGACTGGATAAATATGTTGCACAAGTACATAGAACCGTATGTCTCGAGCTCTCCTCGTGCTGCTTACATAAATTACAGGGATCTTGATTTGGGAAGCAATCTGCAGCAAAATACAAGCTATTCAGAAGCTGCAATTTGGGGCACTATGTATTTCAAAGGAAACTTTAGAAGATTGGCAAGAGTGAAGACTCAGGTTGATCCTGAAAACTTCTTCTGGCATCAGCAAAGTATTCCCCTGCTTACTGATCACTACTCGGAATCAATCAATACATATTAACAAGCAGGGAAAATACAGTATGTCAATACATCACCACTTGTTTGATTGTTTTTCTATAATGCAAATGGCCTGCTTAATAATTATTACTATTATTTTATTTATTTCAATAAGGTAAACTATATATAGAAGCCCGACGGAGGTTATGTACAGATAACAGAATAGGAGGGGCATGCCCCAATCAAAAGCTCTAAACACTCTACGAAGCGAGGTCAAATCACGATACTAATCAAACTACTATGGCTAGGGAATATTTTAAAAGCCTAGACAGATACTCCATACAAAATGCGAATAAGTAGGGGGATATACGGTCACCCCGCCTCAGGCATATTCCTCTCAAGACTTCCGTTAACACAAAAAGAGATCTGGGCAGTAGAGACACAAGTCATGATTAGATGAACAAACCCAAATCCGGTATCAAAGCCCAGACCAAGTAAAACAGACTCCAGAAAAAACCAACTAATAGTATCATAAGCCTTCCTAAGATCTATATTAATTATGCAACGAAGGGAAATATTTTTCTTATTATACCCTCTAATCAACTCTTGGGCTAAAAAGATATTATGAAACAAGTCCCTACCCTCCACAAAAGCATTCTGAGTCAATTAGAAACTTCTAATCCTATTCGCAAGCGCCTTAGTAATTCTCTTATAAACCAAATTACAACAAGCAATAAGGCCTAAAGTCAAACTGAAGTAAGTATTAATTGTGTGAGAAGCTTGCCTGATTGTTGAAATTCTTTGTCAGCAGCACACACCAGGTCTCTGGTTATGCTCCAGCTTTTCTTGTAGAAACAGGCATTAAAGCCATTGACTTTTATCCTTATTCATTCCAAAAAGTGATCCGTTCATTTTGATAGTATAATGTAACTTCTCCGATTCATTACCTGACAATAGGCATATGCCAGATAGCATTGTTTGATGAGGCTGCGCCATGTTGTCAAGATTCCAATGGCCACATGGGAGATAGCAAAAGACAAACAAGAACTTTAATCAAATAATGCATCAAAGATGTGATATTGTTATAAAACACCCATTTTTATCAATCACTTACAAGCTTGAACTTCTCAAGAACAATGATGTCTCCAACGCAGTTTTTCTTCATACTCTTCATTACATTCTCATGCAGATTCTGTAATGGAAATCACGGAATCGTTCATCAGTGCATGTCCACTCACTTTTTCACAGAATATGTCACTGAGTTGCATGAGAACTTTGTCCAATGTATGTCCACGCTTTCTTTGAATGGTGATTACCTCACAAACTTTAAGTACCTACACTCCCCAAGCTCTCCACTATACTCCAATATCTTGCAATCAGCTCAACAGAACCCCAGATAGACAAATTCAACATCATCCAAGCCTCAGTTCATCGTCACGCCATATACAACAAGGGAGGTCCAAGCTTCCGTCATCTGCAGCAAGAGTCATGGTCTACAAATCAGGGTCAGGAGTGGCGGGCATGACTACGAAGGCTGATCATACCTATGTGAAATGCCGTTCATCCTTATTGATCTCGTCAATTTACGTTCCATAAGTATTGATTTGGAGGATGAGACGGCGTGGGTTGAGACAGGAGCTACAGTAGGGGAGCTATACTATCGGATTGCTAAGGAGAGTAAAGTCCACGGCTTCCCGGCAGGGATATGCCCTAGTGTCGGCGTTGGAGGCCACTTCAGTGGAGGCGGGTTTGGGACAATGGTAAGGAAACATGGCCTAGCTGCAGATAATATAGTCAATGCTTATTTTATGGATGCTTCAGGGAGGATTCTGGACAGGGAATCAATGGGAGAAGATACTTTCTGGGCGATTAGAGCAGGTGGAGGAGCAAGTTTTGGCATCATACTTGCATGGAAACTCAAGTTGGTTCGAGTCCCACCAGTTGTAACAGTTTTTACGCCTCAGAGGAATCTAGATCGAGAAGGCATAAACCTTGTCTATAAATGGCAAAAGATTGCAAATAAGCTGCAAGAAGATCTGTTCATCAGACTTGTGATTCTGAATAAACCAGTTCAGGTCTTGTTCAATTCGCTATTTCTGGGACGAACAGGTGAGCTAATCCCATTGATGACCAAGGTCTTTCCAGAATTGAGATTAAATGAAACAGACTGCAGAGACATGAGTTGGATTCAGTCCGTGCTTTACTTCAACAATTTCAACATGGATGACCCCCTAGAAGTTTTACTGGATAGAACAGTGCAAAACAAGGGCTATTTCAAAGCAAAGTCAGATTTTGTAACTAAACCAATACCTGAAAGCGCACTGGTAGCGGTTTGGGAAAGACTTCTGGAGGACCAAGCTGGTTTACTGATAATGGAACCGTTAGGAGGGTGGATGGATAGCATTCCTGAATCTGAGCTCCCATTTCCTCACAGAAAAGGGAACTTGTTCAATATCCAGTACTTCAACAAATGGACTGTTGATGGAGATGTTGAAGTAAAGAAGAGAGTCGACTGGATAAATATGCTGCATGAATACATGGAACCATACGTGACAAGCTCTCCCCATGCTGCTTACGTGAATTACAGGGATCTTGATTTGGGTATCAATCTGCAGCAGAATACAACCTATTCAGAAGCTGCAAGTTGGGGTACAATGTATTTCAAAGGTAACTTCAGGAAATTGGCAGAAGTGAAGACCCGGATTGATCCAGATAACTTCTTCTGGCATCAGCAAAGTATTCCTCTGCTCACTCACATGTAATAAAAATGAATGCTCAAGGAAATAATACTGTATGACACTACAAAATTATAGGAAAAGTAGACATCCATTAGCAAAGTATAGAATGCTCAATAATTGCTTCAAGTATTCTGTTCCTGCAGGACTAGTAGTATTCTTTTTCTATTCATATGAATAACGGATGAAAGTGAAAAATAATATCATGTTGGATTCTGTATGTGTATTATGTTCACTCAATTCTTTCCTTGTCTACAATTCATTTGATATATTATATAACTACGTTTTTATTAATTTAATCGGATACGTATACAGTATACTTTTGTACATTTATGTACTATTATATATTTGAAACCTATATACGAAGTATTATTTACGAAGTATTATTTTATGAAGTACTACTATATACGAAGTATTATTTATGTTTCAGTTGGAATTCGTCACTAGAACTGTCAATTCAGGCTAATAGGTTGGGTATAGGCTTTGTTTCATAGGCATATTAGGCCTATTAAACACCTACCTAATTACACCTATTTTTACTATATAGGTGTAAATAGGTGGGTTTTAAATGGGCTAGTCTTACCTATTTACCTAGTATTAATTTTGCAAAATGCATAATTTCCTTGGTTGAAACTATTTTTTTTTCTCTTAATGGAATGAATAATCAGTGCTTGCTTTCAAATTTCTTATCTGTTACTGATATGGCACTGCATTAAAAAGTGTGCATCAGTATAAAGTTGATACATTGGAGAATCGTTCAGAAACAAATGATATACAAGACAAAGCCGAGTCATAAGGTGGTCTAGTGGAATGGAGGTGAGATTGTCAATGAGAGGTGCATGGTTCGATCCCCAGCGGAGACATAAGGCGGTTTCGGTGTGGAGATATAAGGTGGTTTAGGATATTGTATAGTAATAGCGTAGAAGTAGTTGTAATATTTGCCGTTTCAAAAAAAAAGATATACAAGACAAAGCTCGTCATTTATTTGCTAAATGGATACCTCATGAGATATGAAACACCAGTTTATAGATAGCTCAGATTAAAGCATCTTAATGCTAACAATGGATATGCTGAAAAAGTACCCCAAACTAGTTTTTCTTTGTTTCTCTCAAGCATATTAACAAACTCGTGGAGTGCATCAACTTGAAAGCAAATTTTTCTCTGTTTCTAAACAGAAATATCTCAAGCATATTAACAAGCACCTGGAGTGCATCAAATCTAGGTGGAAAAACACATTAAAATCCTAGAAAGAAACAGTAAAATATAGAAGATAACAGATTAGTGCAATAGTTGCGTCTCAACCGTGATGGGATTTCCTGGGTAAATGGTGCACAGAAGGGTAAAAAACGATCATGACGTTATACAACGCGGTTTTCCTGGGTAATGCTTTCTTATTTTAAGCAGGCTATTTAGCTCTCTGTTTCTCATGTTATGTAAATTAACTGAAAAATGAATGGAATTTTTTTATGTGTAAATAAACTAGGTCATATTTTTTTATGTTATACAACGCGGTTTTCCTGGGTAATGCAAGCAGCAGTGAGAATGATGGAAACATTAATAAACTAGGCCGCTTGAAATTGTAAATATTCCCTTCATAATGCAAAATGGCATCAAGAAAGTGCCTAATAGCATTGAAATTATCAGCTCAAAACCAAGAACAGTGAGATGCTCTTAAACTGTAGAATCTGGCTTCATTTATACCTCCAAAATCCAATCTTTTTAACACATCTAATCCAATAGTTAGCTTTGCACTTACAAAGAATTTAATAATGTTGATGTCTCCAACAATGTTTTACTTCCTACTTCTCATCACCTTCTCATGCAAATTCTGCAATGGAATTCAGGACACCTTTGTCCAATGCATGTCTACTCATTCTTCTACCATATATGTCCCTAGTTTCAAGTACCTTCACTCTCCAAGTTCCCCATCATACTCAACTCTCTTACAATCAGCTGAACAGAACCCCAGATGGTTGAACTCAACCTCTCCAAAACCGCAATTCATTGTCACACCATATACAGCATCTGAAATCCGAGCTGCAGTTCTCTGCAGCAAGTTACACAGTTTCCAAATTCGAGTAAAGAGCGGTGGTCATGACTATGAGGGCCTGTCCTATCTTTGTAAGACGCGGTTTCCGAATCGTTATTTCTAGGAACGAAAACTGAGCTAATT
The DNA here is from genome assembly GCA_028274465.1 of Plantago ovata. NCBI lineage: Eukaryota > Viridiplantae > Streptophyta > Magnoliopsida > Lamiales > Plantaginaceae > Plantago > Plantago ovata. Next base: position 90,016,356 of record CM051456.1, on the reverse strand, counting down.
CCAGTGATGGACAGGAGATTTCCAGAACTGGGACTAGTGGAAACAGACTGCATAGAAATGAGCTGGATAGAATCTGTCATGTATTTCACTGGATACAAACAGAACGATCCGTTAGAGCTTTTACTAGACAGAACAGTGTAGTACAAGAGCTATTTTAAGGCAAAGTCAGACTTCGTAACAAAACCGATACCTGGCAGAGCGATTGAAGTGGTTCGTGGAAGAATTCTTGAAGAGGAACTCTCATTCTTGATACTGGACCCTTTCGGTGGACGAATGGAGAGAATATCCAAGTATGAGCTTCCTTTTCCGCATAGAAAAGGGATTCTGTTCAACATACAGTACATGGAGCCGTATGTCTCAAGCTCTCCTCGAGCTGCTTACGTAAACTACCGTGATCTTGACCTGGGAAAGAATATACATGGGAACACAAGTTATTCAGAAGCTGCTGCATGGGGTAGAAAGTATTTCAAGGGAAATTTCGAGAGGTTAGCGAGAGTGAAGACTCGGGTTGATCCTGAGAACTTCTTCAGAAACCAGCAAAGTATTCCCCTGCTTGGAGAATAAGCATGGATGCAAGAACATTAAGCAAAAGCAAAATCAGGATTGTCGCCAATAACCCAGATCCATCTCAATGCACTCACAATCACAGTAAACGAATAGATAAACATAGAAATCAAAGCGCAGTTCATCACTAAGTCGATAATAGAATAGAATAATAATAATAACCTGGCGTGGATTTGTATGTCTGTCACTAACCAATCACCAATACTAGGCATCCTGTCTGCCACACAGTCCATACCTGGGTGTTACGATTATGGAACTCACAAGAACACCTCTGTTCCTGCAACACCATTCTCCCTATCACAAGGTACAATCTCGACTACGTTCTTGACGACTCATCTTATTCCACCATAATTAAAATAAAGAGAGTCCACCGGTATTTATAAGAGATCATAACTTAGTCACCAAAAAACTACAATTTGTAAAGATTCAAAACTACCGTCCAGAGATATGTTCTTCCATATCTTTCTCCTAACAGAAACTTGGTCACTAAATAATTCACTAAATTCGTAATCTACTAAATAAAGATAAAGGAGCGTAAATGTAAATTACATAGCAAGAAGACAATAACAAATATAAATACCTTGTAGAATCTTCCAGAATTTCGACCCAAAATTCAAATACGTGATTCTTCAAGTACTAGTTCCTTCATAGTTTTATTTTTTATGCCCAGGTTTTTAACTTGTTCTTATATAGACCAGAGAAAACAAATTCCTATCAGATTGATTTTCATTACATGTTCTTTTTATATAAAAATGCAATATCATGAGTCACTATTTGAAAGAAGAAGAAAGAAAGGATAGTATACTCAATAATGCATATCTCATCATGGCCTTCAAATAGAAGTTATGAATATCACATGGTGCCAACAACTATGAAAATTACTTGAAAACTCTCTCCTAACATTGACTTTCTATGAGGCAATGGCATGATCAGATCTATATAACTTGTCAAGATACAACAATAATGTCTGATCATGAAAGCTTTGCTCATTATATGTCTTTAGAATATGTAACATATTCAAATGAAAACTTTGTCCAACAATTCTACTATAGATTACCTCTCACATTTTAAGTATCTGCACTTTCCAGGCACCCCATCATATTCCAATCTCATATATGCAAAAGTTAGTTGTAACAAAAACATGTTGTTTTCACCTGATAGAGAAGAAACTAAGCACAGATGCATTGGTCCTTCCTCCTCTCCTTGCATAGAATCCTAGTTATATATCATCACTGAAATGCAGCATAACGCCTAGGGCCTAGTCATCATCATCGTCGTTGTTGTCATCATCATCATCATCCTCCTCCTCCACATCACCAACAACAACACCATCACTGCGTTAGAAGTATAGAAAGGTAAACAAAATGAAAGCTGGAGTATTATTAAATTTTTCTCCTATCATCATCATCATCATCATCCTCCTCCATATCTTTCTCCTAACAGAAACTTGGTCACTAAATAATTCACTAAATTCGTAATCTACTAAATAAAGATAAAGGAGCGTAAATGTAAATTACATAGCAAGAAGACAATAACAAATATAAATACCTTGTAGAATCTTCCAGAATTTCGACCCAAAATTCAAATACGTGATTCTTCAAGTACTAGTTCCTTCATAGTTTTATTTTTTATGCCCAGGTTTTTAACTTGTTCTTATATAGACCAGAGAAAACAAATTCCTATCAGATTGATTTTCATTACATGTTCTTTTTATATATAAAATGCAATATCATGAGTCACTATTTGAAAGAAGAAGAAAGAAAGGATAGTATACTCAATAATGCATATCTCATCATGGCCTTCAAATAGAAGTTATGAATATCACATGGTGCCAACAACTATGAAAATTACTTGAAAACTCTCTCCTAACATTGACTTTCTATGAGGCAATGGCATGATCAGATCTATATAACTTGTCAAGATACAGCAATAATGTCTGATCATGAAAGCTTTGCTCATTATATGTCTTTAGAATATGTAACATATTCAAATGAAAACTTTGTCCAACAATTCTACTATAGATTACCTCTCACATTTTAAGTATCTGCACTTTCCAGGCACCCCATCATATTCCAATCTCATATATGCAAAAGTTAGTTGTAACAAAAACATGTTGTTTTCACCTGATAGAGAAGAAACTAAGCACAGATGCATTGGTCCTTCCTCCTCTCCTTGCATAGAATCCTAGTTATATATCATCACTGAAATGCAGCATAACGCCTAGGGCCTAGTCATCATCATCGCCGTTGTTGTCATCATCATCATCATCCTCCTCCTCCACATCACCAACAACAACACCATCACTGCGTTAGAAGTATAGAAAGGTAAACAAAATGAAAGCTGGAGTATTATTAAATTTTTCTCCTATCATCATCATCATCATCCTCCTCCTCCATATCTTTCTCCTAACAGAAACTTGGTCACTAAATAATTCACTAAATTCGTAATCTACTAAATAAAGATAAAGGAGCGTAAATGTAAATTACATAGCAAGAAGACAATAACAAATATAAATACCTTGTAGAATCTTCCAGAATTTCGACCCAAAATTCAAATACGTGATTCTTCAAGTACTAGTTCCCTTCATAGTTTTATTTTTATGCCCAGGTTTTTAACTTGTTCTTATATAGACCAGAGAAAACAAATTCCTATCAGATTGATTTGCATTACATGTTCTTTTTATATATATAAAATGCAATATCATGAGTCATTATCAGATTTAAAAGAAGAAGAAAGAAAGGAGAGTATACTCAATAATGCATATACTTCAATAATGCTTCAGAGAAAAAATAAGAAGCCTCGTAGCATGTGGAGGTATACGGGACTATGAAGGCGCGTAGCATGTTAAGAAGCCTCGTATGACAGAAGGATGTAATTGTGTTGGGTGTGCATAGAGAAAACAGAAGCTGAAAACATGGTGCCAACAACTATGAAAATTACTTGAAAACTCTCTCCTAACATTGACTTCCTATGAGGCAATGGCATGATCAGATCTATATAACTTGTCGAGATACAGCAATAATGTCTGATCATGAAAGCTTTGCTCATTATATGTCTTTAGAATATGTAACATATTCAAATGAAAACGTTGTCCAACAATTCTACTATAGATTACCTCTCACATTTTAAGTATCTGCACTTTCCAGGCACCCCATCATATTCCAATCTCATATATGCAAGCAGCAGATCCACTCAGATCACATTTTGGAACCAGAATTTTAGTTTTGTCCAAAATGTGATCTGAGTTCATTATAAAAATATGTGCACCAGATCCAGATGTGAAACTGGTGATTGGAAGTGCAGAAAAATATGTGTAGACTTTACAGTAAACCATAAGTCTTGATAAGACTTCAGAGAAAAAATAAGAAGCCTCGTAGCATGTGGAGGTATACGGGACTATGAAGGCGCGTAGCATGTTAAGAAGCCTCGTATGACAGAAAGATGTAATTGTGTTGGGTGTGCATAGAGAAAACAGAAGCTGAAAGAGTTGTGTGTGAAACACTTACTTTTTCCACTGTAATTGTGTTGGGTGTTGTGGAATTTGTCTGGTAAGAAAGAGTACATATTGGTTACTGAATAAAATCTAAGTGCTAAATTGTTGTAATAATTTCAGAGTGCAATATGAACAACACGACACTGCTAAATAAATCAGCCTAAAGCAGTTATGAAGCATTGTGGTAAAACTTGATGATCATATAACAAGAACAGAACACTAATTAAATGTTTTGTAATCGGTGCCAAATAAAAAAATGCAAAAGTTAGTAGTTGTAACAAAAACATGTTGTTTTCATCTGATAGAGAAGAAACTAAGCACAGATGCATCGGTCCTTCCTCCTCTCCTTGCATAAAATCCTAGTTATATATCATCACTGAAATGCAGCATAACCCCTAGGGCCTAGTCGTCATCATCATCATCATCATCATCATCATCATCATCATCCTCCACATCACCAACAACAACACCATCACTGCGTTAGAAGTATAGAATGTTAAACAAAATGAAAGCTGGAGTATTATTAAATTTTAGTAAATGAAAGATAGATATATACGCAAAAGATATATACATTACCATATAAGTTGAAAGTTTAGGTTGCCAAGTCCTGTTGTTCCTGGAGGATGCTACTTGCTGAGTTTTTGACAGAGTCCGTGCACTCACGCAATTCGATTTTCTCAAGGGTGTCAATTCCCCCAATCTCAATAGGAATCTCCTTCAGATGTTCGCAATATTCAATACCCAGGTGCTTGAGTTGAGGGAAGTGGGTTTCATCAGCTATCCAATTCTCCAATTTCGACCACACGAGCCGGAGATATTGTAGGTTGCAGAATTCACCTTCAGATGGCTCCCATGTTGAACTTTCAAACGAACAATACCAAAGTTGCATGGAAACTCAAGTTGGTTCGAGTCCCACCAGTTGTAACAGTTTTTACGCCTCAGAAATGCAGCATAACCCCTAGGGCCTAGTCATCATCATCGTCGTTGTCATCATCATCATCCTCCTCCTCCACATCACCAACAACAACACCATCACTGCGTTAGAAGTATAGAAAGGTAAACAAAATGAAAGCTGTAGTATTATTAAATTTTAGTAAATGAAAGATAGATACATACGCAAAAGATAGATACATTACCATATAAGTTGAAAGTTTAGGTTGCCAAAGTCACGTTGTTCCTGGAGGATTCTCCTTGCTGAGTTTTTGACAGACTCCGTGCACCATTTCAATTCGATTTTCTCAAGGGTGTCAATTCCCCCAATCTCAACAGGAATCTCCTTCAGATGTTCGCAGTCCACAATACCCAGGTGATTGAGTTGAGGGAAGTGGGTTTCATCCGCTATCCAATTCTCCAATTTCGTAATAGCGAGACAGAGATATTGTAGGTTGCAGAATTCACCTTCACATTGCTCCCATCTTGAACTTTCAAACGAACAATTAATAAGTATGAGAAGTTGGAGATTTGGAAGGGCACCGATGCTGCTCATAAATGCCCATGTTAACTTCTCGGCATGATAGATGTACAACTCTCTTAGGGTTTGTGGGAATATGGGATTCAGGTATCTGGCACGGTACACCGTGAGTTCTTCCAGTTTAGGGAAGCTGGTGAGATCAATGTTTGGCTCACTCTCCCAATCACTACCGTCAATATATAAACTCTTTAAACTGGGAAGTTTTCCAAGCAATTGGGTAACTATTCCTACAGGTACATACTCTAGGCTCTGTAGAGTTTCTCCACAACTCACGCTTAATGGAACAGCACGGCCGTAGTTGATGATATCGAGCTGGACGTGTCTAAGTTGTGGAAGACAAAATATTCCCACTGGGAATTTTTTTTTTCCCCAACTAATGGGCAAGATGAGGGTTTGTAAATTCTTAAGTACACCTATGCTCACTGATTCAATTTCAAAGGTACTACCTTCACGACCTAAGGCAAGATATTTCAAGTTAATTAACTTCAGTATCTCTTTCGGAAATTCTTTGAACTCTATATCATATAGATCTAATGTCTTCAGTAACGATAGCTCAAACTTACTTTTAGGAAATACGAGCTCATCTCCATAACCAATTAATTGAAATGAATGAGCTTGAGTCATTAGATCCGTACAACAAGTCAAATCACCAATGCGTTTAGAAGAAGCAACACAAACACGACGTAGGCACAACGCATCTACCGGCTCTCCCACTCTTTTGGCAAAAATGAACTTTTTTTCTTCAGCTTTCCTCATGCATAGATCTCTCAACAGATCGTGTATGCCATATGAGAAGACTGTCTCACCAAATGACCTCTGACGGACAAAAATTAAATCTCTGTCAACGAGGGCATTTAGGTGTGACTCAGCAACTTCTTCTCGACTTCTATCTTTGACTGGGTTTAGAAATCCCTCTGCAACCCACAACCTGATTAGTCTTAAGGCTTTGATTGCATGATCTTCAGGGAATGCACCAATGTAGAGTAAACTTTTGTCCTCTCACAAAACTTTTGTCCTCTAAGCTCGTGACATGGATCCACCAATCACCTTAATTGCCACTACAAGACATACCGACCATCCGTCGCTAAAATCGGCCGATCGGTCGCTAAATACCGCTAGCGACCGATCGGTATTTTTAGCAACGGATAAATTCGTCGTCGCTAAAGCGTTGGTCGCTAGCGAATTTAGCGACCGATGAGAAATCCGTCGCGAATTTGCGACGGATTAGCGACGGAAAATAAGGTTGACTTTTAGCAACCGATGACTTATCCGTTGCTAAAGTCACCGGACTTTTAGCGAAAGTCCGGGACTTTTAGCGACGGATAAGGCTTATCCGTCGCTTTATATAGCGACGGATGAGCCCATCGGTTGCTAAATTTTTTTTTTTTTTTTTTTTTTAATTTTTTAGATATAATAATGAGACTCAAAATCAAATGCAACCTGTTTAGTTAAGCAACATGTTACAGAAATTCTATAGACCAAATAAACCAAAAAATAATCCAAAAAAATCATAATAAATGTACCAAAACCCTCCATACATATAATAATAATCATACGTACACAATACTAATCCAAAATAATATCATAGTGTACACAGTATTCATGTAGAAAATAGTAAATAGAGTCGAAAAGGATAGGGGATCATGGAGAGGTAGGTGGGGAAGGTGGATCCATCCCCAGCTTCGCATACAGCTGAGCAAACATATTATCATATTGAGCCTGCTTCGCAGCTAGCCTCTTCACCTCCTCATCCCTCTCCTGCAACTGAAGTAAGAGGGTCTGCTCTCGAGCGGAAGCTGCTGCTGCTGCTGAAGATGATGAAGATGTACTGGCACGGGAACGACGAGTCGGCCTCGAGTCCAATTCAGGGACGGCTGCTGCACTCCCAAGTCCCAAGCGACGGCCCTTCTCGTCTGGAGGATTCACTTCGAGGAAAATGGTATTCATTTCCTCAACAGTGAGATCCTGATCACGAATCCTGTCCTCGTAGGCCGTCTGAAATTATAAATCAAGAGTATAAGGTGTTAGTTATGTTGTTAATTAGTTATGAAATCATCAGTATTTAATAAACACATGTATTGTAGATACTTACCGCAATTGTTTTGGCCTCGTCACACAACCACTGTCCGTCCTTGGCCTTCTGAGATCTCGAGAACAGGGTGAATAGGAGACTCTCCTTATCCTTCAACTGAATGACACATGAAAGCACTGGCTGCCACCCTCTTGCGGTGGGACCATTCTGTTCCGTATTATCGAACTGAGTACTTTAGCAGCGTGCTCCCCATACAAACTGTGAAGAACAGGTAAGTCAATAGTGACAAGGTTAGTTCGGTATATATATATTAAAAGTTCGTAAATCAGTTAATGCCTAATACTTACTTCTCTCCATTGGGGTAAAGGACAGGGCGACCATTCCACATAAGACCATCTTCCGGCCTTTGAAAGGGACAACCGTCGTCTGGAACGTGGGCCCACGGGTCGTGGAGGGAGGAATGAGGAGTCGATCCCCTGCTCGACCCAGGTGGAGTCCCTAAAACAGTAGGGGAGCCCTGATCGGTCTCCGATCCGTCGGTATAATTACCTATATTTATCTATATTTCCATTATACTTGTACAATATTCATAATAATAACTAATTACAATACACTATAATTACATATATTTTTCATTATAATTATGCAATTTGCATTATAGTAACAACTACCAATACACTATAATTACCTATATTTATCTTTCTATTTCCATTATACTTATGGAATTTTCATTATAATAAAAACTTGCAATACACTATAATTACCTATATTTATCTATATTTTCATTATATTTATACAATTTTCATTATAATAACTAATTACAATACACTATAATTACTCATATTTCCATTATAATTATACTTATGCAATTTTCAAATCTAATTAGTATATCCCAAACAAACTACACTAATTGAACAAAACTAACTACGTAGATAATCCCAAACATAATTGAACCCGATTGAAATCCTAAAGATAATCAAACCCAATTCAAATCTCAAACATAATCGAACCCACTACATCCCAAAACATCCCAATTGAACAATACTAACATCAAAACTAGCTAATAAACCATAAAACACTTCAAAATTGAAAAAATACCAAATTTACAAAAGTTAGATTTCGAGATTAGTACCTTTAATTGCGGAATAAATAGAACAACCCACTTCAAATTGAATGTCTCACTACGTTCCTTGTTTAATTGGCTTCGATTTGACACCAAGATTGGAAGAAATGATGGAGTATAAGAGAAGATTGGAATTGGAGATAAGAAGTGAGAAAAATGGAGAAGAAGAGAGAAGAGAGCAGAAATGCGTCTCTGCTTGTCGTCCGCCGGTGTTGAAGACAGCTAAACAACGACCGATCGGTCGCTAAACAGCGACGGATGACGTCATCCGTCGCTATATTTAAAAAACCTTTTTCTTTTTTTTTTCTTGGGTCAACGTTTAGCGACGGATGACTCATCGGTCGCTAAATAGCGACGGATGAAGTCCATCGGTCGCTAATTATAGCAACGGATGATTTATCCGTCGCTATATTTAAAAAACCTTTTTCTTTTTTTTTTCTTGGGTCAACGTTTAGCGACGGATGACTCATCGGTCGCTAAATAGCGACGGATGAAGTCCATCGGTCGCTAAATATAGCAACGGATGATTTATCCGTCGCTATTTTTCGACGGATGACTCATCCGTCGCAAATACTTCACGCCCTAGTACGAATTGAGTTTGTCCGTCGCTAGTGGCAATTTATCCGTCGCTAATTCACCGATCGGTCGCTAATAGTAGCGACGGATCGATCGGTTGCTAAGTTCGGTTGCTGATTTCTGTTTTTCATTGCATGCAAGAGGCAACCTTCCACATTTTCTCACAATCTCACGGGCAATTCCTTCTAATTCACTTGGGCACTTCTCGCCCAGATGCACAATTTTTTCAAAGAATTTCCAACTATCTTCCTCGCTGAGTAGTTGCACCTCATGTCTCTTGGGACTAACATAATCCGCCACCCCGTTCTCCCGTGTAGTCAAAATGATCCGACTCCGATTGTTGTTATCTGGAGCACACGTACGGATATCATCCCACACCATGGAACTCCAAACGTCGTCTAGTACAATCAAGTATCTTCTAGAAAATAACATTTCGTACAATTCAACTTTGAGTTCTTTAGTTTCCTTCTCACTAGTATTATAACCTAGAAGGCTTAGAAGAACTTGTCGTTGATCATACTCTTGTGATATAGTTGCCCATAAACATTTATCAAAGTGATTACTAGAAGAATACTGATGGTAAAGTTTACGGGCCAGAGTAGTCTTACCAATTCCCCCCATGCCAGGGGGATGATCTCGAGTGTAGGAGATTGTGAAGTGAGCCGATCACGTAGTTCGATCAAACACTTGTCCACTCCAACCAACACGTGATCATCGGGAATCAAATTACTCGGATCACGCCTTAAATGGATCGCCGCAGTTGTTTTTTCTGATTGACCAATCTCCGCCTCGATCTTGATCATTTCTGCGGCCGCGAAACTAAACGCCTCGCAGACTTGGGTCAAGTCAGGTGGGGAAATCATGAAACTTTGACCAACTACTGGATTTGACAGAACCTGAGCTTTAATGTAGGACTCAAGTGTGTCTTCAGCATGTTCGGCAGCATCCCGGATTTGATCCTCAAAAGTTTCTATTTCATCCTGAATAGCTGGAGTAGACTCATCAAGAAAGTCGCTCAAGAAAGAGACTTTTTCTAAGAGAAATTGGATCTGTGGGATCTTTTCACTATCAAGAACCCAATTTTGATCGTATTGTTCAGGGTGCAGGATTTGATGGAGGAGTTCAACAAGGGAACCTAGACAGAAGGCCATGGCTTAGAACTGGTTAAATGAATTTTCGTGGAGATCGATCTGGGAACAGTATGGTTGTATGGGAAATGATGATCAGCTTAGAGATACACTGAAGAGATGGTGGTTGCAAATGCAAAGTTCTTTCCAGCTACACCTAATCAAATAAGTACTCAGTGTGGAGTGAATTATGATCAAAGTTCTTTATTAGGCTGTTTACACTTTTGACTATAGTGGATGATTAATTTACATAAAGAGAGAATTTTGTGGACCAAATTAATGCTTTAACAGGCTGTTTGCTCTCACTTCTGATTATAGTGGATGATTAATTTACATAAAGAGAGGCCATTATGCACTTTTGACCAAGTTAATCATGCTTTATCTGGATTTGAGATCGTAGTGAACTTATTTTCATCTTGGGACGCGTTATGTTATTATTTTATTTTATGTTATTAGACGCGTTATTTTATTTTATTTTCATCGGGACAGTGATGGACGTGTTGTTGCCTGGAAATGCACTTCTCATCAACATGTTTCCAGTCCTGAAGTAGCAGAGGCTCTTGCGGCTCGGACAACAGTTAAATTAGCACAAGAACTGAGTCTTTCTCGTATTATTGTTGAAGGGGACTGCGTGAACCTGATAAATCAGTTAATTAGTAGGGATACTTCTTTCTCTCTGTGTGGCAACTTAGTTGAGGAAATCAAGAGTTTAGGCTTTTCTTTTATGAGTTGTACGTTTGTGTCCGTCCGTAGGACATGTAACGAAATAGCTCACCGTCTGGCTAAGCATATAGGGGCCGATGGTGTTGGCTTCACTAGACTGCCTTTTCAGGATGATTGATGTAATCTCTTCGATTATCAATATATGATAATATTTTCACTCAAAAAAAAAAAAAAGACGCGTTAGGTACAATACGTTTTTGACGACCCATCTTATTCCACCATAATTAAACTACCATTTGTAAAGATTCGAAACTACCATACCATCCAGAGATATGTTCTTCCATATCTTTCTCTGAACAGATACTTGATCACTAAATAATTAACTAAGTTCGTAATCTACTAAATAAAGATAATAAAGATAAAGGGGCGTAAATGTAAATTACATAGCAAGAAGATAATACTCACAAATATAATAAATACCTTGTAGAATCATCTTCCATAATATTCGACCCAAAATTCAAACACGTGATTCTTCAAGTACCAGTTCCATCATAGTTATATTTTTTAAGCCAGGTTTTTTACTTGTTCTTATATATATAGACCAGAGAAAAACAAAATTCCTATTAGATTGATTTGCATTACATGTTCTTTTTATACATAAAGTGCAATATCATGAGTGCATACTTCACAAATGATTCTCGCAGTATGAATGTTCACATAGTTGCATACTTCACATTACTTGAAAGGCAGTAGCCTAATCCAAATCCAGGGCCACATAGGTTTTCATGTATTTCATGACCGCATAGTTATCTCAACCATGCTTTGCTAAAATGTCCCACAACGAAATCCTCAAAGTGCTGCATATATATGACCCAAATCAGTAAAACAATGTTAAATAACGTCTTCATGACATGGAAAACAAAGAAAAATAAAACAATTGTCTTTAGTTGAAGGTGCATAGTGCAAGCCACAAGGCATTTGAAATCAAACTATTGTTGTTATTAAGAGGTATAATTCAAGGCATTTGGAAAGCTCGCAACGGGTATTGTTTCAAGAATGAAGAATGGACGGCTTCACAGGTGGTGGACAAAATCAAGATTGTTCTTTGGCAGTGGTTAAGAAGCAAAGGAGGTGTTCATTTAGAGTATAACCTTGCCATGTGGTTGCTTTACCCTGATCCATAAATGTTGGAGGAATATTTGAAGAGATCTGTGGGTTCTGAAGTCGATGTTTTTGCTGCTGTTACTGGGCTTATTGCGGTTTTTTGGAGCTATTAAGAGGTTACTGTTTTTGTTTCTTTATTGCCGCTGCTGGGTGTATATTGTTGCTTGCTAGTCGCTTAATTATGTTCCAGGTGTGGGGTTTTAATTGATTCTTAGATCACTGCTCTTTCTGAGCCTTGAGGGGAATATCATGTGTCATCTTCTAGTCTGTGATTGTTACGTGTCCCGATGGAGTTCATTACCTTTCGTTTTCAGGCTAAGTTACCTAAACTTGGAACCAAAGATTTCCACTACATCGGACTTAACTAGAGGTGCTTTTACTTCGTCATCCCTCTACTCTTGGCATCTTGCTAGTAAGATGACATACTAGACGACGGGGATGGTTAAGTTTCGACACGGACATAACGGGCTAGAGGATCGAACATGCTTTTATTCTCCTCATGGTTTTGGGTAGAGTTGTTGGTTTAAGGTTTTCGTTGTAGTGCATCCCTTATGCACGCATTTCTTGTATTTGTACATTTCATTTGCTATTTCAAAAAAAAAAAAAAAAAAAAAAGGCATTTGAAATGACAAAATATATATCATCGTCATGGAACTGTTGAAATCCACAAGTAAAAGTAATTCACACTTCCATGTCAACCTATCTAGGGGATGTCTCTAATTACAAAGGTTTAGTTAGCCTATTTAAGGAAGGTAAATAATGTACATGCTACATACACTCCTAAATTATAGGGAGAAAGATATAGCATAATCATTTCATTTGACACCGCATAATAAACCAAAGCCAAACCAGTAAAACAATGTTAATGAATAGGGAGACAGAGATAAGTAAAATAAATAAATGTGTCTTTAATTAGTTAACGGTGGATGGTGCAACTGTTGGAATCTACGAGCAGAAACAGTTCCATGTTAGTCCTAATTTGAGGATGCTACTCGCGCAGTTCATAGTTTGCGGGTTTAATTTGCCTAACATAGATAATGGCAGAATGCAGAGGGCTTAGGGATGTAGTTGATGACTTACAATTACACCAAGAAGCTCACACCGGATAGAAAATGCCTGGTGCAAAGTTCTCGACTTCTCGGTAACTGAAACTGAGTCGACACACATCTCAATTATGGATGTGCAAAGGCTGAAGATCTAAACCCTGAATCTTCAAGTCATGATGTGGTGTCGAAACTAATACCAGAAATACACAGTTTCGATTATTAAAGTGTGTGGCTAATCACCAGAGTTTTTTTTTTTTTTTTTCCTACTGTCAGAAAGGTATGCATGAGTATAAAAGGTTGCAAAATGTTTAAAGGCGAAATGCAGGAAACCAGCTGTGGTGTATTCAAATGTACCAAGAGAAGTAGAGTCAGGCAAGTCTAATCTTAACAATGAGCAGTTAAAAATACAGCAAGATATGCTCGACCAACATTGAGTGGAATTCCAGAAGTGGTCAACTCTGGAGTAGGTTTTAAAGCAACGCCGCGCCGGAAGACTCATTGGTTGCAACTAGGAGACAGTGGTAACAGTTTTTTACATGCTAGTTTACGTGATAATACTAGAAATAACGGTTTTACAAGACTTTGCTGGGGAGATAGCCATAACAGGAAAAACTGATACAGATGAAGAGATCAAAATCGGAGCTTCAACAGCTCCGATCAGAGAGCTGACTTTAGATAAGAGCATTGTGCGAGATGACAATGGAGGCCACGCTTGTGGAGGACAGAGTGAACACGTGTAATTGCGTATATCATATTATCACTCTCTCTCTCTCTTCTTCTTTTTTCTTTTGGGAAAATACTGTTTGGCTTTTTCAAAATTATAATAAAAGTGAAAGTAGTATACTTTTTTATTCTTTATGGCAACGATTGGGAGTGAAAGATAGCTTATTCCCCTACACGAGTTTGATTAAGTGATAATAGCTAATGATTCAAGTGTGCTGTGGTTTTCGCTTATTTTTGTTTCCTTTGTTATGCAGTTATACTGTGATTATATACAAAGAAGTCCATCTTGATGAACTTCATAATACTTGACCACACTATCAATTTCATTCATGTGATTCGAGGGCTAAGAAAATAGACAAGTAAAATCATAAAGCCTCCTGGTTCTAAGGTAACATATTGTATTCGTCGCCTTAATAAAGAAAACAGCGCGAGAGAAAGAGCAGAGGGTACTAACATTAACATTTGTGATGAAGTGGCAAAGTTCACACTTAATAGACGGAGCTCCAGCTGGATACATCAACGTGGTATGAGTAAAATTATTAGGCGGTGGCAGCGGTGGTGGTGCTGCTGCAGGTGCACCTGTACGACCATCATCTTAAGTATATTAACTGAAGAAATTTTTAACTCGTGCATGCATGTAGAAGTACAACTTAACAGTGACCAAACAAATATTGAATAGGGAATTCAAATCAACAACATGCTTTTGGTATCTCAACGAATTATTTCACTAGACAGGATATATGAAACAAACAAAATAAATGCAGGCTAGTACACCACATTGTCAAACAAGTCATCACACAACAATCCGAACCAAAACAACTTAATAACAATTTGCTAAAAAGATGTTAAATGTGATATTTTCACTAAGCGACATGGTTCAATGAAATAATAGTAGAAAGACACGAAATAACAGAGAAGAACAGCGAAACCCAATTTCAAACAAGTGTTCCCCAAATCAAAAGAATAATAAGATAATAGCAATCCATCGCACAACACATCTTGTTTGTCATATGCTATACAATATTCAGGCAGATATATCTATCGAACTTTGATATAACTCAAAGAAACAAAGATTACGACTAACTGTAATGCAGATAATCAACTATACATGGGTAGGCTCAATGCATCGATGCAACGTATACAAGCTAAACTCAAATCTCAGTTACAAACAAGGTCAATGACACCTGAACATAACTCAAAAACAAAGATTATGTCTAAGGTCTTACTGTAATGCAGATGATCAACTATGCAGAGTTAGGCCAATACCAGCTGGAGGAACACCCGTGTGACCGTACTGCATAAGGTGCAGCGCACATTGGAAGCTCCTCTTGGGTATAAAAAGCAGGACAGTCCTACACCCACTGCACACAAGCTAGCTCTGCATATCTACCCGAACCCGAAAACCGAAACATAAACACCACGTACAACACAATCATCAAATGTTAGATAAAATACTAATAATTCAAAGATATAACAATACAATTCATCAGAAACAGAAACAGATTTAAATCAAACCGCCTTTTGGTAGAAAAATCGAGGCCTGTGCTTGCACAGTTTCCTTAAAGCAGTTACGCCCTCTCACCTATGGTGCTTAGAGACGTCGAGCGCTTGCCTCCCAGGATACAACGATCAACTAAAACTACTAGCCGCACAAGCTAGCAGTTTCCGGCGAACTGGAACTGGTGCTCGGTTTATGCAGAAAAGGAATGAAAGAAGAACAGTGAGAAGAAGGCTTTTTTTTTTTTTTTTTTGGTTTTTTTCTCACTGATTCTGAGACCACTATTAATAGGTGAGGAAACAAGTAGTAACAGCTGCAGAACTTAATTTCCGTAACTGTTGGCTACAAATGCAGGTTTTGAATACTGCATTATTGTTTCTGTAACTCCTAAGCAGTTACAAAACTTGAATTTGAACTCAAAAGTTTCTGGAAGGGACCGGTTGCAAAACGAAGCTCGCGCGAGCCGGGCGGTTTTAGTTCAAACCAGTCCGGCATTCGCGCCTCACGTCGTGCACGCACACAAGTTCACTAGATCGTTTACAAATCTGGCCAGGATTTGCACCCCCCCTGCGCGCCCGCGTAGAGAGTTCTCGAGACATCTAGCTATTCAACTTGAACATCAAGTGTAAGCTCTTATCTTATATACTAGTGAAACCTTTTGCATTTTTCCAATGTGGGATAAACCCACTCAAGCTTCCAACTTTGAGCAATTCTTCCTCACTAACCCAAGGTCCGTTTTGGGCATACAATATATCAATTCGAAGCTCTCATTTCATAGCTTTCGACTATATATCTACTTTTCTCAATTAACACGTAATTAAGAAATGGTCTCTATGTAAATATGTCCCTCTAGACATTATTTACTTCATTGTTTTCTTCAATATTTTCCAACAATCCCCCACATGAAGAAAAATTCATGTTGCACAATCCAACGATCGATACCTGCATAGGATAGGTAGGTGTTACCACCTTTGAACCCTCCCTTGTAAGAATACACCTTCTTTACTAGCTAACAGTAGACGCGATGTCCTTGAACTGATCTGCCATTCGTGTAAACGATAGTGCATGCCACACAGGTTCTCTCTAGCATCGTTCCGTTCTCATGGTTGTGTTCATTTTGGCCATGAAACACCTTCCCTGGTTCTGCAAGAGTATTCAAGAATTTGGGATCTAATTCTTGTTGAAGCGGCCCACACTTCACTCTCACATAGGTGATTCTTTAACACGTGTAATCAAATTACTAGTAAGAATCATTAAAACCCAGATGGTTACCCTCTTTACACTTGGTCATTGTATAGGTAAGCCCCCACAATGAACTCCTCGTTAATACAATTAGGTTGTCCCATTGAACCTAGATCTTGGGATCTCTAGTCAACTAGGTTGGGTTTTCCTTCGTACCAACATTAGTCAAAGTCTTCAATCCCATTCCAGCAGAAGACTTTGCTACCATCTCACGACATAACCCTTTGGTTAATGGATCCGCCAAATTATCTTTAGACTTTACGTAGTCTATCGAGATAACACCAGTCGTGAGAAGTTGTCTAATGGACTTATGTCTTCGACGAATGTGTCTAGACTTACCATTATACAAGTTACTTTTTGCTCTACCAATAGCAGATTGGCTATCACAATGCAAACATATAGCTGGCACAGGCTTAGGCCAACTTGGAAGACTTTCTAAAAATATGCGTAGCCATTCGGCTTCCTTTGCGCATGAGTCTAACGCAACGAACTCTGCTTCCATCGTGGATCTTGTTATCACAGTTTGTTTAGAAGATTTCCAAGAAACAGAAGCACCTCCAAAGGTAAAGACATACCCACTAGTAGCCTTTGCATTCTTGAAATCAGTGATCCAGTTTGCATCAGCATATCCTTCTAGCACAGCCGGATATCTAGTATACTGTAGCCCACAATCACGAGAAAACCTCAAGTACTTCAGTACTCTCATTATAGCTTTCCAGTGACTCGGTCCTGGATTTTTCGTGTACCGGCTCAGTTTACTTACAACAAAGGCAAGATCAGGCCTTGTGCAGTTCATCAAGTACATTAGGCTTCCGATTATTCTAGAGTATTCAACTTGAGATACTCCCTCGCCATTGTTCTTTGCAAGATGAACACTTGAATCGAATGGTGTTCTAGCCAATTCAGAATCATCCTTGTTAAATTTCTCTATAATCTTGTCCACATAGTGAGCTTGGCTCAACATCACCCCATCGGGTGTTCTGAGAATTTTAATCCCAAGGATTACATCAGCTAGTCCCATATCTTTCATATCAAACCGGGATCTCAGCATGTCCTTCGTGGACTTGACCATCTTGTCATTACTTCCAATGATAAGTATATCATCTACATAGAGACATAAGATGACATATCCACTATCAGACTCTTTGATATAGATACACTTATCACTTTCATTAATAATGAATCCATTTGACATCATGACATTATCGAATTTTTCATGCCACTGTTTTGGTGCTTGTTTCAAGCCATACAACGACTTCACCAACTTACAAACCTTATTTTCCTGACCAGGTGCAGAAAACCCTTCAGGTTGTTCCATATAGATCTCTTCTTCTAAATCACCATTTAGAAAAGCAGTCTTTACATCCATTTGATGAACATCAAGATTGCGCAAAGAAGCAAACGCAATGATCATTCGAATGGATGTTATTCTAGACACGGGAGAGTATGTGTCAAAATAGTCTTGACCATATTTCTGGCGATAACCCTTAATCACCAACCTGGCTTTATACTTATCAATAGTTCCATCAGGTTTCAATTTCCTCTTGAAAATCCACTTGTAACCTAGTGGTTTGCTTCCTTGCGGAAGATCCACTAGCTCCCAAGTATGATTTTGCAAGATAGATTGAATCTCACTATTGATAGCTTCCTTCCACAAAGGTCCTTCCGTTGAGGTCACAGCCTCTTGATAAGTTTGAGGTTCACTTTCAAGCATAAAAGTAGTTACGTAATCAGGACCCCAATTTTTGGCAATTTTCACACGTTTGCCTCGTCTTGGTTCCACCTCTTGTTCTTCAGTCTCTTCATCCTTCTCTTGTGTTTCCTCGTGTGTTCGTTTAGAAGAGCTGCTAGCAACATCTTCTAACTGTTTACACGGGAACACATCCTCAAAAAATGAAGCATTACGAGACTCCATTATCGTATTCTTGTGTATATCAGAAATTTCAGATTTCACCACTAAGAATCGATAGGCACTACTGTTGTGTGCATATCCGATAAAAATGCAATCAACAGTCTTGGGTCCTATTTTTACCTTTTTAGGCAAAGGAACCATCACTTTTGCAAGACAACCCCACACTCGCAAGTGTTTATATGAAGGTATTCTTCCATGCCACAACTCATAAGGGCTCTTGTCAGACTTCTTTTTGGGAACTTTATTTAAAATGTAGTTTGCTGTCAAAACAGCTTCCCCCCACATTCCTTGGTTCATTCCAGAAGTGATCAACATGGCATTCATCATTTCTTTCAAAGTACGATTTTTCCTTTCAGCTATGCCATTTTGTTGTGGTGAATAAGGAGCAGTGGTTTCATGTTTTATACCACTTGAGGCACACAATTGTTCAAGTGGTGAGAACTATCCAGCAGATCGAGTCATTATTGTAATTCATTGCAGCAAGATTGAATCTTTAAGAAAACCAATATGAATGAAGAAAAGAAATCGGATAAACATTTCTTGAATTGATAAAAAAAATAAATAATCCAGAGAAAGTAAGTACTCATCTATCCCAAAAACTCATCTCCATGTGTTGATTTCTTCTTTCTCACTACTCCATTATTATAGTTTTTCCTTCTTTTTTTTTTTTTAGTATTTTTAAAGATCCTGCATTTTATTGGAAAGCTAAGTCATGTCATGTTTTGATTTATCCTTTTGCTTAGAGTCGATCCTCTGGATTCAAAACTAAAACCTTTATAAGTAATCATCACCTTAAGGTGTTTTCGTCTCATTTGCAGTCGACTTTAGTTTCCCTATCTCTCAACCTTTGCCTATTCCTTCCTGCGTGTGTTTGGTTGTTAGTGATTTCTTCACGCTTAACTCGACAGCAGTCCCGCTACACCGTCACCATGGTAATAACAAATATAAATACCTTATAGATCTTCCATAATTTTCGACCCAAAATTCAAACACGTGATGCTTCAAGTACCAGTTCCATCATAGTTATATATTTTAAGCCCAGGTTTTGACTTGTTCTTATATAGACCAGATTGAGTTGCATTACATGTTCTTTTTATATATATAATGCAATATCATGAGTCACTATCAGATTGGGAAAAAAAAGGGATAACATACTCAATAATGCATATCTCATCATGGCCTTAAAATAGCAGCCATGAATATCACATGGTGAGTGCCAACAACCGTGAAAATTATTTGAAAAAAATCTCTCCTAACATTGACTTTCTATGAGGCAATGGCATGATCAGATTTAGATAACTTGATAAGAGCAACAAGAAGTTTCAGAAACTTGTCAAGATATAGCAATAATGTCTGATCATGTATTGTTCTTCATACTCGTTATATTTTCATGCAAATTCTGCTATGGATTTCATGAAAGCTTTGCTCAGTATATGTCTTTAAAATATGTAACACATTCAAATGAAAACTTTGTGCAATGTATGTACAACCATTCTACTAAAGATTACCTCTCACAGTTTAAGTATCTGCACTTTCCAGGCAGCCCTTCATATTCCAATCTCATACAAGCAGCAGAACAAAATCCCAGATGGCTGAACTCGACATCAGCTAAGCCCCGGTTTGTCGTAACGCCATATAAAGCGATTGAAATCCGTGCTGCTGTCCTCTGCAGCAAGCAGAATGGTTTCCAAATCAGGGTCAAGAGCGGAGGTCACGACTATGAGGGCTTATCATATCTTTGCGAGACACCGTTCGTCCTCATTGACCTTGTGAACTTACGTTCCATAAGTATTGATTTGGAAGAAGAAACGGCGTGGGTTGAGGCAGGAGCTACACTTGGGGAGTTATACTATAGGATCAGTAAGGAAAGTAAGGTTCTCGGCTTCCCGGCAGGGGTATGCCCTAGTGTGGGAGTTGGAGGGCACTTCAGTGGAGGAGGATTCGGGAACTTGGTGAGGAAATACAGTCTAGCCGCGGATAATATACTTGATGCTTATTTTATTGATGTGGAGGCAAGAATTCTTGACCGGGAGTCGATGGGAGAAGATCTTTTCTGGGCGATTAGAGGAGGTGGAGGTGCGAGTTTCGGGGTTGTACTTGCGTGGAAGGTCAAGTTGGTTTGAGTTCCAGAAATGGTTACAGTTTGGGTAAATTGCAGTTTTAGTCCCCTATCTCATGGTCCTCTGCGTTTTTGGTCTGAATTAGCACGCTCTTTGCGAATTCAGTCCTCTATCCTAGTTCAGAGCGTCCATTTGCGAATTAGCACATGTACATGCGCGAATTAGCACAGGCAAAGAGCTTTGTACCTTCTCCTCATCTTCTCCGCCTCCTCCTTTATTCCGGCCACCACGACAGCCACCCTACTGCCACTTTCGCCCACCACACGGCCACCCCACCTTCATATCTTCGTTTATTGTATCATCTCCATCCTTTATATTGATTCATCCATCATCACGCAACATCATCATCACGGAATCAACCATCATCCTCATCAAAGCATCATCATCACCATCGTCCGACGAACTGCTCAGCTTTGCTCCGTAAAACAGAGTTTTTAAAGCTCTGTAAGCAGAGCTCAATAAGCTCTCTACAGATCTTAAAGAGCTCCGTAAAATAGAGCTTAGTAAAATAGAGCTTAAAAATCTCTGTTTTACGGAGCTCTTTAAGCTCTGTCAACAGAGCTCAATAAGCTCTGTACAGAGCATAAAGAGCTCCGCAAAACAGAGCTTAAAAAGCTCTGTAAACAGAGCTCAATAAGCTCTCTACATATCTTAAAGAGCTCCGTAAAACAGAGCTTTTTAAACTCTGTAAACAGAGCTCAATAAGCGCTCTGTAAACAGAGCTCAATAAGCTCTGTACAGAGCATAAAGAGCTCCGCAAAACATAGCTTAAAAAGCTCTGTAAACATAGCTCAATGTATTTACAGAGAATTGAGTACTCATTCCGGCAATTGGGTACAGATAATTTGGGGAATTAGAGGTGGAATTGAGTTTGGGGCTAGGGTTAGGGTTCTTTTAATTTGGGGGAATTTAATTTTGGGATGAATTTTTGTACCCCAATTCTGTCTCAGTTCGCCTAGTAAGTCTCCAGATTTTCAGTTCGTCCTAATTCGAATACGTATAAAAATACAGGACCGTATATATATTCAAGTGGACCAAAAACGCAGAGGACCACCACATAAGGGACCAAAACTGCAATTTTCCCGTTACAGTTTTTAGGCCTCATAGGAATCTAGACCAAGCAGGTATAAAGCTTGTACATAAGTGGCAAGATATAGCAAGTAAGCTCCCAGAAGATCTTTTCATCAGACTTGTGATTCAGAATACACATGGAGTTAGTGAAGGGAGTAATAGGACAGTTGAGGTCTTGTTCGATTCACTATTTCTAGGACCGCAAAATGAGCTCATTCAACTGATGAACAAGATCTTCCCAGAGTTGGGATTAAGGGAAACAGACTGTGCAGAGGTGAGTTGGATTCAGTCCGTACTTCACTTCACTAATTATTTGGTAACCGACCCGTTGGAGGTCTTGTCGGATAGAACAGTGCAACACATAAGCAAGTTCAAGGGGAAGTCAGATTTTGCAACAAAACCAATACCTGAGAACGCATTTGAAGTGGTTCGCGGAAGACTTGTCGAAGAGCAAACCGCGTTCCTGATAATGGAACCGCTTGGTGGAATAATGGATCGTATATCTGAATCAGAGCTCCCATTTCCACACAGGAAAGGGAACTTGTTCAATATACAGTACATGGTGCAGTGGACTGCTGATGGGGATGCTGAAGCTGAGAAGCACATCGACTGGATAAATATGTTGCACAAGTACATGGCACCGTATGTCTCAAGCTCTCCTCGTGCTGCTTACATAAATTACAGGGATCTTGATTTGGGAATCAATCTGCAGAAAAATACAAAGCTATTCAGAAGCTGCAATTTGGGGCACTATGTATTTCAAAGGAAACTTTAGAAGATTGGCACAAGTGAAGACTCAGGTTGATCCTGAAAACTTCTTCTGGCATCAGCAAAGTATTCCCGTGCTTACTGATCACTACTCAGAATCAATCAATACATATTAACAAGCAGGGAAAATACAGTATGTCAATACACTATTGTTTTATTTTATTTCAAGAAGGTAAACTATATATATAGCTGCAAGAAGATCTGTTCATCAGACTTGTGATTCTGAATAAACCAGTTCAGGTCTTGTTCAATTCGCTATTTCTGGGATGAACAGGTGAGCTAATCCCATTGATGAACAAGGTGTTTCCGGAATTGAGATTAAATGAAACAGACTGCAGAGAGATGAGTTGGATTCAGTCCGTGCTTTACTTCAAAAATTTCAACATAGATGACCCCCTAGAAGTTTTACTGGATAGAACAGTGCAAAGCAAGGGCTATTTCAAAGCAAAGTCAGATTTTGTAACTAAACCAATACCTGAAAGCGCACTGCTAGCGGTTCGGGCAAGACTTCTGGAGGATCAAGCTGGTTTACTGATAATGGAACCGTTGGGAGGGCGGATGGATAGCATTCCTGAATCTGAGCTCCCGTTTCCAGATAACTTCTTCTGGCAGAAGTGAAGACCCGGATTGATCCAGATAACTTCTTCTGGCATCAGCAAAGTATTCCTCTGCTCACTCACATGCAATAGAAATGAATGCTCAAGGAAATAATACTGTATGAGACTACAAAATTTAGTGTGATTATCCACTGCAATAAATGAATAAAATACAGGGATTTTGGTGCCCGTTATAACACCGGTGATATTCGAGTAGTTTACTGTACCTGTTTTCTGCAATGTACAATGCAACATATGAATATACAGATTGGAATTAGATATCTGGTTCATAAAAAACATTTATTATCTGTGAATTCAATGGACACACGATAAATATTCTGAAACTTGCTGTGCAGTATTGTATCATACATTTTGAAAGCGGAATCTAAAAAATTCTACAGGTCATTCTAATAATTGCCCCGGGTGATATGAATCTCCTAAATTTCATCTAGTCTTCTCAGATTGCTTTGATAGGGGTAGAGTTGCAAACACCTTGTCCCATAGTGAAGAAGTGATGCCAAAGCCTTTGGTTTGGTTGCGGAAATGATGATTAGAATGATACTTCTGCATAATAGAAAGAAAAGAAAAAAAATCATTGGTGATACTAAAAATTATCATCAGTTACCTACAACACATCATAATATATACTCTACCAAAAATTTATTTGAAGTTTTAGCAATTATTGAATATATCTTTAATATTTGAAGTTTTACATACTTAAGCTATATCATCGGGGTTGAAAATAAACTTTGGCAAAAGTTGTCTTATTGGGTGTGGCATTGAAGATGAAGTGTTGGCGAATTGGACATCTTTTCTTAATTGCAAAATTGAAAATTTGACTTTTACTTATTTGGGGTTGCCCATGGGTGAGAAGGAGAATGGGTCAAAAATGTGGAAGGTTGTATTGGAAAAGGGCGTGGGATTTACTTGAAAATTCAAATTCTTTATGGGTTAAAGTTGTTGTGTCAAAGTATGGTTTTGTTTGGGATAATATTTTGAGGGTTAGGGAGGGTAAGTCCTGTAAGTCCTCTTGGTCGCCTTGGTGGAAGAACTTAATAGTGAAAGTGGATTCGTCTTCTTGGTTCTTCAATAGTATTTGCAAAAATGTGGGGTCGGGTCTTTCTACTAAATTTTGGGTTGAGCCTTGGCTAGGAAAATGGTTGTTGTTTAAAGATTTGTTTCCTAGACTTTTTGCTTTAGAGTGTTTTAAAGTCTAATCGTGTCTTGCCTTCTTCAGTTGACGATTGGTTTTGGTGTTCGGGAAGCGCTTGTACGTATTCGGTGAAAGCTGGATATAATGTTCAAATGGACGGTTTCTTGTCAACTAATGATACTGTTTTGCCTACTGTGCATTTCTTGGAAGAAGAGGATCTAGATTGGTGAGTTGCTGCTGAAAATAAATGCATTTGTATGGAAACTTAGTTGGAATCGGTTGCCAACTCTTGATAATCTAAAGAAACGCAATATTGTTCACGTTGATACTTGCACTCTCTGTAAACTGTGTATGCTTAATGAGGAGGATGCGGTTCCTGTCTTCTGCCACTGTCATTTTTCTGCTACAGTATGGAGTAGAATTGCAAACTGGACCGAGGCTCCATACTTTCAAGGGGGCTCCATTTTGGATTTGGTGAAGGGTGAGTGGTTAGGAAATGGCGTGGGGAGAAGTGAATTTGCAGCTGTTGTGACTCAAGCTACAATTTGGGGTATATGGAAAGCTCGTAACAGTCGTTTCTTCACTAACGAGCCACAATCTGTTGAAGGAACGGTGGAGTATGTTAAGCTTAATCTCTGGAGATGGTTGTACGCAAAAGGGAAGATTCACAAAGGTTACAAGTTAAGAGATTGGTTTTGTTCTCCATATAGGTGTTGAAAGTGTTGAGCATCAATTAATTAGTGCACTGGGGTTCTTATTAAGGCGGTTGTAGTCTCTGTCAGTGAGCCGTGCTTTGTTTTTTTCCTAAGTGTGGCCTGGCTGAGTAGTTTTGTGTAGGCTGGTGTTGGGGTGTGATCGTTTCGATAAGGTTTTGGCTCTCTTAGTTGCTCACTCTAATTCTTTTCTTATACTATGTTGAGGGATATCATGTGTCATCGTCCACTTGTGATTGGTTCCACTTGTGATTGGTTTGTATCCTAACGGAGTACATCATCTTTCGTTTCTTAGCTAAGTTTCCTAAACTTGCAACGAAAGATATTCGACTTCGTTAGCCTTAATTAGAATTGTTGGCTCAATTCGTCACCCCTTAACTCTTGGCTTCTCGCTAGTGAGTTGATGTACTAGACGATAGGGGTGGTTAAGGTTAAGATACGGCTATCACGGGTGTGGGGTTCGAACATGCTTTTATACTTCACGTAGTATGGGTTGAGATTTGGTTTGAGTGACCGTTGTGTTTCCTTTTTATTCAACCACTGTTGTATCGTCATCCGGAATATCGTGAACGATAGGAACTGATTTCCTAGCCGTTGTTTTCCTCCTTGGGAAGGTTTTTTTCCGGGCTTTCTTGGGGACAGGATTAGCTGATGAAGCTGCAGTTTGAGTATCATCATCAATTTTCCTTTTCTTGGTTCTCTTGTTGGGTGCCTTTGTGTCAGCAACCGCAACAGTGTCAGCAACATTTGAGTCTGTTCTTTCTTGGACTGTTTGTCAGCATCCTTGGGTCCATTCTGTTTGCAGAATGCTCTTCCCACATTGCATACTGACTTCTCGATTTGCAATGGGTTTCTTAGCTTGATCTGGAAATGTTCCAGGATATAACAGATTTTCAGTCCATATATCACTGGGAAGATTGGTAAGACAATATTGTCTTCCACCTTGACTTTGAACTTTACAATACATTAAACTAACTTGTTGAAAATGTATTTTGCCCAGTTGACGTCATTTTTGTTCTCATGAATATGCATTAGCAATGGCCATCTTTTCAGGCCGACTTGGTCTATTCCTCTGATGACAGTGTTTTTTACACTATCATTCGGGTTTTTTTCACCAATTTAGCTATCCTCTTGCATGCATTTTAGTGCATTTTGTTAGAATAGTGTCACGTTTCCATTTTCTTTGATATTTTCAGGATTTAGGTGAAAATCGCACTTTTGGATATGATTCATATCGAAACAGTGAAGTTATGGTGCAACGAGATCACCCGTGGTGTGTCAAGTAGTACCGGGACATGTTTTCAGGCCAAAAGACCAAGTTTCGTAGCTCAAAACCGTGCCCGAGGCCAAAATCAAAGACCCGGAGGAAAAAAAGGCACGGGAAACTCTCTGCCCGTGCCAGGCGCACCGCCTGGTGTCCGGCTGTCCGCCAGGTACCAGGCGGTCCGCCTGGGAGCGTCCGACAGATATATATATATTTTGTAAAGTTGCGAATTTTCATATCTCAGATTATTATTTTGCAGACTTAAATACTAGAGCTTGTTCTGGGTATTTTTTCTCTTAGAACTACATTATCTAGCAATTTGCAGCACCAAGGTAGAGATTCGGACATCTTTTGATCTCACCTTGCTAGAAACTTGTGAGTTTAGCCATTCACCGGAGATTGACAACCCTCGGTGGTAACTTTGTATCTCACCTTTTTCAATACTCTATTTTTCAATACAATGATGTTTTCATATATGATTGCTTGTGTTGATTTAGATTTTGATATGAGTAGCTAAGTTTATAGTTGGTGATAGTATGTAAATTCGTAGCTAGGGTTTATATTGTGCATGATTGAGTTTCTGAGTCTTTTAATCGTTTAATTATATTAATTCGATTCTTTGATCCGACTAAGTCAATATCTTCGTATGAAAGTGTTAGAAACACTAGGACAATTCAAGATCATCGATTCAATAATTATAATTATCAAGTACTGCTTGAACTAAGACTGACAACCTTAGCCAAGTATTAGTATAGATAGGAAGCTTTCAAAATACACGTCTACAAATCTGTCTTTTGGTATTTGTTAATTCGAATTACTTTTAAAGCAGTACGAGTTGCACTTTCATGCATAATTAGAACCCGATGCTTAGAATGAGCATACTATCACGAGCTCTTATCATATATTGTTAAGTCAAGCATTGTTAAATTTGTTTTCTGAATTTATATAAAGTTATTTAGTTAAAGCTAGTTAAGTCCCTAGAGATCGACACTCGAGGTCATCTTACCTCTGCACTACGTGTTTTGTGTAGTTGTGAGTTGCCCTTTGGCTTTCAAACAAATTTATTTGATTGTTTGAGTCTGACAATCTCGTTCATCAAATTGGTGCCGTTGCCGGGGACTTTAACTCCTTTTTACTCTTTAGCTTATTTATATTTTCAGCATTCAATTTCCAGGATAAGTGATCTTAGTTGTCTAGTTTAGAAGTTGAATTCCAAATTTTTGTCAGAACTAACAAGACTGATTTTTGGTTGTGAGTTACTCCTGTCATAGATATCCAGGTATGACGTCCATGAGGGCTCGCATGACGCCCCAATTTTCGCAGGTTAAGAGAGGATCAACTATATACCTGGAGGATGAGTTAACTGGGTATGAGGTGACAAGTTCCGTGGTAAGGAACATACCAAGGTTTGAGGAAGGAGTAGGGATGAATCCATTGAGTTTTATTCGATCCTATGAGGAGGAAATAGCCCGAATTCCAGCTAAGGGGTTTACAGAGGACAAAGTATGCAGGAAATTATTTTCTTTCGCCTTGGGGTATGAGCCAAGGCTTTAGATGGCAAGGTTAGCACCAGGATCACTGAAGACTTGGGACCAAGTAGTGGAGGAGTTCTTTGCGCGATTTATGCCTTACCAAGAGACAATGGCCTTGCGAGGAAGGATTGAACACTTCAAGCAAGGAGAAGATGAGTGGTTTTGTGACACCTATGATCGGTTTGAGAAGTATAAACGAGAGTGCCCCCATCACCGTTTCGACGATGGGGAGTTGATTTGGCATTTTGTTGGTGGGTTACGTGATGAGGTTAGGCTAACAGTGGATGGGTTGTGCGGAGGATTGGAAGAATGTACGGTTGAAGAGGTAGAAAAGGTCTTCCGTAAGTACGCCAGAGGATCCGCGCAGTCTGAGAGACTAGCACCAAGTCACATCGCCAGTGAGAGGCTAGACCGAGGTGGAGCTGAAACCTTATCTGAGGAGTTTGGG
Source organism: Plantago ovata (assembly GCA_028274465.1). Taxonomy (NCBI): domain Eukaryota; kingdom Viridiplantae; phylum Streptophyta; class Magnoliopsida; order Lamiales; family Plantaginaceae; genus Plantago; species Plantago ovata. The sequence goes on along the minus strand of CM051456.1, from coordinate 89,988,057 downwards.
GAAGAAGATATTAGTGAGAATGATGAACTTCCAATTTATGCAGGAATTAAAGCCACTGAGAGTGTATTTGAAATCGCACATGCAAAACAAGTTGAACAGAACCTTCGTATAGCACAGGTTTTTGAGGGTGTAGCATTTACTGAGCGACTAATGAAGGAAGTCAGTTTTTTAAAGTGTGAAAAGGTAGAAGACATTCATGCACATGAGTTCGGAGGCCAAAACACAGGGGACGCCCCACTGAAGGTGAGGGGCGGTCCGCCTGGTGTGGGGGGCGGTGCGCCCCTCACGAGCAGAAAGGAGACCACCCCTCTAGCCACCCCAGGCGGACCGCCTGGTGTGGGGGGCGGTGTGCCCCACAACCCGAGAGAGCTGGGGACGCCCCTGCCACACCCAGGCTCATCGCCTGAGGTGGGGGGCGGTCCGCCCCACAGCTCCAGGGAGCTGGACGACCCCAGCTCCCCGATTTCGCCCGTCGTTGACAACCTTTATGATGCGGAGCACATCCCAGCGGTTACCACCGAGATCCCTGAGTTCGAGGAAGTAAACCTACTCCTCCGTAGTGGAAAGGTAACTAAAATCCCGAATTTTGTACGTCCTAAACATGTTAAATCTACTGTGACTAACAATACAGGGATAAGCAAGGAGAATGAAGTTGGTGAGGGCTCAACAAACCCTCTAGTGCAGGACGATGCACCCCGCACATCTGAAGACGGCGACAACGATGGGGAGAAGGGGGACACACCAAATATTGAGGAGGGACTTGATAAGTCTCCCAACCCTTATGTGCCCCCGAAACCTCACATGCCATTCCCTGGTAGGATCAAGCCAGCCAAGAAAGATATACAGGATAGTCACCGCTATTCAAGCGCCTCTCTAAAGTCGAAGTTAATGTTCCTCTATTGGAGCTAATCCAGAATGTTCCGACCTATACGAAGTTCTTTCGGGAGGTGAAGAGCAACAAAAGGATTGCACTAGGGGGAGACGTGACCGGGATGGAGACAGTGAATTCTATAGCGGGGCTTCCTGCGAAGCAAAGAGACCCAGGGAGCTTCATCATAGATATTACCATGGGGAATGGACGGTCCACCAAGGCTATGCTCGACTTAGGAGCTAGCATCAACCTGATGCCCTACTCAGTATACAAAGCCCTAGACCTTGGAGAAATGCAGCCAACCGAGATGGTTGTACAGATGGCATACCAAAGCGTGAAACGTCCTGTGGGAATAATTGAGGATATCCTCGTGAAGGTAGACAAACTGATAATTCCTGCAGATTTTGTAGTGATGAAGTCAGCCGAGGAAGGAAAGAGCCATATTTGCAAACACGTGGTGCTGCTTGGAAGACCATTCATGGCCACTACCAATACATGCCTTGAACTACAAGGCAAGAAAATCACCATGGAGGTAATGGATGAGAAAATTCAATTGGTAGGATGTAGTATAGTCGATAAAGAAGTTATAGAAGAATTAAAGTTTATTGATTGCTATGATTCTGTGATTTCTGAATTTCACCATTGCCATGATAATATTGAACCTATTGCCGAGGCACTAACCAATGCAGGTAGAGACGTGTTACATGTCTGAGGAAGCAAGGGAACTAGTCGAGAGAATGGATAGCACACTCGAAATCCCATTCGGAGAAGAGGTGCTTGAACCCATAGACGAAGAAGAGGGAGATAACCGACTTCCAGAAGAGCCTAGCTTAGAACTAAAACCCCTTCCTGGTGATAGTGTATATGTCCTAGAGACAGTCCTTATTAAGGGCATGGAGCCCTTATAGAGTGCATATATGTACTATTACACATGTCAACGTAATATAATATATGTTTGTTGTTTTACTATTGAGTATCGCTTTCATATTTATATTACGCCAAGCATGCAGCATGTCATATCTCTATTTCTGTCTGTATTGATATTAAACATGTCCCCTCGGATAGATGACCGATCACACAGATAGTGGGAACTATGTGAGTTATCATCTATCCCAAACTCTCCCTAGTCGAGGTTCATCTCGGATGTAGGGGTCTGAATGAACCAGATGAGACTAGTATGCGTGGAGGTTATACTTGTTGGAGCAAGTGTGAGCCGATCCCATGGCCACGGAACGGATTGTTGGACAATCAAGAAACGTTCCCATAACTGCGCGTAGTTGTTCGATGGGCGATTACCGAACAATGGAAGTACCCACCGGACACTCCGTCGATGTATAATTTACACCGAAGTGTCTATGGGAACCGGTAAGTTGTCGAAGTGATGCCAGTCGTCCTTTGGACTTACAAGACTTTATCATCACATTTGTTGCCCCATATCCTTGGTGGACCCGTCGATGTCAGCTCTGAATAAGCAGTTGACCTAAGACACGATCCAGGATTATGGATACATACAAATGGGGATGATAATTGTTTCTGTGAAGGATTCATCTCTCATGTGTAGCACAGGAGAGTACTGCTCATGGTCTTCAAAGTTGTGTTGGTAAAGTCACTGGCCAGTGCAATGATATATTATGATGGTCATAAGTATATCTTCGTAACCAAGCAACTACCTGAGACGCCCATGGATGTATTATTGGGATAGACACATAATCGATCCTAGATGCATTCGAGTCAGTCAGATGAAGGGACGTTACCATCGCCGCATTGAGCGCAACAGACTTCGCAACGAAAGGGTTTTATTTGAGAAACCTCTCAAACGTCCTCATGTATTAATATTGCAAATGGAACCGTCTAGGAATTCCATTTTGCCTAGTCTAGGACTTGCTTAATACAATGAGGCCCTATGGGTCACACAATTTAGTGGCTCAATTAATGGTTTGGAATTATTAATTGAATTGGCTAATTAATTGTATTTTATGCAAATACAATTAAAGATTATATTTTAGAAATATAATAGAGGTTTGATTTGAAAGGATATGTTAATTTAGAATTAACATATGCACATGGGCAAAATCTACTTGGAATTTGAATTGCCTTAGAACTATAAGTGGGTCCCAAAATCGGGAACCACCTATCTCCGGCAGGACACGCGCGCGCGCGAGCTGAGTAGGGGAAGGAGTTCGACTCCTTCCTCTATTAAAAGTCCAAGAGATAAGTTAGATTTTCCTGATTGAGTTTTAATTTGATTGGGAATGAATCTAGACTTGAAATTGGTTTCCTAGTGCGATAAAAGTTAGATTCTTATTCCTTTATGAAGTCTAATTGCTTATGCTTTAGGCTTCCATTGACTACTATATATAGTAGACAATTAGAGAGCTTTTACAGTATTCTTAACAATCAAATTCTTAGAGAATTATTCTACCCAGTTTTCTTAGAGAAAATAAAATCTCTCCCCCTTCCTCTATAAGCCACACGCGCGCCACCCTCTTGCCGAAGGAAAACCGCCGCCCCGTCTTCTTGGTCACACAAAAAATATCCTAGCATTCTTCCGATAGGCTGTTCATCCGTGCATACCAAGGTTGAGGTTCTAGGAGCTGGAAACTAACTCTTATTGTCTTGCAGATAATCAGAGTATTGCAGATATCTTCGACTTCGACGAAGGAGAAGATACACAGGATTATTACGAAGACTTGGAAGCTGCTTTGGAAGTAAGGTTAGTCTTCTAATTGACGTGTTTACATATATACGACATATACATAATCAATTAACCTGTATGTTAAGAAAATTTTTGAAATTCCGCTGCGTACCCTAGGGGTAACTCTGACCGTATTTTCTTACAGTGGTATCGGAGCCAGGTTAATTGATTACGTATATACGTATATATATTGTATGCTTTTGTAGTTATGTGGATGCAATTGATTCTATGGTTAATTCGATTTTCAAAAGTTTTGTTTTTTATATAAATTTAGAATTTATATTTTTCAAAAAAAAAAAATTTATATATATATATATATTCGACCGAGCCGCCTGCGCGACGCAGGCGGCGCGGCCGCTTGCGGCACCGCAGGCGCAGGCGCCGCAGGCACCCGCGCCTGCGTCCAGGCGCCCGTGCGCCGCGGCGCCTGCGACCGCAGGCATGGTAGGGGACGGGACTAGCGTCCCATATATATATATATATATATATATATATATATATATTTTCCGGGTTGGACCCAAAATCGAATTTTGAAAATTTTGAGGATTGAATTTTATATTTGGAATATAAATATGATTTAATTGTAATTGTTTTTAACTAGAGGGGTTAAATTTAATTAGTATAAAGTTAAAGGGCTTATTTGTAATTTATCAATTTATTGTTTATTGCAAATTAGTCCTTCAACTTTTGAATTTTAGATTTAACACCTCCAAGGTTTCAAAAATTACAATTAAGTCCTTCGGATTTTCGAAAATTGCTACTTGGTCAATAGAATATTTGATTGTTCAATCTAGTCCAAATTTTCAAATATTTCATAGAGATTATAAGTATGGGATTATAATTTTCATAATGAAATTATGAAGTCATTTGGCATCCACATAGGCTACTACTTGTTTTGTTTGCTCGATATGCTATTGTTTGACAATGCATGTTTAAATACCAAGTATTTTACTTTCCGTTCGACCGCTATGCATGCGAGGGTAGGCGGCGCCCTCTTATATGTCGGACCGCATATATTATGTATGGGTAGGCGGCACCCATTATGTGCTTGACCGCGTTTAGAACTAGAATGGATAGGCGGCATCCATTACGTGTACACCGCTCATGCATGATGGGTAGGCGGCGCCCTTATTTGTTTGTAGATGACTGATAACAACCCTCAAGCGACAAGCCCCAACCAATATAAGTACAGAAATATATATATGCATGCATTTATGAGATGCTTTCCATAGGGTGCTTTAATTCTGAACTTTCATTGCGTTTTCTTGTATTGGCGACCTCGTCTTACAGACTCGCAGTGATCGTCAGATTAGAGTAAGCCTATGGTTATGACTTACTGCATATTGTATCTAGCAACCTCGATAGGTACAATATGTAGGGCATCGGGTTAAATTAGATTTAACAACCAAGAGTCGCGTGACGCAATTGGATAGTCCTACCGGTCATATTATGCTATGCGACCAGCCCCCGTTGGAGTATAGCATAGTATGGATTTGGATCTTGGCCACTACGGTAACTTGTTGGACATTACCCGTATGTTTGTTTTGGGGGCAAGCATATGTGAAAATAGTGGGAGCTAAACAGCTAAAGGACCTTGTTGTTTAGTTATGTTGACTGTGTATTTAGAATTAATATTTCAATAGTTGATTTATTATTTTCGTTCTATATTATTTATCCTTAGGAAATTAGAAATGGCGAGTATCTCGCTCCGTGCTCTCTTAGAGAAGCAAATTTTGACCGGACCAAACTTCCTAGATTGGATCAGGAATATACGTTTGGTGCTGAGGTACGAAAAGATTGAGTACGTCTTGGACGAGGTCATTCCCGTGTGCCCCGAAAATCAGACTGCCGATCAGGTTGCTGCTTGGAATCAAGCCAACAAGGCAAAGTCTGATAAGCATCTTGAGGATGCTAGATCCGCGCAGTGTATTATGCTGGCGGCAATGAGCAATGAGCTGCAGAGGCAACATGAAAGCATGTTGCCGTATGAGATGCTGAAGCATCTTGAGTCGCTCTTTAAGACGACAGCTAGAAGTGTTGAATTTGATTTGATCAAAGAGATACACAGATGCAAGCTCAATGAAGGAGGGAACATGTCTGAGCATGTTCTCAAAATGATTGGTCTCTTTGAAAAGCTTTCCGATGCCGGTGTTAAGCTAGAGAACAAGATCATGGTGATCTTTGTCCTTCAATCATTGCCGAGTTCGTATTCGCAGTTCATCATTAACTACACAATGAATGCGAAGGACGTAACACTGCCTGAACTTCATAATCTGCTGAAGACATATGATCAAACTCTTCCTAAGAAGGAAAAATCGATCATGTTTGTTGGGCAACCGTCTAACCCAAACCCGAGAAACAAAAGTGCTAAGGGTAAGGGAAAGACGGGAGCCAAGGCTAACACTTCGAGTGATAAGCCTAAGCGTCTGAACCAGAAAAGGAAGTTCAAGAGAAGCGGAACAGTACGCACAGATGAATGTCTTTTCTGTAAGCAAAAAGGACATTGGAAGAAAGATTGCCCTAAGCTGAGGGCAGATCAAGCTAAGAAGCCATCGGCTTCTTGCTCAGGTATGTTTGTTATTGAAATGAACATGAATACCTTTGACTCCAATGGTTGGGTATTAGATACAGCTTGTAGCTCACACATTTGTAATAATGTGCAGGGGCTAATTGATCACAGGCTAGTCAAGCAAGGTGAAACCGACTTGCATGTTGGGAACGGCAATCCAGTTGAAGACAAACGCGTTGGACGCTGCAAGATAGATTTACCTTCGGGACAATGTTTAGAACTTGATAATGTTTATTTTGTTCCATCCATTGTCAGAAATATTATTTCCATTCCATTGTTAGACAATATGGGTTTTTCCTTTCGATTTGCGAATAATACTTGTTATTTTTCATTAAATGATCAGTATTATGGAAAAGCTCGCTTAGTGAATGGTTTATATATTTTGCAAAGTAGTCTACCTTTATTTCAAATACATAACAAACAACCGTCTTCAAGTAGGAAGAATAATCCATCTTGTCTATGGCATTGTCGGCCAGGCCATATCAATGAAACACGGATTCAAAGACTAAGGGAGTTGGACTACTTAGAACCATTTGATTTTGAATCATATGGTACATGCGAATCATTTGTTAAGGGTAAGATGACGAACAAACCTTTTGTTGGACAAGGTGTTCGTGCCACTCGTTGCTTAGAGCTCATACATACCGATGTATGTGGACCTTTTAAAGTCCATGCGCGTGGGGGTTATCCTTACTTCGTTACCTTTACTGACGATTTCTCAAGGTATGGATATATTTATCTTATGAAGAATAAATCCGAGACCTTTGGGAAATTCAAGGAGTTTAGGAATGAGATCGAGAATAAATTGAACCTAAGGATAGTCACTCTTCGATCAGATCGAGGAGGTGAATACCTTAGTGAAGGATTTATCGACTACTTGAAGGAAAATGGAATTCAATCGCAATGGACTCCTCCTGGAACAGTTAAATGGTGTGTCTGAGAGGAGGAATCGAACCTTGTTAGACATGGTGAGATCAATGATTGGATTCTCGACTCTTCCAAAATATATGTGGGGATATGCACTACAAAATGCAATCTACATTCTGAACCGTGTACCATCTAAATCAGTGGAGAAAACTCCTTATGAGTTATGGAAGGGAAAGAAGCCCTCACTGGGCTATCTTAGACCTTGGGGCTGTCCTGCGATAGTCAAACTGATGCTCACTGATAAGTTAGATGCCAAGGGTGTCAAAGTATATTTCATAGGCTATCCTCGTCAGACGAGATGTTATGAATTCTATCATGCTGAAGATCACAAGGTGATAGTATCTAGAAACGTCAATCTTTTAGAAGCAGAATACCTCGAAGAAGAGAGGTTAGAACTTGAAGAAATTCAAGACTTTGACACGCGCGAACATAAGTTCTCTAAATCTTCGGATTTGGACTCAAGTTCAGTGGGAGCTTTCGAAGCAGAAAAGGGTAATGATATGACACTTGCTAGGCATGTCATAGTCAGTGGGAGTCCTGTGATTAGATCAACAGTTGAAACCACACCAACAGAACCCGTTGTCAACCAACCTGTGCAACAAGTTGCACAAGAGCAGCCTCCCGCAAGGGAACAGGGTCGCGGGGCGCGACCAGCTGCATCAGTACCCACTGATAATGTTCGTGTTACACGAAGCCAGAAAAGAAAAGCACCAGAACCAGTCGAGCTCCGTAGGTCGAAGAGGATCCTAAAAGGACCTCAGAAGCAAAGCCTTATGATAGAAGACATCAGTGAACTTGATGTCGGCTTATCAGATCGGGAAGATCCCGAGACCTACAAAGAGGCAATAATTGATATTGACTCAGACAAATGGCAAGAGGCCATGGAATTGGAAATGGACTCCATGTACCAGAATCAAGTTTGGAACTTGGTAGACTTTCCCCAAGGGGTTAGACCTATTGGGTGCAAATGGGTCTTTAAACGAAAGACAGATGCCGATGGCAAGGTACAAACGCACAAGGCTAGACTTGTGGTGAAAGGGTACACGCAAAGGTTGATGAACGTGGATTTGTCGGGTTCCGGTTCAGTCAAATATATTTGTTATTTAGCCAAAGGCAATCCACAACTACAACGAAAACCGTAGTGCAGCAATAGAATGACTCGAGTGTCGTTCTCTAAGGACTATAACTAGCTTTATCTAATCTAATTTAGAATATAAAAACAGCAAACAGATAGCAAAGGGGTTTCTAGCAGATAATGGAGATTGGTGGTAATATGATCCTTCAAAGCATAACGGGTCGATAATCATGCATAAATTCCTCGGTCTTGCATGGAGATCTTTGATCAATCTAATGTCCTGTTGTAATATTAAGCACTACGAAGATAATGGTTCTGACAAATCAATCTCTATTGTCCTATTGTGTTCCGTAATTATTCAACACTACGAAGATAAACTCGCGTATAGGTCGACGAGGGTCCAATTGTGCATAATAATTAATACAACATACGAGAATTTAGGCTGAGCCTGATCAACAAAATAAAGCAATAACACGGAGTATAATGCGCGATATAGCCATTAGCATGATTATCTTCCCTTCGCTAAGAATTCACATACTACCACCAACGATAAGTTTAGCTACTCATAATAGGCATGCAATCAACAGAAATCATAGAAGAAAACATGTTGAAAGATAAATAAGAATAAGTAGAATAAACTGTAAGATACAATGTTACCGAAGGTTGTCAATCTCCGAAGAATTGCAATCCTACAAGCTCCAAACTGCTATGAAAAAGAGTCCCCTAAGCTACGAACCCCCAGAACAGGCTCTGGGAAGTCCCTACCTAAAACTATAGAGTAAGGTGAGAAAGTAGGTCTGGAAAAGTATGATTTTCGGAGAAAACTGAGCAACTATATATAGGCCTCGAAATAGTGTTGGGCGGTTCGCCCCACACACCGGGCGGTTCGGCCGGTGTGGGGCGGTTCGCCCCAGAGAAAATCTCGCGGAATTCCGCATTTTCGACGCGTTTTTGGATTTCTTCTGCTTTTCGGACTCGGTTTTTGTCTTCTAGTGGCCTTCTAACCTCCAGATTCGACCCCTAGACTCCAAATCCTATCCGGAAACCTTCAGATACTCCAAATAGGCTTCTGGAACACCAATTCCTTGTCAACTTCAATATAATTGCCCGGAAATCTTCGATTTTCAACCAAAACCTGTAAAATAAAATCTAAAGGGAAACGTGACACTATTCTAATAAAATGTACTAAAATATAGCTAAATTAACATAGAGGGTAGCTAAAATAGGTGAAAAAGACTCAAATGAAAGTGTAAAATACACATTCATCAAACTCCCCAAACCGAACCTTTGCTTGTCCTCAAGCAACTAAGCTAGACTCCAATACAAAAAACATGCAAGACACAAAATGGAGTCTCATGCCAAATAAAATGAACTAATCTACTGAATCTACCAAAAAACATATGAACAAAAACCATATAAATCAAAGCATGAATATAGGTTGAAGAATATCTCGATTGACTTATACACATCCACATAAGCACTTATGTCAAGACAAGATAGTCTCTCGTAACATTCTCTACCTGGACCTAGTCAGTGACGACGTAATGAAGCATGCTAAGAAACGAATGGTTGTCCCGTGCCTATGAAACTGAGGACTTACTGCTGTTCCACCATGTTAAGACTTTCCCTCAAAGAGGTCGAACCAGTACTGGCTCTCATCAAACGAAGGAGGGTTCCCTATAAAAGATAACACTCCCCTATTCTACCCATCTCTCAAGTAAAGTCTTAAGCTATTCACCACTTCCTGAAAGGCAGGACGAGGGTGGTCTAGAACAGATGACACTCAAGACAAAAAGATAAAAAATTACAACACGATTACGAACATTACAAGAATTGGAAAATAAGACACAACACTTTGCTAACTGCTATTTGGCTTTCTTTTTGGACCCTTCTTTGCTTTTTTGGGGTCTTTTCTTTTTTTTCTTTTTTTCTTTCCAGATTCTTTTTTTTTTCCTTTTTCTTTTCTCTTTTTTTTCTGGAATTTTTCTTTCTTTCTTTTTTTTTTCCATTTTTCTAGCCAGCAGTAGCATAACAAAAAGAGAAAATGACTCACACGACTTCCCCAAACCTATTCTAAAGAATAGGTCGGAGTACAAAATTTACGGAAAAAGAGAAAATAAACTCACGATACGGAAATGGAAAACGAAAACAAGTCTATGATGGTGTAACCCCCTCCCCAAACCTATTTGGAAGAATAGGTTATAAACAAAGGATCACACAACCTCACACTACCTCCTTCCTAAGCATTTAGCAATCTCAAAGCATGGTGAAGACTTGTTGCCTCTTAGGTACATAATTACTCGGGAAAACAACCATAAGACCCTAGCATGTATCATCCTATTATAAAGGCCTTCGTGAACCGCAGTAGAGAAAACACCACTAATTGATGTCGAGACTACCAAGCTTAACTAAGTGCAATACATAAATGTGACAAGCCAAGCGAGAAAAACCTCAAACAAATTCATAGAGATGAAGCATATGATTAATGGCATAGTTAGTTGATCTACCCAATAAAAAAAATTCAAAAAATTCGGCAATAAAACTCCATATAAAACATGCAAGACTATCCTAGGATGAATGTAGTGAATGCAACCTAAAATATCTAAGAAAGCAGTAAACGTGCAAATGCAAATAATTTCACGAGTTTTTCATAAGCAAGATAAGTATAGAGATAACCAGCGATAACCTCCTCCCCAAACCTGAACGTCGTCGCTCGTCCCGAACGTCGAAAGTGGATCCAAGGTGAGAGCTAATGCTTGTATAAGTTACCTATAATACTCAATCAAACTCGTGAGAAAACAAAACAAAACACACTAACCTTCAGTGGATGCGGTAAGGGTAAGCTCAAGGTGATCAACCTCCCTTTGATCACTAGATATCTCGAAGTACGGCTTCACTCGCTGGCCATTCACCTTGAAGGTATTGCCCGTCTTTGGATCAAAGAGTTTTACATCTCCATGCGGAGCTACTTCGATAATTTTGTACGCTCCATCCCAACGAGTACGGAACTTTCCAGGAAATAGTCGAAGGCGAGAATTAAATACCAAGGCTTTTTGTCCAGGAATCAATTCCTTACGTACTATTCCACGATCATGATACTTCTTAGTACGTTCCTTGTAGATCTTGGCATTTTCAAAAGCGCCTAGTCGTAATTCATCAAGCTCATCTAGTTGCAACAATCGTTCCTCGCCGGCTTTTCCCATATCAAGATTGAGTGCTTTTATGGCCCAATATGCCTTGTGTTCCAGTTCTACGGGAAGATGACATGCTTTCCCATACACAAGTCTGTACGGAGTGGTTCCGATCACCGTCTTGTAGCTAGTCCTGTATGCCCAAAGTGCACCATTCAATTTTCCTGCCCAATCCTTCCTACTAGGCTTCACTACTCGCTCCAAGATCTTCTTGATTTGACAGTTGCTGACTTCGACTTGTCCCGACGTCTGTGGGTGATAAGGTGTAGCGATACTATGGTGGACACTGTATCTCTTAAGAAGGGAGGCAAACGTTCTATTGACGAAGTGCGACCCTCCATCGCTGATGAATATCCTAGGGCACCCAAATCTCGAGAATATTACTTCCTTCAAGAACTTCATAACCACTGCGCCGTCATTTGTTTTTGTAGGAATTGCCTCTACCCATTTAGTCACATAGTCCACTGCAACAAGCATGTATTCATAGCCTCCACTGGATGGAAATGGTCCCATGAAATCAATGCCCCATACATCGAAAGGTTCTACCACTAGATTCCCTTGAAGGGGCATTTCATCTTTCTTGCCGATACCACCACCTCGTTGACATGGGTCACAATTCTTCAAAAAACTTCGAGCATCTTTGTATATCGTTGGCCAGAAAAATCCTGCTTGCAGTATCTTGCGTGCTGTTTTCAATTCACTGTAGTGCCCCCCACAATTAAGCTCATGGCAATGGCTCAGTACACTTTGCTGCTCTTCTTGTGGCACGGATCTCCTTAGAATCCCATCGGCTCCTTCCTTGAATAGATGCGGATCATCCCATATGTAAGTCCTACATTGCTTGGCAAGAGCTCTCTTGTCCGAGGCTGAAAAATTAGTGGGGCAAACATTCATAGCCAAATAGTTTACTATATCTGCATACCATGGATCTTCATTAGCCTTCATTAAGTGCTCATCGGGGAGGTCTTCATTGATGGGTAATGGATCAACAGGGATATTAGGTATTCTTGATAAGTGATATGCTTCTAAATTCTCCCTACCAGCTCTATCCACTATGGTCAAGTCAAAGTCTTGCAGCAAAAGGACCCAACGGATTAATCTAGGCTAAGAATCTTGCTTAGCTATCAAATGTCTCAAAGCAGCATGATTAGTATGGACATTCACAGGATGGCCAATTAAGTAAGACCTAAACTTTTGTAAAGCAAAGACAACAGCTAAAAATTCCTTTTCAGTAGTTGTATAATTAACCTGCGCGGAGTCTAGAGTCTTACTAACATAATAAATCACACGATATTGCTTATCAACTTTTTGGCATAAAACAACACCCATAGGAAAATTCGAAGCATCACATATAATTTCGAAAGGAAGATTCCAGTCAGGCGACACAACAATGGGGGTAGAAACAAGCTTTTCCTTAAGGGTATTAAAAGCAACTAAGCAATCATTAGAGAAATGGAAAACCACATCTTTAGCAAGCAAGCTACTTAAAGGTTTAGCAATTTTCGAAAAATCTTTAATAAACCTCCTATGAAAACCTACATGGCCAAGAAAAGATTGCAATTCTTTCACACAAGTAGGTGGGGGAAGTTTTTCAATGATTTCGATCTTAGCCTTGTCTACCTCAATACCTCTTTCAGAAACTACATGTCCTAGAACAATGCCTTCTCTAACCATATAATGACTCTTCTCCCAGCTTAAGGTCAAGTTGCATTCAATGCACCTTTTCAAAACTAGATCTAATCTTTGCAAGCATTTATCAAATGAATCACCAAAAAGGGAAAAATCATCCATGAAAACTTCAACAAATTTAGTTACCATGTTAGAGAAAACAGAAAGCATGCACCTTTGAAAAGTGGCGGGAGCGTTGCATAGTCCAAATGGCATCCTCCTATAGGCAAATGTTCCGAATGGGCAAGTGAATGTCGTCTTCTCCTGATCCTCTGGTGCAATCGGAATCTGGTAGAAACCTGATAAACCATCAAGAAAACAATAAAACTTTCGCCCCGCAAGGCGGTTTAGCATGTCATCTATAAATAGTAAAGGGAAGTGGTCTCTTTTAGTGGCGGCATTTAATCTTCTATAGTCAATGCACATCCGCCATCCAGTGGTCTTCCTAACCGGTACCAATTCTCCCTTTTCATTCTCTTCCACCGTGACTCCTGATTTCTTAGGAACTACATGTACCGGGCTCACCCATCGACTATTAGGAATGGGGTAAATCATATCAGCATCTAGCAACTTGATCACTTCCTTTTTTACCACCTCTTGCATTGCTGGATTTATCTTTCGCTGAGGTTGCCTAACTGGTTTGGCATCTTGTTCTAGAGTGATGTTGTGTACGCATCTTGTTGGGCTAATACCTTTGATATCGCTGATCCCCCATCCTATAGCTGCGGAATTTTCCTTCAATACTTCAATCAGCTTACTTTCTTCATTGTCGGAGAGATGTGAGGAAACAATCACAGGCCTTTTCTGATTTTCTCCTAAGTACACATACTTGAGGTGCGCAAGAAGCGGTTTCAATTCTAAGCTAGGTTCTTCAGGAAACCCACTTTCTTCTTCTTCTTCATCTAAAGGTTCGAGTACCTCTTCTCCTGCGGGAATTTCTGGGGTGCTATCCATTATTTCAACTAGTTCCCTCGCTTCTTCGGTCATGTAGCATGTCTCAGTTCGCATTGTTAGTGCCTCCTCAAGTGGTTCACGATTACCATGGCAATGATGAAATTCGGGAATTACGGATTCGTAGCAATCGACAAATTTTAACTCTTCCGCAACTTCCTTATCTCTGATGCTACATCCTACCAACTCAATCTTCTCGCCCATTATCTCCATGGTTATTTTCTTGCCCTTAAGTTCAAGGCATGTGTTGGTGGTTGCCATGAATGGTCTCCCAAGTAGTACTACGTGCTCACGGATATGGCTCTTTCCCTCGTCCGCGGACTTCATTACTACAAAATCAGCTGGGATTATCAATTTGTCCACTTTCACAAGGATGTCTTCTATTATCCCGACTGGCCTCTTCACACTCTGGTCTGCCATTTGGACGACCATATCAGTTGGTGTTAATTCTCCGAGTTCCAGGGCCTTATATACTGAATACGACATCAAGTTAATGCTAGCTCCTAAGTCAAGCATTGCTTTCGTAGTTCGTCCATTCCCTAAGGCGATGTCGATGATGAAGCTTCCAGGATCTTTTTTCTTTATGGGCAATCCGGCAATCGAGTTGACTGTTTCAACCCCATTCACTTCCTGAAGTAATCATTTTGTTCTTGATCTCACGAAAGAATTTCGTATAAGCTGGAATGTTCTGGATTAATTCTAAGAGAGGCACATTGACTTCCACTTTTGACAGGCGTTGGAATAGGGGTGAATCTTGAATATCCTTCTTGGCTGGTTTGATCCGACTCGGGTATGGCACATGTGGCTTCGGAGGCACATATGGATTGGAAGATTTGTGAAGTTCTCCTGGCATACTAGTTCCTACCTCGACTTCGTCATCATCTATGTCTATTATAGATGGTCTTGGTTCATCATTCCTTTCTGAAACTTCTTGAGGTTCTTTGGAACTTCCGCTAACCTCTTGTTCTGTGCTTGGTCCTATATTATCGATCTCAGTAGATTCCATCCGTTTAGGACGTACGAAGTTAGGAATTTTGGTCATCTTGCCTCCCCGGAGCAGTAGATTCACCTCTTCGCACTCATTCTCCTTAGTAGCAACAGCTGGAGGTTGCTCGGGATCCGTTTCAGGTGTCTCATCGGGAGGACTAGGATTGACCGGTTCCCTGGAGTTGGGGGGTGATTCGCTCCTCACCTCGGGTGGTTTGCTCACTACTTCCTGGGGGGTATCCTCGACTTCTTTACCGCACCTTCCACACTTCAGTAGGCTAAGCTCTTTGATAAGTTGCTCAGTTACTTCGATCGCTTCAAAAGCCTTCTCGATGCGAAAATTGTTCTCAGCTTGCCCTGCGTGTGCTATCTCGAAAACACTCTCAATGGCTTTAATCCCTGCGTAAAACGCAAGTTCCTACTCCTCACTGATGTCTTCGTCCTCAGAATATCCTTCGTATAACCCGTCAGTTTCATCTTGATTTGAGTATATGTTGGCGACTTCATTCGACATTATTTTTTCGGATTGTGCGGATCCATTGGCGTACTTTTGAAAGACCTTCACTGCCTCTTCAACTGTGCATTCTTCTAAACCTCCACACATCCCATCCACTTGTAGCCTAACCTCATCTCGTAGTCCTCCAACAAAAAACCAAATCAGCTCCCCATCGTCGAAACGGTGGTGGGGGCACTCACGTTTATACAGCTCAAAACATTCATAGGTGTCACAGAACCGCTCGTATTCTCCTTGCTTGAAGTATTCGATCTGATTCCGTAGTGCAATTGTCTCATGGTAGGGCATGAAACGTGCCAAGAACTCCTCTACTACTTGGCCCCAGGTCTTCAGTGATCCTGGTGCTAGCCTTGCTATACATATCCTCGGTTCGTATCCCAAAGCGAAACGAAATAATTTCCTGCATAATTGATCCTCGGTGAACCCCTTTGCTGGAACCTTTGCTATCTCCTCTTCATAGGACCTGATGAACCTTATTTGATTCATATCCTCTCCTTCTTCGGACCTTGGTATCCTTCTCACTATGGTGCTAGTTACCTCGTACCCCGATAACTCTTCTTCCAAGTATATAGCTGACCCCCTTCTGACTTGCGAGAACGTAGGTGTCAAGCGGGCTTTTAAGGTCGTCATACCTGGAAATCTGTATCAGGAGTAACACAAAACTAAAAATTAGCCTCGTTAGAAATTTCGAAAATCGAGAATATTTCTAGATATTGAACACTACTAAGGCTAGGAAAGGAGAATTAGAAACAAACTAGGAAAGCAGTATCAGAGAGAGATTAAAAAGGAAAACTAAAACTAATAGAATTAGGAATCGAAAGCTGAAAATATAAACAAATTAAACAGAAAAAAGGAGTATAGTCCCCGGCAACGACGCCAATTTGATGAACGCGGATTTGTCGGGTTCCGGTTCAGTCAAATATATTTGTTATTTAGCCAAAGGCAATGCACAACTACAACGAAAACCGTAGTGTAGCAGTAGAATGACTCGAGTGTCGTTCTCTCAGGACTATAACTAGCTTTATCTAATCTAATTTAGAATATAAAAACAGCAAACAGATAGCAAAGGGGTTTCTAGCAGATAATGGAGATTGGTGGTAATATGATCCTTCAAAGCATAACGGGTCGATAATCATGCATAAATTCCTCGGTCTTGCATGGAGATCTTTGATCAATCTAATGTCCTGTTGTAAATATTAAGCACTACGAAGATAATGGTTCTGACAAGTCAATCTCTATTGTCCTATTGTGTTCCGTAATTATTCAACACTACGAAGATAAACTCGCGTATAGGTCGACGAGGGTCCAATTGTGCATAATAATTAATACAACATACGAGAATTTAGGCTGAGCCTGATCAACGAAATAAAGCAATAACACAGAGTATAATGCGCGATATAGCCATTAGCATGATTATCTTCCCTTCGCTAAGAATTCACATACTACCACCAACGATAAGTTTAGCTACTCATAATAGGCATGCAATCAACAGAAATCATAGAAGAAAACATGTTGAAAGATAAATAAGAATAAGTAGAATAAACTGTAAGATACAATGTTACCGAAGGTTGTCAATCTCCAAAGAATTGCGATCGTACAAGCTCCAAACTGCTATGAAAAAGAGTCCCCTAAGCTACGAACCCCCAGAACAGGCTCTGGGAAGTCCCTACCTAAAACTACAGAGTAAGGTGAGAAAGTAGGTCTGGAAAAGTATGATTTTCGGAGAAAACTGAGCAACTATATATAGGCCTCGAAATAGTGTGGGGCGGTTCGCCCCACACACGGGCGGTTCGCCCGGTGTGGGGCGGTTCGCCCCAGAGAAAATCTCGCGGAATTCCGCGTTTTCGACGCGTTTTTGGATTTCTTCCCCTTTTCGGACTCGGTTTCTGTCTTCTAGTGGCCTTCTAACCTTCAGATTCGACCCCTAGACTCCAAATCCTATCCGGAAACCTTTAGATACTCCAAATAGGCTTCTGGAACACCAGTTCCTTGTGAACTTCAATATAATTGCTCGGAAATCTTCGATTTTCAACCAAAACCTGTAAAATAAAATCTAAAGGGAAACGTGACACTATTCTAATAAAATGTACTAAAATATAGCTAAATTAACATAGAGAATAGCTA
Organism: Plantago ovata; assembly: GCA_028274465.1. Classification (NCBI taxonomy): domain Eukaryota; kingdom Viridiplantae; phylum Streptophyta; class Magnoliopsida; order Lamiales; family Plantaginaceae; genus Plantago; species Plantago ovata. Next base: position 89,970,485 of record CM051456.1, on the reverse strand, counting down.
AAATAGGTGAAAAAGACTCAAATGAAAGTGTAAAATACACATTCATCAAAGGTATGGCATCGATTATGATGAAACCTTTTCACCGGTAGCAAAATTGAAGTCCATTCGAATTCTACTTGCGATAGCTGCCTACTATGATTATGAGATCTGGCAGATGGATGTAAAGACTGCCTTCCTCAATGGAAACCTTGAGGAAGAGGTCTATATGGTACAGCTGAAAGGTTTTATTAGTAAAACCAGGCCAACTGCTGTATGCAAATTACAAAAATCCATCTATGGGCTAAAGCAAGCGTCTAGGAGCTAGAATATCCGCTTTGATGAAGCTGTCAAATCGTTTAACTTCATCAGAAGCAAGGAAGATCCATGTGTCTACACTAGGCACAGCGACAAGGGAGTTGTTTTCATGATCATCTATGTTGATGACATTTTGATCATGGGAAACAATGTCTCTTTGCTAGAAGAGACTAAAGTTTGGTTATCAAGTACCTTCTCAATGAAGGACTTGGGTGAAGCGAACTACATCCTAGGGATCAAGATCTATAGAGATAGATCCAAGAGGATGCTAGGATTGACACAGTCCACCTACATCGACAAAATACTGAAGCGTTATAAGATGGACGACTCAAAGAGAGGCTTTCTCCCAGTTAGGCATGGGATTGTCTTATCAGTTAAGGATGGTCCTAAAACTGATAAAGAAAGAAATGCAATGAGTCGTGTGCCCTATGCTTCGGCAGTAGGGTCTATAATGTATGCAATGAATTGCACAAGGCCCGACGTGGCATATGCGCTTAGTGTCACTTGTCGACACCAACAGAATCCAGGAGTACATCACTGGACTGCTGTAAAGAACATTCTTAAGTACCTTCGACGGACTAAAGAGATGTTCTTGGTGTTTGGTGGAGAACCAGAATTAAAGATGTCTGGGTATGTCGACGCTGGATTTGAATCAGATCCTGATGACTTTAAGTCAGAAACAGGATACATATTCAAATTGAACGGAGGAGCTATCTGTTGGAAGAGTTCTAAGCAAGCCACGGTTGCTGACTCATCCACAGAAGCCGAGTACATTGCTGCATCAGAAGCATCGAAAGAATCTGTCTGGATTTCAGAGTTCTTGAAGGAATTGAGGGTTGTTCCTGCTCCTAGTCCAATAACGATTTATTGTGACAATACGGACGCCGTCGCTCAAGCTAAGGAGCCTAGATCTACAAACAAGAACAAACATGTACTTAGAAAATATCACGTTATACGTGATATTATTGATAGAGGAGAAGTTAGTATAGAACGTGTCTCTACCACGGACAACGTGGCAGATCCTTTCACCAAGGTCTTATGAGTGGAAGTCCACTTAAGACATTATGCTAATCTGGGTATTAGGCATAAAGGTGACTAGCTCTAGTCCAAGTGGGAGATTGATAGTGTATATGTACTAGAGACAGTCCTTATTAAGGGCATGGAGCCCTTATAGAGGGCATATATGTACTATTACACAGGTCAACGTAATATAATATATGTTTGTTGTTTTACTATTGAGTATCGCTTTCATATTTATATTACGCCAAGCATGCAGCATGTCATATCTCTATTTCTGTCTGTATTGATATTAAACATGTCCTCTCGGATAGATGACCGATCACACAGATAGTGGGAACTATGTGAGTTATCATCTATCCCAAACTCTCCGTAGTCGAGGTTCATCTCGGATGTAGGGGTCTGAATGAACCAGATGAGACTAGTATGCGTGGAGGTTATACTTGTTGGAGCAAGTGTGAGCGGATCCCATGGCCACGGAACGGATTGTTGGACAATCAAGAAACATTCCCATAACTGCGCATAGTTGTTCGATGGGCGATTACCGAACAATGGAAGTACCCACCGGACACTCCCATCGATGTATACTCTACACCGAAGTGTCTATGGGAACCGGAAAGTTGTCGAAGTGATGTCAGTCATCCTTTGGACTTACAGGACTTTATCATCACATTTGTTGCCCCATATCCTTGGTGGACCCGTCGATGTCAGCTCTGAATAAGCAGTTGACCTAAGACACGATCCAGGATTATGGCTACATACAAATGGGGATGATAAGTGTTTCTGTGAAGGATTCATCTCTCATGTGTAGCACAAGAGAGTACTGCTCATAGTCTTCATAGTTGTGTTGGTAAAGTAACTAGCCAGTGCAACGATATATTATGATGGTCATAAGTATATCTTCGTAACCAGGCAACTCCCTGAGACGCCCGTGGATGTATTAGTGGGATAGACACATCATTGATCCTAGATGCATTCGAGTCAGTCAGATGAAGGGACGTTACCATCGCCGCGTTGAGCGCAACAGACTTCTCAACGAAAGGGCTTGCTTTGAGAAACCTCTCAAACGTCCTCATGTATTAATATTGCAAATGGAACCGTCTAGGAATTCCATTTTGCCTAGTCTAGGACTTGCTTAATACAATGAGGCCCTATGGGTCACACGATGTGGTGATTCAGCTTATCAGAATATCCTTGAAGATGGAATCGCAATTGATTTGGAATTAATTGTGATTAATGAATTATAATTGATTTGGAATTAATTATAATATTTAATGGCTCAATTAATGATTTGGAATTATTAATTGAATTGGCTAATTAATTGTATTTTATGCAAATATAATTAAAGATTATATTTTAGAAATATAATAGAGGTTTGATTTGAAAGGATATGTTAATTTAGAATTAACATATGCACATGGGCAAAATCTACTTGGAGTTTGAATTGCCTTAGAACTATAAGTGGGTCCCAAAATCGGGACCCACCTATCTCCCGTAGGACACGCGCGCGCGCGAGCTGAGTAGGGGAAGGAGTTCGACTCCTTCCTCTATTAGAAGTCCAAGAGATAAGTTAGATTTTCCTGATTGAGTTTTAATTTGATTGGGAATGAATCTAGACTTGAAATTGGTTTCCTAGTGCGATAAGAATTAGATTCTTATTCCTTTATGAAGTCAAATTGCTTATGCTTTAGGCTTCTATTGACTACTATATATAGTAGACAATTAGAGAGCTTTTTCAGTATTCTGAACAATCAAATTCTTAGAGAATTATTCTACCCAGTTTTCTTAGAGAAAATAAAAGCTCTCCCCCTTCCTCTATAAGCCACATGCGCGCCACCCTCTTGCCGGAGGAAAATTGTCGCCCCGTCTTCTTGGCCACACAAAGAATATCCTAGCATTCTTCCGATAGGTTGTTCATCCGTGGATACCAAGGTTGAGGTTCTAGGAGCTGGAAACTAACTCTTATTGTCTTGCAGATAATCAGAGTATTGCAGATATCTTCGACTTCGACGAAGGAGAAGATACACAGGATTATTACGAAGACTTGGAAGCTGCTTTGGAAGTAAGGTTAGTCTTCTAATTGACGTGTTTACATATATACGACATATATATAATCAATTAACCTGTATGTTAAGAAATTTTTTGAAATTCTGCTGCGTACCCTAGGGGTAACTCTGACCGTATTTTCTTACACCTGGGCACCTTAAGTATGTGTACTTAGGGGAAAATGAGAAAAAGCCTGTAATAATCTCTTCACACCTATCTAGCATAGAAGAAGGTAGGCTAGTCCAAGTCCTGAAGGAAAATTCTGCAGCCATAGGATGGGGAATTAGCGATATAAAGGGGATAAGCCCTACACGGTGTGTGCACAATATCACTCTAGAACAAGATGCCAAACCCGTTAGGCAACCTCAACGTAGGATAAACCCAGCCATGCAAGAAGTAGTGAAGAAGGAGGTGATTAAGTTGCTAGATGCCGATATGATCTAACCCATTCCTGATAGTAGGTGGGTAAGCCCCGTACATGTTGTACCTAAGAAATCTGGGATTACAGTAGAGGAGAATGAGAAGGGAGAGCTAGTGCCAGTTAGGAAAACCACAGGTTGGCGGATGTGCATTGACTATAGGAGATTAAATGCCGCCACAAAGAAAGACCACTTTCCTCTCCCATTTATCGATGACATGTTGAACCGCCTTGCGAGGCGGCAATTTTATTGTTTTCTTGATGGCTTGTCAGGTTTCTATCAAATTCCGATTGCGCCAGAGGACCAGGAGAAGACGAGATTCACTTGCCCTTTCGGAACGTTTGCTTACAGGAGAATGCCATTTGGGCTATGTAACGCCCCCGCCACTTTTCAAAGGTGCATGCTTTCTGTTTTTTCTGATATGGTGACTAAGTTTGTTGAGGTTTTCCTGGATGATTTTTCCCTTTTTGGTGATTCGTTTGATGAATGCTTGCATAGATTAGATCTTGTTCTGAAAAGGTGTATCGAATGCAATTTAACTCTAAGTTGGGAGAAAAATCATTACATGGTTAGGGAAGGCATTGTTCTAGGCCATGTGGTCTCCGATAGGGGGATCGAAGTTGATAAGGCAAAGATAGAAATAATTGAGAAACCTTCCCCACCCACTTGTGTCAAAGAACTTCAGTCGTTTCTTGGTCATGTAGGATTCCATAGGAGGTTTATCAAAGATTTTTCGAAAATTGCAAAGTCCTTAGGCAACTTGCTTACAAAAGATGTGAGTTTCGATTTTTCTGAAGATTGCTTAGAAGCCTTTAACACACTTAAGGCAAGATTAATTACTGCTCCGATAGTTGTACCACCTAATTGGAAACTTCCTTTCGAGATAATGTGTGATGCCTCAAATTTTGCTATGGGGACTGTTTTATGTCAAAAGGTGGATAAGCAGTATCGTGTGATTTACTATGTTAGTAAGACCCTAGACTCAGCTCAAGTTAACTATTCAACTACTGAAAAAGAATTTTTAGCTGTTGTTTTTGCTTTACAGAAGTTTAGGTCTTATTTGTTAGTACACCCTGTGAATGTCCATACTGATCATGCTGCTTTAAGACATTTAATAGCCAAACAAGATTCTAAGCCAAGATTAATCCGTTGGGTCTTATTGTTACAAGACTTTGATTTGACCATAGTGGATAGGGATGGTAAGGAAAATTGCGTAGCTGATCACTCGTCTAGAATTCCAAATATCCCCGTAGATGCAATTCATGTTAATGAGGACCTTCCCGATGAACACTTGATGAGAGTAGATGAGGAGCCATGGTATGATGATATTGTGAATTATTTGGTTACGGGTATTTGCCCAACTAATTTCTCAGCCTCCGATAGGAGAGCACTTTCAAAACAGTGCAGGTTTTACATATGGGATGATCTGAACCTTCTTATAGAAGGGGCTGATGGAATCTTGAGGAGATGTGTTCCACAAGGAGAACAGTGAAGTGTACTGAGTCATTGCCATGAGCTTCAGTGCGGCGGACACTACAGTGGGGCTAAAACATCCCGTAAGGTGCTATAAGCAAGTTTTTTCTGGCCATCCTTGCACCGAGGTGCGAGGGAATTTGTGAAGAATTGTGACCCATGTCAGCGAGGGGGCAATATTGGCAAGAAGGAAGAAATTCCCCAGCAGGGGAATCTAGTGGTAGAACCTTTTGATGTATGGGGAATTGATTTCATGGGACCATTCCCATCAAGCTCGGGATATGAGTACATTATAGTCGCGGTGGACTACGTAACTAAGTGGGTGGAGGCAGTCACCACTAGGAAGAATGATGCTTCGGTAGTCTTGAAATTCTTGAAGGATGTGATTCTCACCCGGTTTGGAGTTCCTAGAACAATTATCAGTGATGGAGGTTCTCACTTCGTCAACCGTTCCTTTGCCTCACTTACGAAGAAATACAGCGTTCCCCATAATGTTGCTACGCCATATCATCCACAGACTTCTGGGCAAGTAGAGGTTAGCGACCGTCAAATTAAAAAGATCCTTGAGTGTGTGGTGAAGCCTAGCAGGAAAGATTGGGATGGAAAACTGAATGATGCGATTTGGGTGTATAGAACCAGCTACAACACAGTAATCGGCACCACTCCGTAGAGACTAGTGTTTGGGAAAGCATGCTACCTTCCGGTTGAGCTGGAACACAGAGCTTATTGGGCAATAAAGGGGCTAAACCTTGATATGGGAAAAGCTGGGGAAGAAAGGTTGATTCAACTCGACGAGCTTGATGAACTACGTCTCGGTGCCTATGAGAACTCCAAGATTTACAAGGAATGCACCAAAAAGTATCACAACCGTGGCATTTGTAAGAAAATACGGTCAGAGTTACCCCTAGGATATGCTGCGGAATTTCAAAAAAAAATCTTAACATACAAGTTAATTGATTATGTATATGCCGTATATATTTAAACACGTCAATTAGAAGACTAACCTTACTTCCAAAGCAGCTTCCAAGTCTTCGTAATAATCCTGTGTATCTTCTCCTTCGTCGAAGTCGAAGATATCTGCAATACTCTGATTATCTGCAAAACAATAAGAGTTAGTTTCCAGCTCCTAGAACCTCAACCTTAGTATCCACGGATGAACAGCCTATCGGAAGAATGATAGGATATTCTTTGTGTGACTAAGAATACGGGGCGGCGGTTTTCCTTCTGTGAGGGTGGCGCGCGCGTGGGGCTATATAGAGGTAGGGGAGAGCTTTTTATTTTCTCTAAGAAAACTGGGTATTGAACTATGTGTAAAACTTTTTCCAAAGCTCTCTAATAGTCTACTATATATAGTGGTCAATAGAAATCTAAAGCATAAGCAATTAGACTTCGTAAAGGAATAAGAATTTAATTCTTATCGCACTAGGAAACCAATATCAAGTCTAGATTCATTCCCAATTAAATTAAAACTCAATCAGGAAAATCTAACTTATCCCTTGGACTTCTAATAGAGGAAGGAGTCGAACTCCTTCCCTTATCCCAGCTCGCGCGCGCGCGCGCCTATCCTAAGGGAGATAGGTGGGTCCCAATTTTGGGACCCACTTATAGTTCTAAGGCAATTCAAACTCCAAGTAGATTTTGCCCATGTGCATATGTTAATTCTAAATTAACATATCCTTTCAAATCAAACCTCTATTATATTTCTAAAATATAATATTTAATTGTATTTACATAAAATACAATTAATTAGCCAATTCAATTAATAATTCCAAATCATTAATTGAGACACTAAATATTATAATTAATTCCAAATCAATTATAATCCATCAATCACAATTAATTCCAAATTAATTGCGATTCCATCTTCAAGGATATTCTGATAAGCTGAATCACCACATAATGTGTGCCCCATAGGGTCTCATTGTATTAAGCAAGTCCTAGACTAGGCAGAATGGAATTCCTAGACGGTTCCATTTGCAATATTAATACATGAGGACGTTTGAGAGGTTTCTCAAAGCAAACCCTTTCGTTACGAATTCTGTTGCGCTCAACGCGGCGATGGTAACGTCCCTTCATCTGACTTACTCGAGTGCATCTAGGATCGATGATGTGTCTATCCCAATAATACATCCACGGCGTCTCAGGGAATTTCTTGGTTACTAAGATATACTTATGACCATCATAATATATCGATGCACTGGCCAGTGACTTTACCAGCACAACTATGAAGACTATGAGCAGTACCCTCCTGTGCTACACATGAGAGATGAATCCTTCACAGAAACACTTATCATCCCCATTTGTATGTGGTCATAATCCTGGATCGTGTCTTAGGTCAACTGCTTATTCATAGCTGACATCGACGGGTCCACCAAGGATATGGGGCAACAAATGTGATGATAAAGTCCTATAACTCCAAAGGACGACTCGCATCACTTCGACAACTTACCGGTTCCCATAGACACTTCGGTGTAGAGTATACATCGATGGGAGTGTCCGGTGGGTACTTCCATTGTTCGATAATCATTCTTCGAACAACTATGCGCAGTTATGGGAACGTTTCATGATTGTCCAACAATCCGTTCCGTGGCCGTGGGATCGGCTCACACTTGCTCCAACAAGTATAACCTCCACGCATACTACTCTCATCTGGTTCATTCAGACCCCTACATCCGAGATGAACCTCGACTAGGGAGAGTTTGGGATAGATGATAACTCACATAGCTCCCACTATCTGTGTCATCGGTAATCTATCCGAGGGGACATGTTTAATATCAATACAGACAGAAATAGAGATATGACATGCTGCATGCCTGGTGTAATATAAATATGAAAGCGATACTCAATAGTAAAACAACAAACATATATTATATTACGTTGACCTGTGTAATAGCACATATATGCCCTCTATAAGGGCTCCATGCCCTTAATAAGGACTGTCTCTAGGACATATACACTATCACTCTCCCACTTGGACTAGAGCCAGTCACCTTTATGCCTAATACCCAGATTAGCATAATGTCTTAAGTGGACTTCCACTGATAAGACCTTGGTGAAAGGATCTGCCACGTTGTCCGTGGTAGAGACACGTTCTATACTAACTTCTCCTCTATCAATAATCTCACGTATAACGTGATATTTCTAATTACATGTTTGTTCTTGTTTATAGATCTAGGCTCGCTAGCTTGAGCGACGGCGCCCGTATTGTCACAATAAATCGTTATTGGACTAGGAGCAGGAACAACCCTCAATTCCTTCAAGAACTCTGAAATCCAGACAACTTCTTTCGATGCTTCTGATGCAGCAATGTACTCGGCTTCTGTGGATGAGTTGGCAACCGTGGCTTGCTTAGAACTCTTCCAACAGATAGCTCCTCCATTCAATTTGAATACGTATCCTGTTTGTGACTTAAAGTCATCAGGATCTGATTCAAATCCAACGTCGACATAACCAGACATCTTTAATTCTGGTTCTCCACCAAACACCAAGAACATCTCTTTAGTCCGTCGAAGGTACTTAAGAATGTTCTTCACAGCAGTCCAGTGAGGTACTCCTGGATTCTGTTGGTGTCGACAAGTGACACTAAGCGCATATGCCACACCGGGCCTTGTGCAATTCATTTCATACATTATAGACCCTACTGCCGAAGCATAGGGCACACGACTCATTGCATTTCTTTCTTCATCAGTTTTAGGACCATCCTTAACTGATAAGAAAATCCCATGCCTAGCTGGGAGAAAGCCTCTCTTTGAGTCGTCCATCTTATAACGCTTCAGTATTTTGTCGATGTAGGTGGACTGTGTCAATCCTAACATCCTCTTGGATCTATCTCTATAGATCTTGATCCCTGGATGTAGTTCGCTTCACCCAAGTCCTTCATTGAGAAGGTACTTGATAACCAAACTTTAGTCTCTTCTAGCATAGAGACATTGTTTCCCATGATCAAAATGTCATCAACATAGATGATCATGAAAACGACTCCCTTGTCGATGTGCCTAGCGTAGACACAGGGATCTTCCATGCTTCTGATGAAGTCAAACGATTTGACAGCTTCATCAAAGCGGATATTTCAGCTCCTAGACGCTTGCTTTAGCCCATAGATGGATCTCTGTAATTTGCATACATCAGTCGTTCTGGTTTTACTAATAAAACCTTCCGGGTGTACCATATAGACCTCTTCCTCAAGGTTGCCATTGAGGAAGGCAGTCTTTACATCCATCTGCCAGATTTCATAATCATAGTAGGCAGCTATCGCAAATAGAATTCGAATGGACTTCAATTTTGCTACCGGTGAAAAGGTTTCATCGTAATCGATGACATACCTTTGCGTGTAGCCTTTCTCCACAAGTCTAGCCTTGTGCGTTTGTACCTTGCCATCGGCATCTATCTTTCGTTTAATGACCCATTTGCACCCAATAGGTCTAACCCCTTGGGGCAAGTCTACCAAGTTCCAAACTTGGTTCTGGTACATGGAGTCCATTTCCAATTCCATGGCCTCTTGCCATTTGTCTGAGTCAATATCAATTATTGCCTCTTTGTAGGTCTTGGGATCTTCCCGATCTGATAAGCCGACATCAAGTTCACTGATGTCTTCTATCATAAGGCTTTGCTTCTAAGGTCCTTTTAGGATCCTCTTCGGCCTACGGAGCTCGACTGGTTCTGGTGCTTTTCTTTTCTGGCTTCGTGTAACACGAACATTATCAGTGGGCACTGATGCAGCTGGTCGCGCCCCGCGACCCTGTTCCCTTGCGGGAGGTTGCTCTTGTGCAACTTGTTGCACAGGTTGGTTGACAACGGGTTCTATTGGTGTGGTTTCAACTGTTGATCTAATCACAGGACTCCCACTGACTATGACATGCCTAGCAAGCGTCATATCATTACCCTTGTCTACTTCGAAAGCTCCCACTGAACTTGAGTCCAAATCAGAAGATTTAGAGAACTCATGTTCGTGCGTGTCAAAGTCTTGAATTTCTTCAAGTTCTATCATGTCATCTAACCTCTCTTCTTCGAGGTATTCTGCTTCTAAAAACTTGACGTTTCTAGATACTATCACCTTGTGATCTTCAGCATGATAGAATTCATAGCCTCTCGCCTGACGAGGATAGCCTATGAAATATACTTTGACACCCTTGGCATCTAACTTATCAGTGAGCATCAGTTTGACTATCGCAGGACAGCCCCAAGGTCTAAGATAGCCCAGTGAGGGCTTCTTTCCCTTCCATAACTCATAAGGAGTTTTCTCCACTGATTTAGATGGTACACGGTTCAGAATGTAGATTGCAGTTTGTAGTGCATATCCCCACAGATATTTTGGAAGAGTTGAGAATCCAATCATTGATCTCACCATGTCTAACAAGGTTCGATTCCTTCTCTCAGACACACCATTTAACTGTGGTGTTCCAGGAGGAGTCCATTACGATTGAATTCCATTTTCCTTCAAGTAGTCGATAAATTTTTCACTAAGGTATGCACCTCCTCGATCTGATCGAAGAGTGACTATCCTTAGGTTCAATTCCTTCTCGACCTCATTCCTAAACTCCTTGAATTTCCCAAAGGTCGGATTTATTCTTCATAAGATAAATATATCCATACCTTGAGAAATCGTCAGTAAAGGTAACGAAGTAAGGATAACCCCCACGCGCATGGACTTTAAAAGGTCCACATACATCGGTATGTATGAGCTCTAAGCAGCGAGTGGCACGAACACCTTGTCCAACAAAAGGTTTGTTCGTCATCTTACCCTTAACACATGATTCGCATGTACCATATGATTCAAAATCAAATGGTTCTAAGTAGTCCAACTTCCTTAGTCTTTGAATCCGTGTTTCATTGATATGGCCTAGCCGACAATTCCATAGATAAGATGGATTATTCTTCCTACTTGAAGACGGTTGTTTGTTATGTATTTGAAATAAAGGTAGACTACTTTGCAAAATATATAAACCATTCACTAAGTGAGCTTTTCCATAATACTGGTCATTCAATGAAAAATAACAAGTATTATTCGCAAATCGAAAGGAAAAACCCATATTGTCTAACAATGGAATGAAAATAATATTTCTGACAATGGATGGAACAAAATAAACGTTATCAAGTTCTAAACATTGTCCTGAAGGTAAATCTATCTTGCAGCGTCCAACGCGTTAGGCTTCAACTGGATTGTCGTTCCCAACATGCAAGTCGATTTCACCTTGCTTGACTAGCCTGTGATCAATTAGCACCAGCACATTATTACAAATGTGCGAGCCACAGGCTGTATCTAATACCCAACCATTGGAGTCAAAGGTAGTCATGTTCATTTCAATAACAAACATACCTGAGCTAGAAGCCGGTGGCTTCTTAGCTTGATCTGCCCTCAGCTTAGGGCCATCTTTCTTCCAATGTCCTTTCTGCTTACAGAAAAGACATTCATCTATGCGTACCGTTCCGCTTCTCCTGAACTTCCTTTTCTGGTTCAGACGCTTAGGCTTATCACTCGAAGTGTTAGCCTTGGCTCCCGACTTTCCCTTACCCTTAGCACCTTTGTTTCTCGGGTTTGGGTTAGAGGGTTGCCCAACAAACATGATCGACTTTTCCTTCTTAGGAAGAGATTGATCATATGTCTTCAGCAGATTATGGAGTTCGGGCAGTGTTACGTCCTTCGCATTCATCATGTAGTTAATGATGAACTGCGAATACGAACTCGACAATGATTGAAGGACAAAGATCACCATGATCTTATTCTCATCTTGAGAACATGTTCAGACATGTTCCCTCCTTCATTGAGCTTGGATCTGTGTATCTCTTTGATCAAATCAAATTCAACAGTTCTAGCTGTCGTCTTAAAGAGCGACTCAAGATGCTTTAGCATCTCATACGGCAACATGCTTTCATGTTGCCTCTGCAGCTCATTGCTGCCAGCATAATACACTGCGCGGATATAGCATCCTCATGATGCTTATCAGACTTTGCCTTGTTGGCTTGATTCCAAATCAGCAACTTGATCGGCAGTCTGATTCTCGGGACACACGGGATTAGCCTCGTCCATGACGTACTCAATCCTTTCGTACCTCAGCACCAAACGTATATTCCTGATCCAATCTAGGAAGTTTGGTCCGGAGTGAGATACTCGCCATTTCGATTTTTTCTTAGGAGAAATAGTATAGAACGAAAATAATAAATCAACTATTGAAATATTATTTCTAAATACACAGTCAACATAACTAAACAACAAGGTCCTTTAGCTGTTTAGCTCCCACTATTTTCACATATGCTTGCCCCCAAAATAAACATACGGGTAATGTCCAACAAGTAACCGTAGTGGCCAAGATCAAAATCCATACTATGCTATACTCCAACGGGGGCTGGTCGCATATCATAATATGACCGGTAGGACTATCCAATTGCGTCACGCAATTCTTGGTTGTTAAATCTAATTTAACCCGATGCTCTACATATCGTACCTATCGAGGTCGCTAGATACAATATGCAGTAAGTTATAACCATAGGCTTACTCTAATCTGACGATCACTACGAGTCTGTAACACGAGGTCGCCAATACAAGGAAACGCAATGAAAGTTCAGAATTAAAGCACCCTATGGAAAGCATCTCAGAAATACATACATATATATATTTCTGCACTTATATTGGTTGGGGCTTGTAGCTTGAGGGTTGTTATCAGTCATCTACAAACAAATAAGGGCGCCGCCTACCCATCATGCATGAGCAGTCTACACGTAATGGATGCCGCCTATCCATTCTAGTTCTAAACGCGGTCAAGCACATAATGGGCGCCGCCTACCCATACATAACATATGCGGTCCGACAAATAAGAGGGCGCCGCCTACCCTCGCAAGCATAGCGGTCGAACGGAAAGTAAAATACATGGTATTTAAAAATACATTGTCAAACAATAGCATATCGAGCAAACAAAACAAGTAGTAGCCTATGTGGATGCCAAATGACTTCATAATTTCATTATGAAAATTATAATCCCATACTTATAATCTCTATGAAATAATTGAAAATTTGGACTAGATTGAAAAATCGAAAATTCTATTGACCATGTAGCAATTTTCGAAAACCCGAAGGACTTAATTGTAATATTTGAAACCTTGGAGGTGTTAAATCTAAAATTCAAAAGTAGAAGGACTAATTTGTAATAAACAATAAATTGATAAATTACAAATAAGCCCTTTAACTTTATACTAATTAAATTTAACCCCTCTAGTTAAAAACAATTACAATTAAATCATATTTATATTCCAAATATAAAATTCAATCCTCAAAATTTTCAAAATTTCGATTTTGGGTCCAACCCGGAAAAATATATATATATTAAAATATGGGACGGGACTAGTCCCGTCCCCTAACGTGCGTGCGGCTGCGGGCGCCCGACGCCGCGGGTGCCTGCGTCCCGCAGGCACCCGGGTGCCCGCGGCACGCAGGTGGCCCGGTCAATATATTTATTATTTTAATTTTTTTTTTTTGAAAAATATAAATTCTAAATTTATATAAAAAACAAAACTTTTGAAAATCGAATTAATCATAGAATCAATTGCATCCACATATCTACAAAATCATACAAAATATATACGTACATACGTAATCAATTAACCTCGCTCCGATACCACTGTAAGAAAATACGGTCAGAGTTACCCCTAGGGTACGCAGCGGAATTTCAAAAAAAATTCTTAACATACAGGTTAATTGATTATGTATATGTCGTATATATTTAAACACGTCAATTAGAAGACTAACCTTACTTCCAAAGCAGCTTCCAAGTCTTCGTAATACTCCTGTGTATCTTCTCTTTCGTCGAAGTCGAAGATATCTGCAAGACAATAAGAGTTAGTTTCCAGCTCCTAGAACCTCAACCTTGGTATCCACGGATGAACAGCCTATCGGAAGAATGCTAGGATATTCTTTGTGTGACCAAGAAGACGGGGAGGCGGTTTTCCTTCGGTGAGGGTGGCGCGCGCGTGGAGCTATATAGAGGTAGGGGAGAGTTTTTTATTTTCTCTAAGAAAACTGGGTATTGAACTGTGTGTAAAACTTTTTCCAAAGCTCTCTAATAGTCTACTATATATAGTAGTCAATAGAAGCCTAAAGCATAAGCATTTAGACTTCGTAAAGGAATAAGAATCTAATTCTTATCGCACTAGGAAACCAATATCAAGTCTAGATTCATTCCCAATTAAATTAAAACTCAATCAGGAAAATTTAACTTATCCCTTGGACTTCTAATAGAGGAAGGAGTCGAACTCCTTCCCCTATCCCAGCTCGGGCGCGCCCGCCTATCCTAAGGGAGATAGGTGGGTCCCAATTTTGGGACCCACTTATAGTTCTAAGGTAATTCAAACTCCAAATAGATTTTTCCCATGTGCATATGTTAATTCTAAATTAACATATCCTTTCAAATCAAACCTCTATTATATTTCTAAAATATAATCTTTAATTGTATTTACATAAAATACAATTAATTAGCCAATTCAATTAATAATTCCAAACCATTAATTGAGCCACTAAATATTATAATTAATTCCAAATCAATTATAATCCATCAATCACAATTAATTCCAAATTAATTGCGATTCCATCTTCAAGAATATTCTGATAAGCTGAATCACCACATAGTGTGACCCATAGGGCCTCATTGTATTAACCAAGTCCTAGACTAGGCAAAATGGAATTCCTAGACGGTTCCATTTGCAATATTAATACATGAGGACGTTTGAGAGGTTTCTCAAAGCAAACCCTTTCGTTGCGAAGTCTGTTGCGCTCAACGCGGCGATGGTAACGTCCCTTCATCTGACTTACTCGAATGCATCTAGGATCGATGATGTGTCTATCCCAATAATACATCCACGGCGTCTCAGGGAGTTGCTTGGTTACTAAGATATACTTATGACCATCATAATATATCGATGCACTGGCCAGTGACTTTACCAACACAACTATAAAGACTATGAGCAGTACTCTCTTGTGCTATACATGAGAGATGAATCCTTCACAGAAACACTTATCATCCCCATTTGTATGTAGCCACAATCCTGGATCGTGTCTTAGGTCAACTGCTTATTCAGAGCTGACATCGACGGGTCCACCAATGATATGGGGCAACAAATGTGATGATAAAGTCCTGTAAGTCCAAAGGACGACTGGCATCACTTCGACAACTTACCGGTTCCCATAGACACTTCGGTGTAGAGTATACATCGATGGGAGTGTCCGGTGGGTACTTCCATTGTTCGATAATCATTCTTCGAACAACTATGCGCAGTTCTGGGAACGTTTCATGATTGTCCAACAATCCGTTCCGTGGCCGTGGGATTGGCTCACACTTGCTCCAACAAGTATAACCTCCACGCATACTAGTCTCATCTGGTTCATTCAGACCCCTACATCCGAGATGAACCTCGACTAGGGAGAGTTTGGGATAGATGATAACTCACATAGCTCCCACTATCTGTGTGATTGGTCATCTATCCGAGGGGACATGTTTAATATCAATACAGACAAAAATAGAGATATGACATGCTGCATCCCTGGTGTAATATAAATATGAAAGCGATACTCAATAGTAAAACAACAAACATATATTATATTACGTTGACCTGTGTAATAGCACATATATGCCCTCTATAAGGGCTCCATGCCCTTAATAAGGACTTTCTCTAGAACATATACACTATCAGCATTGTGCGGAAAGAGTTTATCCCTGGTCAGGAAGCCTTAGTGTTCAACTCCAGACTTCGCTTATTTCCAAGGAAGCTCCGTACTCGGTGGGATGGACCATACGAGATTGTCCAAGTTGCTCCCCATGGAGCTGTAGAACGTTTGGACCCGAAGACTGGCGACACCTTCAACGTGAATGGGCAACGTGTGAAACCATACTTTGAGCTTCCCAGTGATCAAGTGGAGGTTGATCATCTCGACCTCACCACTCCCACCTTCACAAGAGTGTATGTAGCTTGTAGTTTTTCCTTTTTTGAGTCTTTAGTTGTTTTTCCCTTTGTGTTAGAGTATGTTTTTGGTGATAAGAGAGGTAAAAAGTTGATATTTTTTGTATTCGGGGATGATTAACTCGGAGTCAAGGTTCTGCCGCTCCCAGACGGACCACCCCCCACACGGGACGGTGCGCCTGGGAGAGGCATAATGCCTGGGCGCCTCTGCCGCTCCCAAGCGGACCGCCCCCCACACGGGGCAGTGCGCCTGGGAGGGGCAGAACGACCGGGCGCCTCTGCCGCTCCCAGGCGAACCGCCCCTCACCCGGGGCGGTGCGCCCGGGAGAGGCAGAAGCCTGGGCGCCCCTGGGCACCCCAGGCGGACCGCCCCTCACATGGGGCGGTGCGCCTGAGGGCACCAGTGATCCGTGTGTCCAGATTTGATCCCGGACACCACGAATCACCCCCGTATGCAACCATATTGACGTTTTTACCCTTTTTTATCATCCGTTTTGGTTTCTCACAAGTTTCATTGAGTAATACAGGTTACAGGTACTGTTCCATCTCTCACTCAATATCCACTTTCGGCGTTCGGGACGTACGACGAAGTTCAGGTTTGGGGGGGGGGTTATCTCTGGGTATTCCAATGACTTATATTTCTCATTTCAACTCGCTTTTTCTTAGGATTTAGTTTGTTCCCATGCATTCATCCTTAGTCTAGTTTTGCATGATGTTGTGTGAAGTTTATTGCCAAATTTTTTGAACTTTTTTATTGTATAGACTAAGTGTTTGTGACCATTGCCCATACATTGCATCTCTATGGAATAGTTTGAGGTTTGTCTCGCTTGGCTTGTCATATTTGTATGTGCACTAATTAAACTGGGTAGTTTTGACATCACTATGTGATGTTTTCTCTATTGCGGTTCGCGAAAGCCTTATAAAATGTGCATGTTAGAGTCTTTGGTTGTATCCTCGTGTAATTATGTACCTAAGAGGCAACAAGTCTTCACCTTGCTTTTTGAGATTGCTAAATGCCTAGGAAGAAGGTAGAGTGAGGTGTGTGATCCTTGTTTGAAACCTATTCTAACGAATAGGTTTGGGGTTTGGGGAGGGGGTTACCATTACTATGACTTATTTTTCGTATAGTTGAGTCGTGTTGACTTTGTTTTTCTTTTTCTTGTGAGTTTGTGCTCCAACCTATTCTTTCGAATCGGTTTGGGGAGGTCGTTGTAGTGTCATTGTTATTTCTTTTCGTTGTACTTTCATTGTGCTATTGCTGGCTATATACAAAGAAAAAAAAGAGAAAAGAAAAAAAACGAAAAAATTGAAAATTCCAGAATCTGGAAAAGAAAAAAAAGAATAAGACCCAAAAAAACAAAAGAAGGGTCCAAGCAAGCCAAAAAGCAGTTTTAGCAAAGTATTGCATTATTTTTCAGCTTTTGTAGTAGTTCGTAATCGAGTTGTAAATTCTTCCTTGTGTTCTCGTGTCGCCTAGTCCAAGGCTTGTTCCAGACCACCCTCGTCCTGCCATTCAGGAAGTGGTGAAGAGTTTTTGCTTTAAGAGTCGGGTAGAATAGGGGAGTGTTGTCTTTTAGGGAACCCTCCTTCGTTTGATGAGAGCCAGTATTGGTTCGACCTCTCTTGAGGGAAAGTCTCACTTGGTGAATAGTAGTAAGCCCTCAGTTTCATAGGCACGGGGCAACCATTTGTATTTTAATGTGCATCATTACGTCGTCATTGACTAGGTCCAGGTAGAAGAATGTTACGAGAGACTCCCTTGTTTAACAAATTGCATATGTGAATGTGTATAGGTTCAATCGAGACATTCCTCAACCACCTTCCTTGTTATGATTTGTATGGTCTTTGTTCATAAGCATTTGGTAGATACAATCGATTAGTTCTTCTCGTTTGGCATGAGACTCCTCTTTGTGTTGCATGTAGGTTGCATAGAGTCTAGCTAGTTGCTTGAGGACAAGCAAAGGTTCGGTTTCGGGAGTTTGATGACAGTGTTTTTTACACTATCATTCAGGTTTTTTTCACCAATTTAGCTATCCTCTTGCATGCATTTTAGTGCATTTTGTTAGAATAGTGTCACGTTTCCATTTTCTTTGATATTTTCAGGATTTAGGTGAAAATCGCACTTTTGGATATGATTCATGGAGTAATATTGAAGTTTTGGTGCAACGAGATCACCCGTGGTGTGTCAAGGAGTACCGGGACATGTTTTCAGACCAAAAGATCATGTTTCGGAGCTCAAAACCGTGCCCAAGGCCAAAATCGAAGACCCGGAGGAAGAAAAGGCACGGGCAACTCTCTGCCCGTGCCAGGCGCACCGCCTGGTGCCAGGCGGTCCGCCTGGGAGCGTCCGATAGATATATATATATATTTTGTAAAGTTGCGAATTTTCATATCTCAGATCATTATTTTGCAGACTTAAACCCTAGAGCTTGTTCTGGGTATTTTTCTCTTAGAACTACATTATATTAGAAATTTGGAGCACCAAGGTAGAGATTCGGACATCTTTTGATCTCACCTTGCTAGGAACTTGTGAGTTTAGCCATTCACCGGAGATTGACAACCCTCGGTGGTAACTTTATATCTCACCTTTTTCAATACTCTATTTTTCAATACAATGATGTTTTCATATATGATTGCTTTTGTTGATTTAGATTTTGATATGAGTAGCTAAGTTTCTAGTTGGTGATAGTATTTAAATTCGTAGCTAGGGTTCATATTGTGCATGATTGAGTTTCTGAGTCTTTTACTTGTTTAATTATTTTAATTCGATTCTTTGATCCGACTAAGTCAATATCTTCGTATGAAAGTGTTATAAACACTAGGACAATTAAAGATCATCGATTCAATAATTATAATTATCAAGTACTGCTTGAACTAAGACTGACAACCTTAGCAAAGTATTAGTATAGATAGGAAGCTTTCAAAATACACTTCTATGTTAGGAAACTTGTAATTTTGATGATCAATTAACCATGCTAAATTAAGGAAAGTCCAGTAACTAGTACTCTTAAGGTCCATAGGAATTTAGAATTTTAAGGACATTGTAAAAGAGGAACGTTTGCTGAAGACTCAGTGTAGGTGCTAGATAGGTGTTTTATTTGCTTAGGATGTATCTTGTTTTCTGAAAATAAAAACAACCTATTGAAGCATTTGCTAATGATGTACTTTGTTTACACAAACAAACTATTGAAAGAACCGTTCAGAAACTTGAAGAATTCGGAGACTGAAGACTGAAGAAGATTTCTGAAGATGGTATCTACAAAGGCACATGTTTCTCAGAAAGTGGAAACTTCAGCAACAGCTTGCATAAGTGAAAATCTATATGACAGGGTAGGTTGTGCTTGCTGAAACCGAGACTGACCACTTGCTGAAATACATATGTGACCTCCTTGCTAAAAGTACTTGCATTTGCGCTCCAACGTTCATATTTGAATTTCATTCAAATGAACATTAAATGCAAAGTAAGCACGCGAAGAACATGAAGACTAGAAGACAAATAAAGGACGCTGTTGAAAGTACAAAAGCAAGATAGTGTCATCTTAAGGAACAAAGCCTTAGAATTTGATATTCAAACGGCTCCCTTGATTCACTATAAATAGAGGTCATCCGGCAAAGAGTTGAAGTGTGTCAACAACGTGATCAAACTCTCATTTGTGCTCAAACTCACATACCCTTCAAAACTCTTTACTGCCATTGATCCGTTCCAAGACTTAAAGCTTGAAAAAGCTACTTGTGAAGAAGTAGAACATACACGGCTAAGAAATTAGTTAAGTGTTCTTTCTTTCGAACAAGAACAAGTCTTGACACCAGAAACAATCAAACTTGTTTACTGCAAAGTATTCAAAGTTTTGTTTCTTAGATTACTTGTTGTAGCTGAATAAGTTATAATCAAGTTATCTCATCCCAAACCTCTCTAACTGAAAAACACCCTTTCAGGCGTGAAATTCAGGGGGAACTTAATCAAGCATAGTGTTGCTAATTATAAGTCCCAAGTTTGCTGGAGAACAAGGTTTCGTTCTCTAGTTAGGTTGGAAACGAAGCAAGTGTGCTTTGGTTTCTGTCGAATCGCTCTAGACAGGTGTTGTAAGGAACCTTAAACTTATCTTAGTGGATTCAGTCCTAGAAAGGACAAAGTGGATTAGTTGAGAGATTTCGCCACTCTCAGATACCACTATAAAAGTGTTTGTGTGATTTACTTACTGCATTTAGTTTTCAACAAAGCATATCTATCTGTACATTGCCACTCTGTTCACTTGCTGAAATTATCACTTACTGACAAAGCACTTATTGTACAAAGACTTCCGCTCTCTGAATTTAAGTATCAGTACAACTTGTTACTGAAAAGTAACTAGTACTTAATGAGAAAGTTAAGTATCAGCAAACTCATTACTGAAAAGTAATAAGTCATTGCTGAGAAAGTTTTTAAACGAGGAAAGTTTGAAAAGACTATTCACCTCCCCTCTAGTCTTTTCTTGTTGTTTAAAGGGACCAACAAGTGGTATCATAGCTGGAGGTTCTTTAACCTTCAGAACTTAACCAAGATCCTCTTAGGTGCTTTCCGTAAATCACTCTCTCTTGATCAGTTTGGAAGTCTTTTGCTGACAGGATGTCTTTAGGAGACGCTCCCTTGCTGAAGCTGGAAAACTATGAAAAATGGCGAAACAACATGATACTACATGTTGAGGCCATTAGTGATGAGATGGTTAATGTCATTAATGATGGACCTATCAAGATCACTAAGGTTGAGAGAAGTTTTCCTTACAAAACCACAGAAGCTGGAAAGTAAACTATCCTAGATGAACAAGTTGATACTGTCGTTCCAAAACCAAGAGAGGAATGGACTTCCGACGAAGAGATTCCGTCTTGATGGCCAAGCAAGAAACATCATCATTCGATCAACTCCGGATACTATACAGTGCAAACTGTGGGGTGCCAAAACTTGTAAGGAAGCTCGGAAAATGGTTCAAGATCTTTGTGCTGGATCTGACAAAACAAAGGAAAATAAACTTGAAGTGCTGAATTTAAAGTTCCAGAACTTTAAACAAGGTACAAATGAGTCACTGGAAGACTTGAACTTCAGATTCACAACTCTAGTTAGTGAGATGGCTACCTTGGGAGTTGGAAATCTTTACTCAGATTCTGAGAAGCTGAAAACCATTATCAGAAGTCTGAACCAAGAATGGATCCACACTCAAAACTTCTACTACAATCAAGGAATGCCAAACATCACACCTACAGAGTTGTTCTCTCATTTTGCTACTGTCAACTACTAGACAAAGCAAAGAGAAAATGTGTTTGCTGAAAAATCGCAAAACAATGCTCTTGCTGCAAAGCCGTCATCTTCTGAAAAGAAGAATGATAAAGAGCCCGCTGATGAAAATGCTTTAGTTGTTAAAAACATGAAGAAATTCATCAGTAAGGAACTTGAAAGGCGAAAAGCAAAAGAGAAGCTGAAAAAGCATCTTGGTAACAACTACCATAAATACAAGAATGAGGCTAGCTCAATGAACAAGCAAGCTCAGCAAGCAAATTCCTCTGAAGAACCAGTAGTTGGAAATTATCTCAGCTTTCACTGCAAAAAGCCTGGACACTTCAAAGCAAATTGTCCTTTGCTGAAAGGCAAATCTGCTGAAAAGAAGAAGAAGTTCAAAAGGGCTTTTATTGCTGAAGAAAAGAAGAAGCTTCAAGCAAAAATAGTTGTGCATTGATACTAGCTCCGAAGACAATGAGGAAGAAAGCTCAGACACTGAAGATGAAGAAGCCACTCTTGGTGTAGAGATTGGCAAGGAAGTTTGTGGAATAGCCATGGAAGCTTATCCAGATGTGTAAAACTACGAATTCTGCCTCATGGCCAGTCAGGTAAACAGTCCTACCTCTGACTCTAACTCAGAAAGTGGAGATGAGATTGACCTTGACAAAATTCAAGGAGAAATCGAAAGATTTGAGAAAACTCTGAGCAAACAGCAAGAGAAACTGCAGAATGCTGAAACTCTGACCAAGCAGACTACTGAAAAGTACATATTGCTGAAGGAAGAGACAGAAAAGAAAGATGCTGAAATAGTGCATCTCAAGAAGTTGATTGCTGAAGCTACAGAGAAGAATTCTCAGATGGCAATATAATTGGAAGAATATCAGTCCTCAATTCTAAAGTTACTTGTTGAAATACAAGAAATGAAAAGGATGAAAATCAATTTCAAATCTTATGCTGATGCAAGTAATACGCTGACTGAACTAAACTCTTATCTGAGAGATCCATCTCAGAAAGAAGGTTTAGGTGCAACGTATGAAGGTGATGACGTAATAATCTTGAGTAAAGAGAAATCACCAATTACCTTTGTACGTGCTACTGATAGTGGTCAACCAAAACTCTATCAGATTGGTCAATCTAAGGTTGCTGAAAAATGCAATCAAGTACCTACGACCGTAAAACCCGTTGTTGCTACTCAAAGTAACAAGACATTAAAAGGAAAACAGGTTACTGAAAATCTAACTGTAAAGAAAAAGGATGCTGTAAAGCATTCTGCCAAACAAGTTGCTGAAAAGCAATTTGTTAAGACAAAAGGCAAGATTACTAAATGTTAGGAAACTTGTAATTTTGATGAGCAATTAACCATGCTAAATTAAGGAAAGTCCAGTAACTAGTACTCTTAAGGTCCATAGGAATTTAGAATTTTAAGGACATTGTAAAAGAGGAACGTTTGCTGAAGATTTAGAATAGGTGCTAGACAGGTTGGTTTTACCGCTTATGATGTATCTTGTTTTCTGAAAAGAAATACAACTTATTGAAGCATTTACTGATGATGTACTTTGTTTTTACAAACAAACTATTGAAGCATTTAGAACCGCTCAGAATCTTGAAGATTTCGAAGACTGAAGACTAGAAGATTTCTGAAGACTGGTATCTACAAAGGAACATGTTGCTCAGAAAGTGGAAACTTTAGCAACAGCTTGCATAAGTGAAAATCTATACGACAGAGTAGGTTGTGCTTGCTGAAACTGAGACTGACCACTTGTTGATGGAACATATGTGACCTCTTGTTGAAAGTACTTGCATTTGCGCTCCAATGTTACTGTTTGAATTTTATTCAAATAAGCATTAAATGCAAAGCATGCACGCGAAGGACATGAAGACTAGAAGACAAACAAGGACGTTGCTGAAAGTACAAAAGCAAGATAGTGACATTTTAAGGAACAAAAGCCTTAGAATTTGAAATTCAAACGGCTCCTTATTTCACTATAAATAGAGGTCATCCGGCAAAGAGTTGAAGTGTGTCAACAACGTGATCATACTCTCACTTGTGCTTAAACTCACATACCCTTCAAATACTCCTACTGCCATTGATCCGTTCCAAGACTTAAAGCTTGAAAAAGCTACTTGTGAAGAAGTAGAACTTACACGGCTAAGAAATTAGTTAAGTGTTCTTTCTTTCTTTCGAACGAGAACAAGTCTTGACACCAGAAACAATCAAACTTGTTTACTGCAAAGTATTCGAAGTTTTGTTTCTTAGATCACTTGTTGTAACTGAATAAGTTATAATTAAGTTATCTCATCCCAAACCTGTCTAACTGAAAATACACCCTTTCAGGCATGATATATTAAGGGGGAACTTAATCGAGCATAGTTTTGCTGATTAAAAGTACCAAGTTTGGTGGAGAACAAGGTTACGTTCTCTAGTTAGGTTGGAGACAAAGCAAAGTGTGCTTTGGTTTCTGTTTGGATCGCTCTAGATAGGTGTTGTAAGGAACCTCAAACTTATCTTAGTGGATTCAGTCCTAGAAAGGACAAAGTGGATTAATTGAGAGATTACGCCACTCTCAGATACCACTATAAAAGTGTTTGTGTGATTTACTTAGTGTACTTGGTTTTCAGCAAATCTTATCTATCTGTACACAGTCACTCACATCACTTGCTGAAACCTTCATTTACTGAAAAAGCACTTATTGTATCAAAGACTTCCGCTCTCTGATTTTAAGTATCAACAAATCTAGTTAATGTGAAGTAACTTGCGGTTGCTGAGAAAGTTAAGTATCAGCAATCTCATTACTGAAAAGTAATAAGCACTTGCTGAGAAAGTTTTAAACGACGAAAGTTTGAAAAGACTATTCACCCCCCCCCTCTAGTCTTTTCTTGTTGTTTAAAAGGACCAACAAGTGGTATCAGAGCTGGAGGTTCTTTAACCTTCAGCACTGAACCTAGATCCCCTTAGGTGCTTTCCGTAAATCACTCTCACTTGATCAGTTTGGTAGTGCTTTGCTAACAGGATGTCTTTAGGAGACGCTCCCTTGCTGAAGCTAGAAAACTACGAAAAATGGCGAAACAACATGATGCTACATCTTGAGGCCATTAGTGATGAAATGGTTACTGTCATTAATGATGGACCTATCAAGATCACTAAGGTTGAAAGGAGTTTCCCTTACAAGACCACTGAAGCTGGAAAGGAAACTATCTTAGGCGAACCGGTTGATACCGTCGTGCCAAAACCAAGAGAGGAATGGACTTCCGACGAAGCTAAGAGATTCTGTCTTGATGGCCAAGCAAGAAACATCATCATTCGATCAACTCCGGATACCATACAGTGCAAATTGTGGGGTGCTAAAACTGCTAAGGAAGCTTGGAAAATGGTTCAAGATCTTTGTGCTGGATCTAACAAAACCAAGGAAAACA
>CM051456.1:89911476-89945527 GCA_028274465.1 Plantago ovata | reverse complement strand
CCGCCTGTTATACTCAAAACAGATGTTTGATTACTAGGAATACAACAAAACTCCTTATGAATTGTTTGTTGGAAGACCTCCTAACATCCTCATCTAAGAGTATTTGTTGCAAGTGTTTCGTTTTAACAATGGTAGAGATACCTAAGAATTTCAACCAAAGGCAGACGAAGCGATATTTCTCGGCTACTCCTTGCATAGTAAAGCTTATAGAGTTTACACAAAAAGGCACAAAAGATTGAAGAATCAGTGCATGTTGTATTCTACGAAAGTCACAAGGAGTGCCTGCTGAAGAATAAATATCAGATGTATGAAAAATATTCATACATGAGCAAAGAACTGAATCTAATGCTAGGCAAATCAAGTCAATGAACTAAATGATGATTCTGACAATGACTCTCCTCCCCCTAGTCATGACAAGATAAATATAGTTCACGACAAAGAATTTCCAGCAAAAGACGCGGTTGCTCCAGAGTTGTTGAAATTACGCCAATCTCCAGTGCCTGCTGATGAGCTACCTCAATCAAGCAATGCTGAACAAGCAGTTGCTGATGAACCAATCTCAGTAGAGACACAAAATTCCAGTAGTACTGAACAAGTACATACTGAAGAGTCACATGCTGATGAGCAAACATATCCTGATCCAACAAGCAGAAAACCTGCTAATAAATGGATTAGAGATCATCCCTCTACGGATATGATTGGCGATATTAATAAACGCCAAGTGACTAGATCCAAAGCTACTCATGGACTTGCTGAAGAAGCAACTGTCGTAGAAGTAGAATCATTGTTCTCTTGCTTTATTTCAGAAATTGAACCTAAAACCATGGAAGAAGCTTTAAAGCATTCTGAATGGATAAAGGCAATGCAAGAAGAACTGGATCAATTTGAAAGAAACAACGTCTGGAAACTTGTACCACTTGCTGAAGGCAAGAAAGCTATTGGTACAAAGTGGGTGTTCAGAAACAAGCTGAGTGAGTCTGGTGAAGTAACAAGAAATAAAGCACGTTTAGTTGCTCAAGGTTACTGTCAGACTGAAGGATTGGACTATGATGAGTCTTATGCACCAGTTGCAAGATTGGATGCAATTAGGCTTTTCTTGGCCTTTGCTGCTCACAATGACTTCATTGTTTACCAAATGGATGTTAAAAGTGCATTCTTGAATGGTGAACTTGCTGAAGAAGTCTACCTAGAACAATCCCCTGGCTTTGAACTTCCCTCAAAATCAAGATGGTATACAAGCTTCAGAAAGCTGTATATGGTCTAAAGCAAGCACCAAGAGCATGGTATGATACCTTGGCTAAGTTCTTGCTGGAAAATGGTTTCAAGAAAGGTGAAGTTGACAAAATCTTATTTACCATGAACCATGATGGTAAAATACTCTTAGTTCAAATTTATGTGGATGACATAATATTTGGATCTAAGGACAAGCAACTTTGTGATGGTTTTTCCAAACTCATGACAAACAAGTTTGAAATGAGTATGATGGGTAAATTGAATTATTTCCTAGGATTGCAAGTCAAGCAACTCAAAGATGGAATATTCATAAATCAAGCAAAGTATGCGAAAGAAATGCTCATAAAGTTTAGGATCAAAGAGGATGAGAAACCTGAAAGATCCCTATGAGTGTTGGTACCAAATTGGCTATACTAAGGAAGATAAAGTGTTGAAGAACACAAGTATAGGAAGCTCATTGGTTCCTTGTTGTATTTAACAACAAGTAGACCTGACATTCAGTATGTTGTTTGTGTGTGTGCAAGATTCCAATCTGATCCAAGAGAATCACACTACAAAAAGGCAATCAAGATACTGAAATATGTCAAAGGTACAGTCAATGTTGAATTATGGTATCCTAAAGATTCTGGACTAGAATTGGTTGGTTATTCTGATGCTGATCATGGAGGATCAACTCTTGATAGAAAAAGTACCTCTGGAACTTGTCAGTTTTTGGGTACTAGATTAATATCATGGTTCAGCAAGAAGCAAACCTGTGTTGCCAATTCATCCACTGAATCTGAATACATTGCAGCTGGTTGTTGCACAGCTCAAATCCTATGGATTCAGCAACAATTGAGAGATTATGGTATTTCTGCAAAGAAAACACCAATCTTTTGTGATAATACAAGTACTATTGCTATCACGCAAAATCCTAAGTTTCACTCAAGGACTAAGCACATTGATATTAGACATCATTTCATTAGAGATCATGTAGAAAAAGGAGATATTGAGGTTGTGAAAGTAGGCACTGATGATCAGCTTGCTGACATCTTTACAAAGCCCCTACCAGATAATAGGTTCGCAATGCTAAGGTATAACCTTGGATTGATTGAACTACCTCAATAAAGGATACATTTGGCAGAATGCTGAAACAGGTATTCAGCAACCCAAATTATTCTTATTTAAAAGCTCCGTCTACTAATTTCTCCTAAGAAATGATAAGTCACTACATGATTGCTGAAACGGGTATTCAACAAGTAATTCCTTCAAATCGGGTATTTGTTAGGAAACTTGATCACTTGCTGAGACAAGCACTCAGTAAGAGAAAAACCTTAAGGATTGCTGAAACAGGCATTTAGACAATCAAAGATACTGAAACAGGTATTCAAGTATCAAGGGAATATTCTGAGACGGGAACTCAGAAAAAGAGCAAAACTCATCTCTCAGACTTTACCAAAAGATATCTCAAGTACAAAAGAATTTACTGATACGGGAAATCAGAATTATCTTTTAAAAGAAAATATGAGATATCTAAGTAAGGGGGAACTTTCATCAAGTATCTAGAATGATAATACAAACTCGCTGAAAAGATTCTTGTCTATTTCAGCAAGCAATCTAATCCCTTAAAATTCGGTAAAATCAATTTGTGACGTTAATCGGGCACAGATAAACTCGTAATAATCATGACATGAAATTCAATCGTGGCCATTGATTAAAAGGAGTTACTAATCTAACGGTTAATAAAACAAAGAGAGAGAGTGCTCTGACGATTTCAAGTTAGTGAGCCACTACGCATTTAATGCAAAGGCTCCACTAACGCCTGTGTTTCTCTGTTTTACCCTTGCTGAGAGCTCAAATCGATTGAGTTTCTCACACATCAGAGACATTATATAAAGAAGGAGATAGAGAAATGACAAAATTCTTTAACTCACATTTCCTTTCTCTGCAAATTTTAGCCTGAATCTACTGTACCTCCGGTCAAAAAGCAAACTATCTCTTTTCGTACACACTGTCTTCTCTATATAAGAAATGGCACCAAAGAGACAGTCTTCTAAGTCCTCAAAGTCATCTAAGGTTGACAGTGCTGAAACACGCACTGCTCCGGTGACTACTCCGACAACAAACACAACGAAATTTGTGTTGAAAAACGATAGAATATCGGAAAAACCTATGCCTCCGTCATATCTTGACACTGCAAAGTGTGAGATGTTGATGCAATGGGGTGGTTTTGCAAAGGAGAAGTACATTAGGTACTTCTATGAACAAGATCTCGATGACGAGAATGAAGAGGCGCTTGAGTTTATCAAGCAGCAAGGCCTCATGCACTTTATATCTGCTCGCACTAAGCAAGTGAGCATGATAGATACTATGGAATTCTACAATAATGCAGAAATTCAGTCCCTTACTGATAGTAAAGGAGTCACTGAAAAAGTGATCTTTACTACAGTTCAGAACACGCAAATCGTCCTGAAATGGACTGATTTAGCGGAAATCTTTCAGATTCCAACCACTGGAACTGAAGATGACGTCACTGCCACTGACGAAGAGATTTAATCTTTCTACAGTGATGTTAGAAATGAGAAAATGAAGAAAGGAGAGATTGCTCCCGTGACTTGGACAAAGCACGTTAAGAGGAAGCATCTCTGCCACTCACTTGGTCTGGTAGCTCTGCTACTGATAAAAGTTCTTGACTCCCAAGTTGGAGGAATTGACCAAGTAGGCCTGAGAAGATGGCCGCTGCTGATGCATATCCATGAAAATAAAACTGAACTTAACTGGACTAATTTTCAACAGGCTTGTTGATTGTGTCACTAAGTTCAAGGTAAAGGTAGAAGACAACAAGGTCTCACCTTCCTTTCCAGTTATGTATGGAATAAAGATATGCTACATCCTTGAACATTTCAGAATTCAGCTGAGAAACCCATTGCCAATCAAGAAATCTGTATGCAATGTGGGAAGATCTTTCTACAAGCAGAATGTACCAAAGACTGCTGGCAAGAAACTTGAAAAATCTAAAAAGACAACAGCTGCAATGTTGTCAGCACAAGCCAGCAAGAAAGGTATACAACAGCTGCAGATGTCACCACTCAGCAACTTAGAGATGAAACTGTTGTTGGTGGTGGTGACAAAAATGAAACTGCTGTAGATGATCAACAAGGTAAGTGTACAACAGCCGTTGCTGAAAATGCAACTACTGACGTACCTGCTGGGAAACTGAAGAAATCTAACAAGAACAAGAGGAAAGCTGATGATGACACTCAAACTGCAGCGTCATCATCAAATCCCATACCAAAGAGGAAAAGGACAGGCAACACAAGGAAGAAAACACTGGCTCGCAAGTCAGTTCCTATTGTCCAAGACCTCTCAGACAATTCCCAGACAAATGCTGAAACGCATTTTCCAGTAGATGTCGACAAGGTAGTTACTGATGTCTATGTCAGCAACATTGAAGTGTTTGCGGAAGCCTTCAATGATCGACTCAACGTTGATACGTCTACTGAGAACATACCACAAGGCAGTGGAAATGAAATTCCTGCCCAAATCTCAGATATCTACATTGTAGATAATCTAGATGATCAAACCATGGAACCAGCAAGTGATATTGCTGCTGATCTGCAAAAGGTGGCACTTGCTGATGCTGCTGAAAAGATGGTTGCTGAACAAGCAATTCATCAAGTTGCTGAAACCCCGCTTGCTGAAGGACCAGTTGCTGAGACTGCAATGGTTCAAGTTCCAGAAGTTGCTGAAACACAAGAAGCACTATTCAACGACGCATCTCGTGATGCTGAGAATACTGGCCCAAGTTCACCAAAGACATCAATAGACAAAGTCCAGCTTGTACTGGAAGCTATAAGCCAACAAATGGAGTTGGAGATTGAAGAATCATCCAACAAATCCATTGATGTCTTCATGACAAGCAGTGAGCTTAAAGGTCAAGATGCTTCTGCTCAACTTGTCATTTTAGAGACAAGGGAGATTGCTGAAACCGCACAGCTTTCTCAAACAGAGCAAGACAAGAAGTCTGCTGAAGAAACAGTCCAAGAAGCTGAAGAAACTGTTAATGCTGAAAGGACTGAGCCACAACATGTCCTTCTTCAGCAGGTAGTTAATTCAACCATCAGTAAAACTTCAAATTCTGAAACTTATTCTTTTGCTAATATTATATTATCTCTACAGACTTCTCAAGATGCAAGTCAGATGGTTGCTGAAGCCTCTGCACCAGAACCAACACTCCCTACTCAGTAGGTAGTTAATGTTTTTGGTAATAAAACTAAGTTTGACAGCTTAGTACTTGTATCTAACTCAAATTTATTTCAGGATGAACAAATGGAGGATGCTACTCAAGCTCCTCAAGGAATGGAAATTGTACAACATGAGCTTACTGAATCTCAGCAGGTAATTCATGTTTCAGCTTTGAGCTCTAAAGCAATTATCCAAACCAATCCTGATCTAAATAATGTTCTTTTTCAGGCTCAAAAGGAGACCACTGAAGTGGTAATCATCGCTGAAGATCAACAAGTGAGTTCTGAGGAACTGTACTTGAACTTCAAAAGAACCACTTTGTCCAGAGTTGCTAAGTCCGTCAGCAACTGGCAAAGTTACAGGCGAATGGATTTCTCTGATCTCCATCTTCATCTATCTAATGAGAAAAAGAGATCTTCTCTGCTGAAGCTCGAGACATTCGTTCACTCCATCCTCCCTGAAGAAATGACATATTCTCAGCAAATGAGCTCAAATCTGATTGCTCAAATCAGAGAGAATAGGAAGGCTAAATTCAAGAGTGCCTCTCCAGCTGAACAAGCTGTGATGCTCAAAGGTTCATTTGTACCTGTGGTGGCTGATCCCCACAAAATCAATGAGGAAGAGGAAGTGACGAGTGTTGCTTTGTACAAGCACCTCGAGCTAGTAATTCTGACAGATGATGATGAAGAGGAAGAAGATGAGAACATTCCCGCTGATCCAAGTGATGATGAAGGGAAAGATTCCAATGACAAGAAAGACGACGACGATGACAATCAAGGTCCAAGTCCTGATGCTGGAGGCTTAAAGTTGACAGTTGCTGAAAATGTTCAACAAGAAAATCAGCAAGCTGAACAACCACAACCTCAGCATGAATCTCAACCTCCTCCTGCTGCTGCTGAAAATCAAACACCTGTACAAGGTGCTGATACTGAAGAGGAATATGCCAGAAAAAGGGCTGCCTTGAAAAATGGCAAGAGTCCAATTTCTGATGCCAAGGTCACTGATGCAAACCTTGATGATGATGATGAACAGGATGAAGATTACCAACGCGCTCTATAGAACAGCCTATTGGTCCATGCAAGGCATACGCAGGATCTGGAAATTGGTCAATCTTCAGGAGTAAGACCAAAGGAAGTCCCCTCCCTTCCATTAACTACTGGCGAAACTCCAGTCATTGAGTCTCAAACGTTGCCTTCAGCAACTACTCAATTAAAACTAACTACTGGTGAAACTCCAGTTGTTGAGTATGAAGTGTTGCCATCAACAACCACTCAACAAAAAGGAAGTGAAGCTGCTGACTTAGGTTCCAAGGTTGCTGACCTTGATGAATCTGAGGATGACTTATCAGCAAATGAGGATGAACAATCCAAAAGAGACCCAAAAGTAGTTCAAATTCCTCCTCCTGATTACATAAATGATTTAGATGATGGTCTAAGAGGAGAATTGCTGATAAAGGATGATCAGTTTGCTTCAGAACTGAAAGTTCATTCCTTGACACCACAACTAGTGTCGTTCCCAAGAGTTGAGGAGTTTACTCCTAGAATTTTGGCACTGAAGAAAGTTCATGATGCCTGCAAAGCAGAAGATGAGGCATTGCTTGCTGAGAGCCCGCTTGATTTTGGAAAAATATTGGCTACAGTGCTGAGACGCACTACTTCTTTGACAATAGCTCAGAAAGACATCAGTCTTTATCACAAGAGCTATGAAGAAGATGTAAGTCAAGCACTCAGACTAGCAAAGACCGCTCTCGTGAAGGCTCAGACTTTCATGGATGATAAGGCCGCAACAGAAAAACGACATCAAGAGAACATGGTGAGCATTCAAAAAGAGTTGTCAAAAATGACTTCTGATCAGCAACAAATCATCATGAAGTATAACAGCCTAAGCACTCTTGCTGAAAATTGCAATGAGTTCTATTCTCTGCACATCACTCCGATGTTGCAATCCATGTCTAAGGGGGAAAAGAAAAGTACCAGAAAAAGAAACCAAACCCCTCCTGCTGTTGATGAGCCACTGCCCATAGAACCGCTTGCTGAAAAAGAGCAAAGTTCTAAAAGGCAAGCAGAATCTGAGTTAAATTCAGCAAGTACCAAAAAGAGAAAAACTGCTGCTGAAACTCAAGATTTTTGCCATACTGAAAGTCATCAAAATCTGAATGAAGCTGATGAAGATGATGACAATCAGACAATAGCTCAAGCCATAAGAGCTAGACCTTTAACAGCCTTAACTCCGTCTGGCCACTCAAAGCATTTCTCGTCTGACTCTTCAGCAAGAGATCAAGACAATGCTAAATCAAGAAGAAGAAGGCAAAGACAGGAAGAAAAGAGGCTGGGCAGCATTGCTATTGGCTCCGGCATCGAATATACAAAGACCAGCAATGATGAAACCACTCAGAATGTGATCAGAAACATTCATGGTTGCTGGATCTTAAAGCTGGAAGATTTGCTGGTAAATGAGTTCTTTCCTACAGCCATTTTGAACCAAATGTTCACATGGATTGAACTCAAGGTACAAAGAAAACAAAGGGAAGAATCCCTCCCAAGAAATATTGCTGGGAGATGGTTGAATCTTGAGGTCTCAGTAAGAAGAACTGCAGAGACAAGAACCAAATCTGATAAAACCACCTGGCATTGCTTACTACTCTGACCCAGTAACCAAGAAAACAAAGAAGAGACTTGGATTGATTCCTTATGAGTACTTCTATCTCACTGCTAAGGATCAAGAAGAAGATCTTCTCTGGCTAAGAAAGATTCATCCTAAAAGCATTTCAGATACACAGCTTCTCCATGCCAGCAATTGGGGCATGCATTTGTGGGTAACTCACTACATGGAAATGAATGCTGAAAAGCATCATCATACTGCCTGCAAAAATGCAAGAATTCTTCAACTACAAGTCCGTAGGCTTCTGGAAAACTACGAAAAGGACTGTGTTGAATTTACTGCACTTGCTGAGAAGAGTGTAAGAGAGATTTTGAGAAAATCTTCTGGAAGAGCTTAACTCTCTGTAATAGTTTTTGTTTGCTGATTCTGTTTAAGTTATCTCTGCTACTTGTAAACATATGAAAGATAACTATCAGCAATGAAGTTTTTGACTCTTATTGGTTTTGATTATGCAATTTACTTAAGCTTACTGTTTAATTACTCAAGTATGCTTGCATTAATCAACTGATTTATTCAACATCAGAAACCTCTAAAAGGGTAACAATTAATTTAGCCACGGATTGCTAACATCAAAAAGGGGGAAATTTGTTAGGAAACTTGTAATTTTGATGAGCAATTAACCATGCTAAATTAAGGAAAGTCCAGTAACTAGTACTCTTAAGGTCCATAGGAATTTAGAATTTTAAGGACATTGTAAAAGAGGAACGTTTGCTGAAGACTTAGAATAGGTGCTAGATAGGTTGGTTTTTAAAGCTTATGATGTATCTTGTTTTCTGAAAAGAAAATAACCTATTGAAGCATTTGCTGACGATGTACTTTGTTTTTACAAACAAACTATTGAAGCATTTAGAACAGCTCAGAATCTTGAAGAATTTTGAAGATCTGAAGACTTGAAGATTTCGAAGATCTGAAGACTAGAAGAATTCTGAAGACTAGAAGAATTCTGAAGACTGGTATCTACAAAGGCACATGTTGCTCAGAAAGTGGAAACTTCAGCAACAGCATTGCATAAGTGAAAACCTGAAAGACAGAGTAGGTTGTGCTTGCTGAAAACTGAGACTGACCACTTGCTGATGGAACATATGTGACCTCTTGCTGAAAGTACTTGTATTTGCGCTCCAATGTTACTGTTTGAATTCTATTCAAATAAGCATTAAATGCAAAGCTTGCACGCGAAGGACATGAAGACTAGAAGACAAACAAGGACGTTGCTGAAAGTACAAAAGCAAGATAGTGACATCTTAAGGAACAAAAGCCTTGGAATTTAAAATTCAAAGGGCTCCTTATTTTCACGATAAATAGAGGTCATCCGGCAAAGAGTTGAAGTGTGTCAACAACGTGATCATACTCTCACTTGTGCTTAAAACTCACATACCTTCAAATACTCTTACTGCCATTGATCCGTTCCAAGACTTAAAGCTTGAAA
Organism: Plantago ovata; assembly: GCA_028274465.1. NCBI lineage: Eukaryota > Viridiplantae > Streptophyta > Magnoliopsida > Lamiales > Plantaginaceae > Plantago > Plantago ovata. Next base: position 89,935,983 of record CM051456.1, on the reverse strand, counting down.
AAGCTACTTGTGAAGAAGTAGAACTTACACGGCTAAGAAATTAGTTAAGTGTTGTTTCTTTCTTTTAAACAAGAACAAGTCTTGACACCAAAAACAATCAAACTTGTTTACTGCAAATTACTCAACGTTTTGTTTCTTAGATTACTTGTTGTAACTGAATAACTTATAATTAAGTTATCTCATCCCAAACCTCTCTAACTGAAAATACACCCTTTCAGGCGTGATATTCAGGGGGAACTTAATCGAATATAGTTTTGCTGATTAAAAGTACCAAGTTTGGTGGAGAACAAGGTTGCGTTCTCTAGTTTAGGTTGGAGACGAAGCAAGTGTGCTTTGGTTTCTGTTTGAATCGCTCTAGATAGGTGTTGTAAGGAACCTCAATCTTATCTTAGTGGATTCAGTCCTAGAAAGGACAAAGTGGATTAGTTGAGAGATTACACCACTCTCAGATACCACTATAAAAGTGTTTGTGTGATTTACATACTGTATTTAGTTTTCAGCAAATCATATCTTTCTGTACACAGTCACTCACATCACTTGCTGAAACCTTCATTTACTGAAAGAGCACTTATTGTATCAAAGACTTCCGCTCTCTGATTTTAAGTATCAGCAAACCCAGTTACTGCAAAGTAACTTGCGCTTGCTGAGAAAGTTAAGTATCAGCAAACTCATTACTGAAAAGTAATAAGCACTTGCTGAGAAAGTTTTAAACGACGAAAGTTTGAAAAGACTATTCACCCCCCCTCTAGTCTTTTCTTGTTGTTTAAAGGGACCAACAGTGACACTATTCTAACAAAATGCACTAAAATGCATGCAAGAGGATATCTAAATTGGTGAAAAAGACCCGAATGATAGTGTAAAAAACACTGTCATCAAACTCCCCAAACCGAACCTTTGTTTGTCCTCAAGCAACTAGCTAGACTCTATGCAACCTACATGCAACACAAAGAGGAGTCTCATGCCAAACAAGAAGAACTAATCAATTGTATCTACCAAATGCTTATGAACAAAGACCATACAAATCATAACATGGAAATAGGTTGAAGAATGTCTCGATTGAACCTATACACATTCATATATGCACTTTGTTAAACAAGGGAGTCTCTCGTAACATTCTCTACCTGGACCTAGTCAATGACGACGTAATGATGCATATCAAAATACAAATGGTTGCCCCGTGCCTATGAAACTGAGGGCTTACTATTGTTCACCAAGTGAGACTTTCCCTCAAGAGAGGTCGAACCAATACTACTCTCATCAAACGAAGGAGGGTTCCCTAAAAGACAACACTCCCCTATTCTACCCGACTCTTAAAGAAAAACTCTTCACCACTTCCTGAATGGCAAGACGAGGATGGTCTAGAACAAGCCTTGGACTAGGCGACACGAGAACACAAGGAAGAATTTACAACTCGATTACGAACTACTACAAAAGCTGAAAAAATAATGCAATACTTTGCTAAAACTGCTTTTTGGCGCTTGGACCCTTCTTTTGCTTTTTTGGGTCTTATTCTTTTTTTCTTTTTTGTTTTTCTTTTTCCGAATTCTGGAATTTTCTATTTTTTTCTTTTTTTTTCTTTTTTTTTTTTTTTTTTTGTATATAGCCAGTAGTAGCACAATGAAAGTACAATGAAAGGAAATAACAATGACACTACAACGACCTCCCCAAACCTATTCGAAAGAATAGGGTGGAGCACAAACTCACAAGAAAAAATAAAAACAAACTCAACATGACTCAACAAGATGATTCTCCCACTTCCAGCTTGCTGGCACAATATAATTGTTAAATGCTTTCCAGCGTCCACCCGATTATGTCTCGTACAATTTAAGAGGGTGATTGTAACGCCCACAATTTCAGAAAGTTTTAAAATTTTGAGAACGCCACTCATACAAACAAAATGCTCAAAATATGCTGAATTTCTCATTTTTCGTGGAGGATTAGATCCATTAACTGGGAGTTTGTGGTTGATCGATGATAATGTACCATCATTTTAGCCATTGCAATTCTATGATGAGTGACCTATTCTAGATAGATTCCTAAAGTGATTGGTACGAGCAGCGTTTTTAATCCTCTTAAACTCTTTGAAATTGTGGGACAATTAGTGTACACACTAAGAACCCCATACTTTTACAAAAATAAGAATTTTTAAAATTTTAATCAAAAGCAATCAAAACATGATTTTAGTAAACATTTGTACTAACAGGGTTGTTGGTTTGCTTTTTTGTTTTTTTCTTTTGATTTCTATACTATATAGAAATGAGAATTGACCTCGATGTTTATGGTTCGATTATTGTGCAGGCATGAAGCAGCAGGGTGGAGACACAAGCTAGTGGTTCAGGAAGTGCAGTGTCTGATGGCTTAGGTTTAGTCGCTGACACTGAAGTTCGTGTATCGGGAGTGTAATGTAGTGGCTGATCTGTTGGCAAAGAAAGGTTCTCAGGCAACTCATTTTCAAAGTGATGGTTGTAATTCGGCGAATAATGGACATCCCAGTCGTCTGTTTATATTTGATGTTTGTCCAGTTTGACTTCAAGAGTTTGTAAATAGGGATCTGTCTAGTCTTTTTATCAAGTCGTTCGTAAGGTCACTAACACTTCTGTAACCTTTTCTAACTAGTTATTGAAGTGTTTAAAAAAAAAAACATATAGTATATTTGTAAGAAAATATGGTCAGAATTACCCCTAGGGTGGTGCAGCGGAATTTCAAAATTTTCTTAACATGCATACTAATTGATCATGCATATAACGTATATTGAATCACATTAGTTAGAAGACTTACAATACTCCGAAAGCAAGAATTAAAATAGAATCGATAGCCCAATCGATATGATCTTCGTAATAGTCTGGTGTACCTTCTCCTTCATTGAAGTCGAAGATATCTAATATGCCTTCTTAATTATCTGTAAAACAATGAAGGTTAGTTTCTAGCTTCTTAGAACCTCAACCTTGGTATCCACGGATGAACAGCTTATCGAGAGAATGCTAGGATATTCTCGAGTCAAACTCAGTTGACCGGAGAAGGGGGCGGCGGCGGTGGTGAGGTAGGAACAGAGAGAGAGTTTTTTATTTTCTCTTGAAAGAATGAAGAGTGAGTAATGTTGTGTATCGAAAAAGCTCTCTAACCATCTACTTATATAGTAGTCAATAGAAGCCTAAAGAACATTCTATTAGACTCCTAAAAGGAATAAGAATTCTAATTCTTATTGCACAAGGTAACCTCTTAATGTCCAAGTTCATTCCTAATTAAATCATAATTCAATTAGGAAAAACTTGCCCCATAAGTTTGATTGGATGAAGGAGAACTCCATCCCTATGCGCCGGCCGCGCCTCATGGGAATAAGGTGGGTCCCAAAAGCAAGTCTAAGGCAATTCTAACTCAATTAGATTTTGCCCATGTGCATATATTAATCTTTAATTAATATATCCTTTTGATTCCAACCTCATTTATATTTCTAAAATATAATCTTTAATTGTATTCTCATAAATACAACTAATTCAATTAATATTCTCATAATATTAATTGTGCCACAACTAATTATAATTAACCTTGATTAATTATAATGACATCTTCATGGTCATGAGAATAAGCTAAATCACCACATAGTGTGACCATAGGGCCTCAGTGTATTAAGCTAGTAACCTTACGAGGCGTCATGGGATTCCTAGACGGTCCCATTTGCAATATTAATACATGAGGACGTTTGAGAGTTTTCTCAAAGCTACCCTTTCGTTGTTGAAGCATGTTGCACTCAATGCGGCTATGGTAAGGTCATTTCATCTGACTGACTCGAATGCATCTAGGATCGATGAAGTGTCTATCCCAATAACACACTCATGGTGTCTTCAGTGAGTTGTTTGGTTAATGCGATATATCTTATGACCATTCATAAATATATTGTTAGGAAACTTGTAAATTTTGATGAGCAATTAACCATGCTAAATTAAGGAAAGTCCAGTAACTAATACTCTTAAGGTCCATCTGAGTATTGTGACAAACTCGTGGTCAATCAAGCCTCATAGGTTGTATGTTAGTGTTTTTCAGCATGCTAGATAGCGATAGTGACAACGCTACTAAGGTATCGATAGGAACCTGTCAAGATGTGTATCATAAAGTTCCCTAGATGGTTTACGTAGAACTTGCTGATTGTTTTTCGGACTGAACTTGTGAGCATAATCGTGATACATTGCATATCAATACCAGAAAGCTACCACCGACATCTTTCACTTCTTGATTATCTTCTTCTACAAGCGTCTGTTTGCATGAGTGTTTGATTATTTCTCACTACAAACTTGCTTATTGACTGATTACAATCGTTTCACACTAAACAAAGCCACATTAGGTCCCAAGAGAATGACACTCGGGAACATCTTACCCTTACACTAAACCATTTTGTGTAGTGAATAAGTATTCTTTAACTTATACAAATTTAATTTTGATGCAAACGACATCACTCGTGTTCTCGTAACAAATCTATTTCATGTAACTAATAAATCTATTACGTAAATGCAACCAATAAATCAACGTAAGTGTGAGCTTATAATAATTAATATAATTAGATTTTTTAAAAATAATCTAGCGTATCAATTATCATTTTCATATTTCAACTAAACTCCTAACTCAATAATAATAATAAATTAATAATAATAATTATTATTAAATAAATAAAACAAATGACACTTGTAAAATATAATAAAATATTCGTTGTCATATACAAGTTCATAACCTGAAGAACAAAGAATTAATTAATAGTTTAGATATAAAAATCTCACTTTATTTTTATGAGATGAAGATGGACAATTGTCATGTCTTCATGGAGAGAGACTTGTCCCGATTGAATTTTGAGAAAAGCTACCTAAAAACCTGCGTGGAGTGCTCTCACACAGTTGAGCTTGCAAGAATTTGTGCGCGAGGGTGGTCCAGAAACAAGTGTTAGCACTGTAATGACCAGACCCTTTGGGCCGGCGCGGTTACTCTTGGGTTGTTCTCTGGGGTGATATGTTGGCCCCACAATCAACACATGTTCTAATCAACGCACTTTGTCCTCACTCGTGCGCGCACTGGGAACTTCCCAATAGGTAATCCATCCTAGAATTGCTCAAGAGAAAGCACTCTTAGCTCTGAAATTATTTTGGAGGATTCCCGAAAAGAAAGATGCACCTTGTTGACATAAGTAGCATTCTCAACCCCCTTAACCCTCTGAAATTTTGGGGCGTTACATTCACCCCCTCCTAAATTGTGTGACATCCTTATCGAACCTTGTCCAGAGACCAACCATCCGTGTAGAATTCTAGAGGTGGCCCCTACAGGCTCAAAAGGTGGCTCCCACTACCCATACGGTGTAGCACTTTGCCTCGTTATGACACTTAGTTTAATTCCTGGAGTTCCGGATCGGCCCGTTCGGATACGACTTGTAACGACCCGACCCAGTAAGGGCTGAGACCCGACCCTTTCGACTGGTGCAGTTACTCCTGGGTGATATGCTGGCCCCACAAATCAACACGTGTTCTGATCCGCACACTTTGTTCTCAGTCGTGCGCACACCGGGAACTTCCCAGTAGGTCACCCATCCAAGAATAGAATTGCTCCAGAGCAAGCCCGATTAACTTTGAAGTTCTTGTGGGTGGATTCCCGAAGAGAAAGGTGACCTTGTTGACATAAGTAGCGTTATCAACCATTTTAAGCCTCTGAAATTGTGGGACGTTACAAGCACGTGTTGAAAGCAACATACCCTTGATTCTATACAAGCTCGAGCGTATGTTTTCTCCTAGCTTCTTTGATTTTATGGAGCATTTGCAGGTTCACTTCCCACTTGAAGCGAGGGTTGCTGGACCTGTTCAGTACCCGATGGATGTATCCATTTTAAATGTGAGAAAATGCAATAATTGACTACAAATATTAGAATTCTTCTAAGTTATACTTGTATTAACTAAAAATGTGTTACACGTACTTTGAAAAATTCAATAAATATGTATAAAAAAAAAGGTCAGTCCGGGGGTTCAATTACCAATGCATATGTGTGAGAGAAAACTGCAACCTTTTTCCTCCTACTTCTTTGATGATGACTGATGGGATGTTTTCTTCCCTAAATTTAGATGATTCTTACACATGACGTGCGCGAGTAGCTAGTACATGGAAAACATATGCGCAGTTTATATGACCACGTAAGAGCACTCTTCACATGAATCCTATAATATTCCCCTAAATATTGCTACTAACTAGTCCCTTAAATTTTTTTAGAATATCAACTTCACACATCATAGTTAGAGGTCTTCTATTTTTATGCATTAATAACAAATAATGATACATGGAGGATATTTGTGGTGCCACAATGATAAATGAAGAATTATGGAGGGTTAAATGAGTATTCATACGTAGGAATTAATTTACAAAATTTCCAACAATATGAGCTCAATTGTTATGAGACCTAAAGTTAAAGTTTGTCATTTTTCATCATTTAGTATCAAATTTAAGATAGAGACCCATTTACAATTCCTACAAACTATTGCTCTAAGACCGCCCCCAACGTCCCCGGCGTCGTCGACGCCTTCTCCATTGGTGGTCGACGCCCCCAATATTTTTTTTCTTTTTGTGGGGCTGCCACGTGGCAGCTCCACAACTTTTCATTTTTTTTTTGTTTTTTTTATTTTCTTTTACCTCCAACAGCTAAAAATAGCTATAACTTAAAAAAAAATAATAATAATAATAATAAAAGCACCAACATTCTAGTTTTTCAAAATCTATAAATATAGATCAATTTTGTGTATTTTTGGAGCACCCATATTCAGTTCTCATTTCTCTCTTATTAATTAAGTTCAAAACACCTTAAACCTTCCCAAATTTCTATTCCTGAACTTGTTTGCCTTAAATTTGTTGTACGGTGGTTTGTGTTGTTTAACGAGCCGAGCCGAGCCGAGTATTGCTAAGGCTCGGCTCGAACTTGTTAAGAAATGAGTCGAGCTAGTTATTTAACAAAACGAGCCTAATGTCAGGCTCGAGCTCGAACCACTATATATATAGGCTCGAGCTTGGTTCGTTAGGCTCGTTAAGCGCAAACGAGCTCGAGCTCAAGCTAGACTCGGCTCGAATATAAATACCATAAAAATGTTAAAATATTAAATAATATATAAAAAAATTCAAGATTACACATTACAATCAACTCTCAACGATAAAGTTACCAAAGGCTAACAAAATACAAATCTAAACAATGTACATATATACAACTAGAAACTGCGTCACACGCTACGCGTGTGAAGCGTAATCTTGTAAAATATTGTTCTTTTTATTAAATAATATATTGAAATGAATGGAGTAAATATATAATTTCACATAATAACTTCAAACGTAACAAAAAATAAGTAATTGAGTAATTAAACTTAACATAAATGGTGTCCTATAAATGTATACTCCCTCCGTCCCAGAGCAGTTGCACCATTTGACTTTGGGTAAAAGAAATTAAGGAGAGGAATTAAATATTGAGTTATATTGATAGTGGAATGGTTTTAGTTTGCTGGGTGATTTCTAGCCACTCAAATAGATAGATGGAATATAGAACTATTATAACCATATCCAAATATGGCAAATAATTGAAATGGTGCAACTCTAACGGGACGCCTAAAATGGCAAAATGGTGCAACTGTTTTGGGACGAAGGGAGTATATAGTTTTTGTAGTTATGCAATTAATTGTTTTGAATTGAACGATATTAGACGTGCGAAAAGTATTCTTCCGATGAGTTAAGAACCATCAGAATCTGATGATCAGATACATCTGTAGGCTTCAAAAACATTCAACTTCGAAATCTGTAACGCAGCTTTCGCATGTTAATTGGTGTTCTTCATCAGTTGAATATATTGTCATGTATGTCATTATTATCTCTTGCCATTTTGTTTCCTCGATGCCTTTTGTTATGTCAATGCCGCAATATGTACGATATTCAAATTTCAAGTGGCCTAGTGTCCTCATCAAGTTCTCTATCATCAAACCGAAATTGACGTTTTGGTTTATAAATACTTCCTCCGTCCAATAACAAGTGTACCACTTAGTTTTGTTGATTTTTTTTAGGAGTATTTGAGCTCAAATTATTTGTAAACATTCAAGTAAAATAATTTAAAAATTTATATTATGAAAATATAAACATTCTAATTTCATAATATGATGTTTTTAATTATTTTTATCGTATGATTTTAAGAATAATTTAATGTCAAATGACAATGTCAAAATGACCATCGAAAAAATCAACAAAATCAAGTGTTACATTTATTATTGGACAGAGGAATTATGTCTTTTTTCATAAGAACATATCATGACTATTTCTAAATTAAGTATATAGTACGACCATACAACTTTGTGTTAAAAAATAAAGATTTAAGCTATGTTTGAGATCTCGTCTCGGAGGCCATCTCGGACGACCTTCTGAGAAGGATCAACCCGGGTCATCTCGGACATTTGTCTCGGAGTTGTCTAGGAATAGATAGAAAATATGTAAAATTATATATAATAAATACTATACATATTTATCAACAAATGACATAGAAAATTCAAACATAAATGTCATATAAACTCATATAAACCAAAATAAAGTCATAGTCTCATAGTAGTACATCATTAGAACATTACAATGATCCAAATCAAACAAACAAGTTCAAGGTTCAAACATTACAATGTCCAAACAAACAAGTTCAAGGTTCAAACAAGTACAATCACAACTCCAAACATTAACAACATTTAGGGGAATACAAGCATCATAAAATCGCCTTATTGCTAGCTGTTTCTCCAATTTCTTTACAGTGGATTGACCATATTAATTTAAATTTAATTCATTACCAAGTTCAGTAAATTGCCTAAAAGTCAAGCAGAGTGAAAATGTCAAAATCTGAAGAAAAAATCATAGTATATATATCTGGCATCCACATAATATGGAATAGAAATTTTAAAAAGTAAATTTAAAGAAAATATGAGGTCATTAAACTTGCAACAGGATTTTGAAAAGTAGTTGGATCCATCTACTACTAGTTACGAGAACTTTACAGGATTTTGAAAACTTTACAGTGCGGTTTTTTTAAAAAAAAAATTCAAAATTGGGTCAACCCGGGTTGATCCGGTTTAACCGCCCAAAAACTCGATAAAATCCCGGGATCCGAGATTTTCTCGAGTTTTAGCAGAACCATCCCGTTAGTGCCTCTGAGAAGCGGTTAAACCGGGTCAACCCGGCGAGATCTCGAACATAGGATTTAAGAAGAGAATAAATAAAAAAGAAAAAAAATTACGTCAATAATATTCGAACCCAACACCTTCAACTAAAATAATGATACAAATAATAGAGTAAAATCACGCCAACAAGATTCGAACCAAACACCTTCAATAAAAATAATAATACAAATAATGGAGAAAAAATTACGCCAACAGGATTCGAACCCTATATATTTTAATTAAATAATGACACATGTACGCACCAAATTAAATTTGAATAAATAAGATCAACGGACTAAAATCAATTGGGTAAATCAATCGACTTATTATATTACTTTAATTTAATTAATATAAGGAGTCTAAACAAACCTTATCTAGCCAATATACATCCCTCTTGATTTTGAGCCATTTACCCATTTATCCCTTTGTAAAAAAGAAAGTGCCGTTCCTTTTTTACCCCCTGAAATTATCTTTTTACCGAATTTCAGTGGCAAGCCCCCAAAACCCTACATATAAAACCCAACACAAACCCCCCAATCCCATCTCCTCCACGGCGCAAAAACCACATCTCTCTCTCACTCACCCACTCACTCCCATTTACGCCAAACCCTAGCTCACCGATCCACCCGCAGCCCCAACCATGTCGTCCGAACAGCTCGTCCTCCGCGGCACCATGCGCGCCCACACCGACTGGGTCACCGCAATCGCCACCCCGATCGACAACTCCGACATGATCGTCTCCTCATCCCGCGACAAATCCCTAATCGTCTGGTCCCTCAACAACTCCGACAACAAGTCCACCGCCTACGGCGTCGCTCGCCGCCGCCTCACTGGCCACGGCCACTTCGTCCAGGACGTCGTCCTCTCCTCCGACGGCCAGTTCGCTCTCTCCGGATCCTGGGACTCCGAGCTCCGCCTCTGGGATCTCAACACTGGCGCCACCGCTCGCCGCTTTGTTGGCCACACCAAGGACGTTCTCTCCGTCGCTTTCTCCGTCGACAATCGCCAGATCGTCTCCGCTTCACGTGACAAAACCATTAAGCTCTGGAACACCCTTGGCGAGTGCAAGTACACTATTCAGGTATGGCCAGAGCAGAAATTACTAGTGCCAGAGCAAAATGTATCGATAAATTGCTCTGGCATTAGTAATTTATGCTCTGGATATATCACTAGCCTTTTTTTTTTTCAGCTATTGTTTGATCTGGATTATTTAATTCTAGAATTAGTTAGGTTAATTGCTGATTGTTAAGAATTAGTTGTCAATTGCTTGCAAAATATTTAATTAGATTTTTGTTTTGAGTTTTTGTGTTTATGTTATCAATTCTGTATAAAGTTTGATCTCAGAAATGTGTAGATGATACTAATCTGTTTTGTTTTGTTGACTTTTTTTAGTCTAGTTTGACTTTAGATAAATCCTAAACAAACCGTAAGAAAAATTAATAAAATTATATTATGAAAAAAAGAGTGTCTAGGCTTTCATAATATCATTTCACATTTTATTTTTATGTTTTATTTTTACGGTTTTATTTAATTTGATCTCAGAAATGTGTAGATGATACTAATGTGTTTTTCGATAAATCCTAAATCAAACCGTAAAAACAATTAATAAAATTATATTAGGAAAATATAGTGACTAGACTTTCATAATATCATTTCACATTTTATTTTTTCACATTTTATTTATTTTTACGGTTTAATTTAAGGTTTATTTAAGTTCAAAAAGGGCTAAAAAAAGTCAACAAAATAAAACAATGTATAGAATCTACATTTATGGTTATTTTATGAGTCAAAAGGAGCATTTTAAAAGGTTTTTAGTGTAAAAAACTAGTAGTAAGTTTATTATGTGTTGCTGATTCATGATGTGTACTGTCTAACAGGAACAGGAGTCACACACAGACTGGATTTCATGTGTACGTTTCTCGCCGAACAATCAGCAGCCAACGGTTGTGTCTGGATCGTGGGATAACACGGTGAAGATATGGAATCTGACCAACTGTAAGTTGATGTCCACGCTGAGAGGGCACAAGGGGTATGTGAACACGGTGGCGGTTTCGCCAGATGGTTCGCTTTGTGCAAGTGGTGGAAAGGATGGTGTTATATTGCTGTGGGATTTGGCAGAGGGGAAGAAGCTTTATTCGTTGGAGTCCAGTTCGATCATCCATGCTCTGTGTTTCAGTCCAAATAGGTACTGGCTCTGTGCTGCTACGGAGTCTAGCATTAAGATCTGGGATTTGGAAAGCAAGACTGTTGTTGTCGATCTCAAGGTTGACCTGAAGCAGGAGAGTGAGATGGCTGCTGATGGGATTGACCAGACTGGTGGTGCTAACAAGAACAAGGTATTGTGTTACTACCTTTTGTGCTGCATTCTGTTTTCTAATTGTTAATATTCAGTATGCCATGTTTCTTTGAAAGACGCCAACTTTGCTTTATTAGATGGAATTTTTGTGTCCTTGACATGAGATGGTATAGTCTTCCATATTGTTTGTTGTTTATTGTGGTCTCTACTTTGCTTGTGTTATTTGTGTAATTTGTTGTTCAATTATGTTATTCTGCTATTTTGCTTATGCCATCCAATAGTGAAGTTCATTCGAAATAGTGGGGCTAAAAAGTTTTGTTGTATAAAAGCTGTTGGATAATTATAAACCTGCAGTCTTCTCATTGAAGTCGTTACGCCCGCCACCAGTCCAAATTGTAAAATATATTTTCAGGCTTCAATTTCTTAAAGGATGCCTTGTGAAAACTCTTGTGTGTTCTTGCTTGAAGTTGAAGAAACATGCATTTTCAATTTGCTTTTATCTTCATAATGTTCCTTCTCTCTTCAATTCTTTGCGACAGGAATGGCTTGATATCTTTTAGTTTTAAACCATTTTCTGATCCTCTATAGAAGCATATTCATGCTAACAGTCATTAAGGTTGACATCCATCCAATCATGGCCCGTACAATCATGCTTGTTATTATGTTGTGGGCGAGTGGTGCAATAATCTTGTATAGGAAATTGAAACGTGACTAGTTGCATTCCAAATTTACACCAATGGTAGAGCTCCTAAATGATGTTTTGTACTGAAATTCATTGATATGTTTTTTCTTTTTCTGTTTGTTGTAGATCAATCACTGTACCTGTCTCAACTGGAGCTCTGATGGAAGCACCCTGTTCAGTGGTTATACAGATGGAGTTATCCGTGTGTGGGGTATTGGACGTTACTAGGAATCACATGTAACACCATAGGGAAACCTCTCTTGTCATATTTGTTTGAATTACCTAGTAGATTTACATTAAACATGTCTCAAGGATATCTTGCTTCTGTGGTCTGCTAAAAGGCTTTGAGGATACTTGTGTTAAATTTTTGGTATGTTTCTTCTAGGTATGTTGTTTCTGTACCTACTTTAATACAGTACCAAGTTTTGCGTTACATGGAAAGTTTGGTATTTGCATACTTTGGTAAGGTAAGTTCAATATACAATATCTGCAAAGGTTGTTTTGTATGCGGATTAGCCTCAATCTTGTGGTCTAATTCTGCCCCTGGTGACTTTATGTTAGATTCTCTAAAGAGTGTGTTTGTGAAGGGATATCCGGTAGACAACTATGAACAAGCTAACATACGTACTTAATTTTTTTCTCTATCTTGGGCTGAAAAAATTGCATATTTTGTTACTTGCCACTTGTCGGAACGAAATTTCTGCATGGATGAGGAACTGCCTCAAACATGTTCGGAATTATTGGTATAAGGCCCATTATTCGGTCCAAAGTTTGCAATGAGTCTAGATTTTCAAAATCCATGCATTTAGATCCCAAACTTTGTAATCCGGTATTGAAGTCCACAAAATGTTGCAACTAGCTCCAACAGCTAGTACTGAGCTAGTTTGGTCTTGTCGCTTAAAAGGCCGACAGCCCATATTCGTGGCCCAGTTGCGTATGTGTCCAATTCCATATTAACCCATACGGATTAGTGCGGCCTCATACTAGATCGGACGGATTTAGTCATAAATCATATATCACCATCATCACCAATACCATTTTAATTTTCAAATTTTGATTTTCACATTCAAATCCTCCCAAATGTTTCATCTAAATCTCAATGTTCCTTTCAAACCATCGGCAACCAGTGATGAATTCGACACCGGTGAAGATGCCCCATATTCCACCCCTGGATCGGAGACTGTGCAATTGAACTGTTCGGCCGGTAAATCTCGAGCCACGATTTGGGTATCGAAGAAATTCAAATTCGAAGACTTCGTCGCCCAATTCAGAGGTATTGCTTCCAAATTCGAAGACTTCGTCCCACTCTGTGCTTACATACATTGAGATGTAATAGCCAAAGTTTTATGGAAGTTTTATAGATGTATTGCTATTATTAGGCATATATTTGGAACATGTTCATGAGCATAGATGTAATTTACTTTTCACTCTCTGTGGTTAGTGTGTATAATTAGAACGGACCCTAATTAAAACCCCCAATTATTTAACCTAATTCTTGCATATCTCTGTGTCTTATTTTCGAGCATGTTCATGCCCATATATTTGTGAATTAATAGGTTGGGAAAATTGTTATTTATTCAGAGTTTGGTGAAATGTATGCTATTGGCAGATAATATCCCATGGACTGAAGGAACACCCAATCGGTTTACATATGAATTTAATGGCAATGCTGAATGCTCACTAGTATCACAGTCTGACTTCCACAACATGATGGCCCTTAGTCAGTATTTCAAGGTGGGTATGATCAACATCAAGCAACCCAATACACCAAATGTGCATGATCCACCAACCCCGGAGAAGCCCAAGCGAGCAACAACGATGGACCAGTACTATTCATCTTCAAAGATCATTCATAATGATTACGAGACTAGTGGTTCATCTTCGTCCACATGCAATCCCCCAAATAAACATATTTACCGAGGCAGGGTTCTATGTGAGACAACAACAAAGCCTACAAGAAAGAAGAATTATGTAAGTCTTCCTGAACACCTATTTGAAGATCACGACTGCCCAACGCAATCTCTACAGATTCCCAGTTCCACACCCAAAGTAGGTGACCGTGATAATATTACTACAGAAAGGAAGAAGAGATTGATACGGGAGGAGAAGCATGCAAGGGGGGAGTTTTATCCGGGTGCTACTTCGTCAATACCTATTTTCGAATTTAACCCTGAAGAGGAACCTCCAATTTTACGATCTCATAATTGGATATTTTATATCACAGGTGTGGGGCAAGAGTTCAAAGGTGGGATTGAGGACTTCCGGACTAAGCTTGTGAAGTATGCTGCAAAGCTTGGCTTCCAATATAAGTATACTAAGAATGATGCTACCTATGTCAATGCTAATTGCTCAAAAAGGGTATCAGAAGGTTGTGAGTGGTATGTACGAGCCGCCAAAAGTCCTGTCTCACCCTCGGTTTTCATTAAGCATGCTAACTTAGTGCATATGTGCACATTAGCAACTTCTGTAAACGATTCGAAGAGAATGGGGCAACGGATTCTGGGCAAGCTTATAACCGATGCAGTTCGGTCCAATCACACAGTCACTGCTGTTGTGATGAAGTTGGAGATTTTCAAGCATTGGGGATTTGACATCAAGTATGAAAAAATATGGAGATCGGTTGAAGTTGCAAGAGCCAATTTGTTTGGGTCGTACACAAACTCATTCGACCAATTAAGATGGTACTCCGATGCTATTCAGAGAAGGAGTCCGGGCAGCATTGCAGAACTAGAGACGGAGCCTGTTCATAACAGATTCAAGAGGTTCTTTATTGCCTTTCATCCCAGCCTTCAAGGTTTTCAACACTGCCGGCCAATGCTTTTTGTGGATGGAACTTATCTGAAAACAAGGTACAAAGGGACCTTACTAGCAGCAACCGCTAAAGACGGTAACAATGGTATGAAATCCCATATTAACATACTCTTACTTGCTTTTCAAATCCCATATTGCCAGTACATGATCTCATTACTTGTTTAACTGTTCTTCTTAATTATTCCTAAAATTTTAGGCCTCTTCCCAGTTGCTATGGCAATTGTTGACTCTGAAAATGCGGATAACTGGGCTTGGTTCTTGAAAATGATCAACAAGCATGTCAAACACCTCCATGAGATTATGTATGTGTCTGACAGAGCAGGAGGCCTCCTCCATGCATTTGATGAAGTATACGAGAAGGGTCCACTACATTTCTTCTGCTTGTACCACCTAATGAAAAACTTACGAACCATGTACGGGGCCCAGAAATACTCAAACAAGCACAAGAACCTTCTGTGTAAACTTCTGAAAGATGCTGCATATGCTCCAACAGTTAGGACTTTTGAGATAGCTATAAAGAAGTTCACTAATGTGGGGGGGGGGGACATAGCTCACCACTTTCTTAAGGACCTCCCCAAAGAAAAATGGGCAGTTGCTTTTGCTCCGGATGTCCACAGGTTTTACATTTTACATATTCTATTAAGCCAATTTTACCCAATTTTATGCTCCCTGACGTAACCTTTTGTGGTTTTTTTCATTTAATATTGCAGGTACGGTGAGTTAACTAGTAACGCGGCTGAATCATTCAACTCTTGGGTACTAGATGCGAGGTCCCTGCCTATAACATACATGCTCGATTGCATCCTATCACAATTAATGCGTTGGTATAATGAGAGGCGGGAAGAGTCAGGTAAGTGGACAAGCACTTTAACTCCGGCTGCGGGTGTCGTGTGGGATATAGCAACAAGGACAGGAGAAAACTGGATCCTCCTCCCAAGCAATGTCACAGGGATTGTGAAAGTTGTCTCTACTACAACTTGTGTGGTAAACTGTTCTGCTATTTAACATTGTTGAAAGAACATTAGTATATATTCTTTATTACAGTAGTAAACTCCTACTTATGGTGCACAGGTAAATCTGAATGAGCATACCTGCACATGTTACCAGTGGCAGATACGAGGATTTCCTTGCCCCCATGCAATCGCGGTCATTAACAGGAACCGATGGGATATAAAGAAGGTGGTTAAGAGGTACTTCTTTACAAACACATACAAGGCCGTGTATGCAGAGAACATAGTCCCTATTGCCAGTACAGAGAAGTTTGAGTTCGTAGATATAAACCAACCACACGAGGTACTTCCCCCAGTCATCAGACGAGACCCAGGAAGGCCTAAAGTTAAACGGTACAGGTCCCGTGCTGAGCCTTGGCCCGGTAAGTTCTTATGTGGCAGATGTGGGAAATATGGCACACACTACTGGACCACTTGCGCATATGCTCTACCCAATGATGAGAAGTTCCAAGAGGAGGACGAAGAAAGAGAATCGGAGACCGACTATGCTCTTTAAGCGGGGAAGCTGGGCACCCTGTTGGTCCCTTTAAACAACAAGAAAAGACTAGAGAGGGGGGGGGGTGAATAGTCTTTTCAAACTTTTGTCGTTTAAAACTTTCTCAGCAAGTACTTATTACTTTTCAGTAATGAGGTTGCTGATACTTAACTTTCTCAGCAAGCGTAAGTTACTTTACAGTAGCTTGGTTTGCTGATACTTAAAATCAGAGAGCGGAAGTCTTTGAAACGTTAAGTGCTTTTTCAGCAAGTAAAGGGTTTCAGCAAGTGATGTGAGTGACTGTGTACAAACAGATATAATTTGCTGAAAGCTAAATGCAGTAAGTAAATCACACAAACGCTTTTAGAGTGGTATCTGAGAGTGGCGTAATCTCCCAACTAATCCACTTTGTCCTTTCTAGGACTGAATCCACTAAGATATGATTGAGGTTCCTTACAATCTCCTATCTAAAGCGATCCAACAGAAACCAAAGCACACTTGCTTTGTCTCCAACCTAAACTAGAGAACTCAACCTTGTTCTCCACCAAACTTGGTACTTTTAATCAGCAAAACTATGCTCGATTAAGTTCCCCCTGAATATCACGCCTGAAAGGGTGTATTTTCAGTTAGAGAGTTTTGAGGTGAGATAACTTAATTATAACTTATTCAGTTACAACAAGTAATCTAAGAAACACAACTTGGAATACTTTGCAGTAAACAAGTTTGATTGTTTCTGGTGTCAAGACTTGTTCTTGTTCGAAAGAAAGAACACTTAACTAATTTCTTAGCCGAGTTTGTTCTACTTCTTCACAAGTAGCTTTTTCAAGCTTTAAGTCTTGGAACGGATCAATGGCAGTAAGAGTGTTTGAAGGTTTGTGAATTTTAAGCACAAGTGAGAGCTTGATCACGTTGTTGACACACTTCAACTCTTTGCCGGATGACCTCTATTTATAGTGCAAGTAAGGAGCCGTTTGAATTTCAAATCCTAAGGCTTTTGTTCCTTAACATGTCACTATCTTGCTTTTGTACTTTCAGCAGCAACCTTTGTTTGTCGTCTAGTCTTCGTGTCCTTTGTGTGTAAGCTTTGCATTAAATGCACCTTTGAATAGAATTCAAACAGTAACAATGGAGCGCAAAATCACGTACATTCAGCAAGAGGTCACATATGTTCATCAACAAGTGTTCATTCTCAGTTTCAACAAGCACAACCTACTCTGTCTTTCAGATTTTCACTTATGCAATGCTGTTGCTGAAAATTTCACTTTCTGAGCAACACGTGCCTTACCAGTCTTCAGCAATCTTCAAGTCTTCAAGTCTTCAAGTCTTCAGATCTTCAAAAGTCTTCAAGATTCTGACCGGTTTCTTATTTGCTTCAATAATTTGTTTGTAATAAACAAAATACATCTTCAGCAAATGCTTCAATAGGTCATTTTCTTTTCAGAAAATAAGTTACATCAAAGCTAAGCATCAATAAGATATTTTCTTTTCAGAAAATAAAATACATCATACGCAAATGTGTCAATAGATTAATTTCTTCTCAGAAATTAAAGTACGTCATCCACAAAAGAAATAACTTATCTAACACCTATCTAAGTCATCAGCAAACGTTCCTCTTTTACAATGTCCTAAAAATTCTAAATTCCTATGGACCTTAAGAGTACTAGTTACTGGACTGTTCTTAATTTAGCATGGTTAATTGCTCATCAAAATTACAAGTTTCCTAACAAATTTCCCCCTTTTTGATGTTAGCAATCCATGGCTAAATTAATTGTTACCCTTTTAGAGGTTTCTGATGTTGAATAAATCAGATGATTAATGCAAGCATACTTGAAATAATAAACAGTAAGCATAAGTAAGTTGCATAATCAAAAACCAATAAGAGTCAAAAAAGAATTCATTGCTGAAAGTTATCATTCAGAAGTTTACAAGAAAGCATAGATAATAAAGAATCAGCAAACAAAAACTTTAACAAGAAACTATTGCAGGGGCTTAAACTCTTTCAGAGGATTTTCTCAGAATCTCTCTTACACTCTTCTCAGCAAGAGCAGTGAATTCAACACAATCCTTCTCGTAGTTTTCCAGAAGCCTACGGACTTGCAGTTGAAGAATTCTTGCATTTTTGCAGGCAGTATGATGATGCTTTTCAACATTCATTTCCATGTAGTTAACTACCCACAAATGCATGCCCCAATTGCTGGCATGGAGAAGCTGTGTATCTGAAATGTTTCTCGGATGAATCTTTCTTAACCAGAGAAGATCTTCTTCTTGATCCTGAGCAGTAAGATAGAAGTATTCATAAGGAATCAATCCAAGTTTCTTCTTAGGTTTCTTTGTTACCGGGTCAGCATAGAAAGCGATGCCAGGTGGTTTGATTAAATTTGGTTCTTGCTTGTATGTCTTACCAATGGCAACTCTTCTTACATAGACCTCTAGATTCAACCATTTCCCAGCAATATTTCTTGGGAGGGATTCTTCCCTTTGTTTTCTTTGGACCTTGAGTTCAATCCATTTGAACATCTGATTCAAAATGGCTGTAGGAAAGAACTCATTCACCAGCAAGTCTTCCAGCTTTAAAATCCAGCAACCATGAATGTTTCTTATTACATTCTGAGTGGTTTCCTCATTGCTGGTCTTAGTATATTCAATGCCGGAGCCAATAGCAATGCTGGCCAGCCTTTTCTCTTCCTGTCTTTGCCTTCTTCTTCTTGTTTTAGCATTGTCTTGATTTCTTGCTGAAGAGTCAGACGAAAAATGCCTTGAGTGGCCAAACGGAGTTATGGCTGTTAAGGGTCTAGCTCTTATGGCTTGAGCTATTGTTTGATTGTCATCATCTTCTTCATCATCTTCATTCAGATTGTGATGACTTTCATTGTGACATAAATCTTGAGTTTCAGCAGCGGTTTTTCTCTTTTTGGTACTTGCTGAATTTAACTCAGTTTCTGCTTGTCTTTTAGAACTTTGCTCTCTTTCAGCAAGAGGTTCTAGTGGAAGTGGCACATTAGCAGCAGGAGTAGGAGGGGTTTGATTGCTTTTTCTAGTCTTCTTTTCCCCCTTAGACATGGATTGCAACATCGGAGTGATGTGCAGAGAATAAAACTCATTGCAATTTTCAGCAAGAGTGTTGAGGCTGTTATACTTCATGATGATTTCCTGTTGGTCAGAGTTCATTGTGGCTAACTCTTTCTGAATATTCATCATGTTCTCTTCATGTCTTTTCTCTGTTGCGGCCTTCTCATCCATAATATTCTGAGCTTTGACAAGAGCAGTCTTTGCAAGTCTGAGCGCCTGACTTACATCTTCTTCATAGCTCTTGTGATAAAGACTTATGTCTCTCTGAGCTATTGTCAAAGTTGTAGTGCGTCTCAGCACTGTAGCCAGTATCTTTCCAATGTCAAGTGGGCTCTCAGCAAGCAATGCCTCATCTTCAGCTTTGCAGGCATCATGGACTTGCTTTAGTGCTAAAATTCTGGGAGTAAACTCCTCAACTCTTGGGAACGGCACTAAATGCGGTGTTAAGGAATGAACCTTAATTTCAGAAGCAAACTGATCAACACGCGTCAGCAATTCGGCTCTTAGTCCATCGTCTAAATCATCGATGTAATCGGGAGGAGGAATCTGAACGACTTTGGGTCTCTTTTGGATTGATCATCATCATTTTCTGACAAGTCGTCATCATCCTCAGATTCATCAAGTTGAGCGACTTTGGAGCCTTTGTCAGTAGCTTCACTTCCTTTTTATTGAGTGGTTGCTGATGGCAACACTTCAGACTCAACGACTGGAGTTTCACCAGTAGATAGTTGTTTCAATTGAGTTTGGGGCTCAATTACTGGAGTTTCGCCAGTAGTTAGTTTTAATTGAGTAGTTGCTGAAGGCAACGTTTGAGACTCAATAACTGGAGTTGCGCCAGTAGTAGGTGGAAGGGATGGAACTTCCTTCGATTTTGGTTTTGAAGATTCACCAATTTCCAGATCCTGCGTATGCCTTGCATGGATCACGAGACTATTTTGTAGAGCTTGTTGGTAATCTTCATCTTCGTCATCCTCATCTTCAAGGTTTTCTTCAGTAACCTTGGCATCAGAAACTGGACTCTTGCCATTTTTCAAGGCAACCCTTTTTCTGGCGTATTCTTCTTCAGTATCAGCACCTTGTACAAGTGCTTGATTTTCAGCATCAGCAGGAGGAGGTTGAGATTCTTGCTGAGATTGTTGTTGTTCAGCTTGCTGATTGTCAGAGGGATTAGTTTCAGCAACTGTTAACTTTAATCCACCAGCACCAGGACTTGGACCTTGATTGTCATCATCGTCATCCTTTTTGTCCTTAGAATCTTTCCCTTCATCATCACTGGGATCAGTGGGAATGTTCTCATCTTCTTCTTCTTCTTCATCATCAGTCAAAATGACTAGCTCAACGTGCTTATACAAAGCAACACTTGTCACTTCCTCTTTCTCAGTTAGTTTGTGGGGATCAGCCACCACAGGAACAAAGGAGCCTTTGAGCATCACAGCTTGTTCAGCTGGAGAGGCACTCTTAAATTTGGCCTTCATATTCTCTCTGATTTGAGCAATCAGATTTGAACTCATTTGCTGTATGTCATTTCGTCAGGAAGGATGGAGTGGACAAATGTTTCGAGCTTCAGCAGTGAAGATCTCTTTTTCTCATTTGAGAGATGAAGGTGAAGATCTGAGAAGTCCATTCTCCTATATCTTTGCCAGTTGCTGACGGACTTAGCAACTCTTGACAAAGTTGTCCTCTTGAAGCTCAAGTAAAGTTCTTCAGAACTTACTTGCTGATCTTCAGTGATGAGTACCACTTCAGTGGTCTCCTTTTGAGCCTGAAAAAGAATTTCATTTAGATCAGGATTGGTTTGGAGAATTGTTTTAGAGTTTAAATCTGAAACATGATTTACCTGCTGAGAGTCAGCAAGCTCATGTAGTACAATTTCCATTCCATGAGGAGCTGGAGTAGCATCCTCCATTTGTTCATCCTGAAATAAATTCAAATTAGACACAAGTACTAAGCTGTCAAACTTAGTTTTTATACCAAAATTATTAACTACCTGCTGAGCAGGGAGTGTTGGTTCTGGTTCAGAGGCTTCAGCAACCTTCTGACTTGTATCTTGAGAAGTCTGTAGAGAAAGAATAATTTTAGCAAAAGAACAATTTTCAGAATTTGAAGTTTTACTGATGGTTGAATTAACTACCTGCTGAGGAAGGACATGTTGTGGCTCAGTCCTTTCAGCATTAACAGTTTCTTCAGCTTCTTGGACTGTTTCTTCAGCAGACTTCTGAGTTTGCTCTAACTGAGAAAGCTGTGCGGTTTCAGCAATCTCCCTTGTCTTTGAATTGACAAGTTGAGCAGAAGCAACTTGACCTTTAAGCTCACTGCTTGTCATGAAGAGATCAATTGACTTGTTGGATGATTCTTCAATCTCCAACTCCATTTGTTTGCTTAAATCTTCCAGTACAAGCTGGACTTTGTCAATTGAAGTCTTGGGTGAACTTCGGCCAGTATTCTCAGCATCAAGAGATGCGTCTTTGAATAATGCTTCTTGAGTTTCAGCAACTTCAGGAACAGGAACCATTGCTATCTCAGCAACTGGTCCATCAGCAAGCTGGGTTTCAGCAACTTGATGAGTTGCTTGTTCAGCAACCATCTGTTCAGCAGCATCAGCAATTGCCGCTCTTTGCATATCAGCAGCAATGTTGCTTACTGGTTCCATGGTTTGATCATCTAGATTATCTACAAAGTAGATATCTGGGACTTGGGCAGGAATTTCATTTCCACTGCCTTGTGGTCTGTTCTCAGTAGAGTTATCAACGTTAAGTTGATTGTTGAAGGCTTCCGCAAACATTTCAACATTGCTGATGTATGTTTCAGTGATTATTTCTGCAACATCTACTGGCAAATGCGTTTCAGCATTTGTCTGGGAATTGACTGAGGAGTCTTGGACATTGGGGACTGACTGAGAAGCCAGTGTCTTCTTTCTTTTGTTACTGTCCGTCTCCTCTTAGGTACGGATTTGCTGATGACGCTGCAGTCTGAGTGTCATCATCAGCTTTCCTCTTTTTCTTTTTAGATTTCTCCAGTTTCCCAGAGTCATCTATTGTTGCATTTTCAGCAACGGCTCTTGTACACGTACCTTGTTGATTTTCTACAGCAGTTTCATTTGTGTTACCACCTCCAACAGCAGTTTCATCTCTAAGTTGCTGAGTGGTAACATCTGCAGCTGTTGTATACCTTTCTTGCTGGCTTGTGCTGACAACATTTGCAGTTGTTGTCTTCTTGGTTTTCTTACCAGCAATCTTAGGTACATTCTGCTTGTAGAAAGATCTTCCCACATTGCACACAGATTTCTTGATTGGCAATGGGTTTCTTAGCTGAATCCTGAAATGTTCAAGGATATAGCATATCTTGATTCCATACATAACTGGAAAGGAAGGTGAGACCTTGTTGTCTTCTACCTTTACCTTAAACTTAGTAACACAATCAACAAGCCTGTTGAAAATGTACTTAGCCCAGTTAAGTTCCGATTTATTCTCATGGATATGCATCAGCAATGGCCATCTTCTCAGGCCTACTTGGTCAATTCCTCCAACTTGGGAGTCAAGAACTTTAATCAGTAGCAGAGCTACTAGACCAAGTGAAGGACAGAGATGCTTTCTCTTAACGTGCTTTGTCCAAGTCACGGGAGCTATCTCGCCTTTCTTCATTTTTGCATTTCTGACGTCACTGTAGAAAGCTTCAATTTCTTCGTCAGTGGCAGTGACGTCATCTTCAGTTCCAGTGGTTGGAATCTGAAAAATCTCCGCTAAATCAGTCCATTTCAGGACGATTTGCGTGTTCTGAACATAAGTAAGGATCACTTTTTCAGTGACTCCATTACTGTCTGTAAGGGACTGGATTTCTGCATTATTGTAGAACTCCATGGTATCAATCATGCTCACTTGCTTAGTGCGAGCAGAGATAAAGTTCATGAGGCCTTGCTGCTTGATGAACTCAAGCGCCTCTTCATTTTGGTCATCAAGTTCTTGTTCATAAAAGTACCTAATGTACTTTTCTTTTGCAAACCTCCCCATTGCATCAACATCTCACACTTTGCAGTGTCAAGATATGACGGAGGCATAGGTTTTACAGTGATTCGGTCGTTTTTCAACACAACTTTCGCTGTGTCTTGGGTCAGAGTAGTCACCGGAGCAATGCGTGTTTCAGCACTGTCAACCTTTGACGATTTTGAGGACTTAGATGACTGTCTCTTGGGAGCCATTTCTTTATATAGAGCAAGAAATTGTACGAAAAAGATAGTTTGCTTTTTGACCGGAGGTACAGTAGTTTCAGGCTAGAAATTGCAGAGAAAGGAAATGTGAGTTAAAGAATTTTGTCATTTCTCTAACTCCTTCTTTATATAGTGTCTCTGGTGTGTGAGAAACTCAATCGATTTGAGTTCTCAGCAAGGGTAAAACAGAGAAACACTGGAGATAGTGGAGCCTTTGCATTGAATGCGTAGTGGCCCACTAACTAAAACCGTCAGAGCACTCTCTCTCTTTGTTTTGTTAGCCGTTAGATTAATAACTCCTTTTAATCAATGGCCACGATTGAATTTCATGTCATGATTTATTGCGAGTTTATCTGTGCCAGCTTAACGTCACAAATTGATTTTACCGAGTAATAAGGGATAGATTGCTTGCTGAAATAGACAAGAATCTTTTCAGCGAGTTTGAATTAACAATCTAGATACTTGCTGAAAGTTCCCCCTTACTTAGATATCTCATATTTTCTAAGTTTAAAAGATATTTCTGATTTCCCGTATCAGTAAATTCTTTTTGCAATTTGAGACATCCTTTGGTAAAATCTGAGAGATGAGATTTTGCTCTTTTTCTGAATTCCCGTTTCAGAAAATTCCTTTGATACTTGAATACCTGTTTCAGTATCTTTTGATTGTCTAAGTACCCGTCTCAGCAATCCTTAAGTTCTTTCACTTACTGAGTTCTTGTCTCAGCAAGTGATCAAGTTTCCTAACAAATACCTGTTTTGAAGGAATTACTTGC